>OY740765.1:72646193-73219017 GCA_963513935.1 Aphrophora alni
ATGTACATATTAATATGTATCTATACTGCCAGTGTAGTGTCAATTTATGAATTTGATTTTGTAATTTGAACAATATAATAGTGTTTCATATATCTCTTGTCTGATTACCTTCAATAGAGAGATGTGTATAGCAGATGTCATAGAAAAATAAATGAAACAAAAAATCAGAGGTCTAGGCAATCTGGCAAAGATGGGTGAAAGGAGACCATTCTGGATGCTAATATCACCAGAGTTACGTGTAGGACACTTCTTTTAGTATGGCCTCATAAAGGGCACCAGGGTAGGTGGAATACAAGGACAGATTTTTGAGTGGTGAGAAGGCCTAATGAGGTTAAAGGAAATGTATTCAGCAGGTGGGCTAGACAAGGTGATTGGTCTGTTGACAGAATACTATTCCCTGAACAGTCATCTCAACAAGTAAAAGATGAATGACTCATCTTGTGATAAGTGCAGAGTGATTCAAACATCAAGTCATTTATTGAAGGCGTATTCTGAGGTGAGGGCATTCATATTTTATTGTATGTGTTTGGAGCTGTGGAGGATCTTTAGAGCATTGATATCTTAGACCTGGTGTGGTTCATGCAGGACACAGGTAGATTATTTGGAAAGAGGTAAGTGCTCTTGAGTTTTAGGCAAAAAGAACACATGATGGTTTAACCTGTCAAAGTAAATATTAATAATAATAAAATGACCACTTATGTACTTGTTGAACATCATTGTGTTGAAATAAAATTGTGGTTAGAAATATATTTTGACTGTATACTTTCCACAAGTATTAAAACTGATTTTTAAAAGTTTTAGTTTTGTAATTATAAACAAACCCAGGATGTGAAACTGTGATTTTGTAAACACCAGGAACCAAGAGTCTCCAATAATCTCCATCAATTGCAGTGGAGATTTTATGATTGATACCAGACACTGAAATTGTTGCATTTGCGATTGGATTTCCTTCTGTACTCCGCACAAATCCATGAACACCACGGTGTACCTGAAAAACATACAACATTTACTATAAAAGGGAAATTTTAGCTTGTTTTAATAATACCAGTCTAGTAAGTAAGAATATGAGGTATAATGACAGTGCTATTAACATCAGTCTTCTCTTAAACCTTAGTCGTTTGTTGAAAAGTTTTGTGTGTGTGTGTGTTTTTTTTTTTTTTTTTTTTTTTTTTTCTTCTTTAGATTAATAGTGTATAAATAATAGTGATAAATAGTGTATAGTGGGGCAAAAATCTAAAATATAAGTATAAAATGTGAATAAAATAAGTCATAACACAACTTTGGTCTGAGAAGGGGCGGCGTAAATTTTATTTACTATATCAGTTCCTAAGGACATTTTAAAGTTAAACAGAAAATCTGTCCCTATTTTGAGGTATATTTTTTATGTTTTTAAACATATCTCCATTTCTATAGCTCTAACAAAAAAAGTTATGAACCAATTTGTTCATTATTAAATTACAAAGAAAATGAGATTGGTTCGAAATTGATTGGTCTATTCAGTACTTGTTACATAAACATAAAATTTACACACAGCCATTTTAAACAATTGGCTATAAGTAAAAAAATATTGATGGATTTTAATGAAGCTTAAAGAAAAGATGCTTATTTTGTAGATTACCAACCATGCTAAATTTCAAGTCAAAATATTCAACATAATTTAACAAAATATAATTTAAAACGCACATTTATCGGGTGGAGGGGGGGGGGAGAGTTTGAAAGCAAAAGTACTTTGCCCCTCCTCCTCACTCAGACTAAAAATGTTTTATGTCATATTTTACTCGAGTATATTTTGCGGTTTGGGTTATAAACCATCATTATCCACCAAAATTTAATTAAAATATTTGACGACAATTTTTAAACATTTAACTTTCTAAGACAGTGTTCACAGTTTATTTTTACTTTTTAAACTCCTGAACCGCATTTCTGGGAAGATGACAACCAATATATTTTGTTTGGATCCTTAAAGACTGCATTTTACAAACGTTTTTATCAAATTAGTTTGGGCCTTCTTATAAGAGACACGGTTGATAATTCCCCAACTGCCATTTTTGGGGAGATTGCAATGAATATTAATAGTTGCTTAGTATTTGGTTTTGTGAGTGTGTGAAAATACTTTTGCTGTTTATTTAAATTTTTCAGAAAAATTATATTTTATGTTTTGTCCTTATTTGTGTTTAATACCTCTAAATTGGCATTTAATAAAAAAGTGCAAGATAAAATGTCTTGATTTATGGCCAAACTACGAGCATACACTAAATTTATCAAAATCTTTTGAACTGTAGAGCACTGCACAGATGTCAGATATTCATAATTAATTCCAAAAATCATATATATTTTTTATTATTCAGAAGACCTCAGAACAGATATTTTTACAAAAAAACCTAACTTCAATTTCTTGAACTATACTATCACTTTCTATATACTATAAATATTTAAGAGAGTAAAAGTATTTCTTGACAGACAAAAATTATAGGTAATGCATATTAGGTCTTTTTTGTAAAAATATTGCTATCTAGCTTCAGACGCATTAGATTTTATTTTAATATTTTATCGTCTAATCCATAGAAAGTGACAATTTAATAAATTAGTATTTTTTATTATTATAAAAAAAAAAATTTTTTTTACAGAAACGTTTGTGAGTTTTGGATCTCAACATTTGATTTAAAATATAAAATATGCAGCCCTAAAACCAAAACTAAATTAAAAAACAAGTGAAAAAATTGATAAGGATTCCTACTCTGAATCTTTAACTTTATATACAGAGGTTCAAATTCTGGATGTGTTATAAGATATTCAAATGTTAATTATTTAGATCCTCGCTTAGTGTTTAAAGTAAGTGTCATCAAAACAAAATTTAAGAAATAAATTGGTCTAAAAGCTTAATACATTTTTTGTTTTGTTGCAAAAAACCTCTCTTTAATCATCACCTTTAAAAAAAGAAACCAGAGAAAAGAAAAACCCCTAGCCCTCACATACTCCAATAGCATCGAGCTTGAGAGAGAATAAAATATTTTTTGTCAAGATAGACCTGATAGGAAAGATAAAAGAGAGGGATCAAACCCAATACTACATGAAAAAGGTGTAGATCCAGCTATCATCCCTCGAAATTGCCAACCCCACACTCACCATAGTGAGCCCCTGAGGGTAAAATACAAGTGTAATACAAATCAAATTAATGAAGTTAAGACTAGTTTATTTTTATTATTATTTTTTTTTAAGACCAGGAGTTTTATTTCACAAAACAAAATTTGTGTTAAAAAAATGTAAATTGCTCTTGTTGGAATTGAGGACAATTTTGTTTTTTCAATATATATTATTAGTTCTAGTTCGAGGTCAAACATTTTATTTTCAAATTTTTTTTGAGATAATCTATCTTAAACAATTCTGTATTTCAAACATACACTGAGGATTTAACTGTCTGTTACTCTAGTTTACTGCATCGTTTCATTATTTTAAAAATAGCTTTAAATAAATAATGGTTTTTGATTATTGTTAGTATTAAGTAAAAAATCTCCACATTTTATTACTGTTTTCTAAAAGGTTCCTTAAAAATATTTTTTGAATAATAGCATTAAATAAATAATGGTTTTTGATTATTGTTAGTATTAAGTAGAAAATCTCAACATGTTAGTACTGTTTTCTAAAAGGTTCCTTAATTTTTTTTTTTTTTTTTTTTTTTTTTTTTAAATATTGGTGTTTGTTATGAAGATTATATTGCATCAATTTAGTCGTTAACATATGTTGTACAGAATGCTAACATCACATTAATTATAATGAGCCTATATTAAATCATATACGTCCACTTATATTTAAGCCTCTAGTTGCCAATCATTTCGCTCAAGACCGTTAAGGTAGTTTCTTAAGTGATAATCATCTCACCCTGAGGTGGCAAACTTTGTTTATAAGTGTTACTATCACCACATAAAAAATCGTTCAAACAGCTTGTTTTTGGTTTTTATATAAGGTATAAGAGTTCAGTTTTTATGCAATGTAATATCAAGTGGGAATTTAGGTTTTGTTATTGATAGTAATGTAGTGCCACCGATTGAAAAAGTGCAAAACCACCTCATTTGTACGTTGTAGAATATTTGTTTTTGTTTTTTATTTTAGCCTTTAGAAATCTAAAATTTTCTTACGACTTAAATTGTTTTGTAGTGTATTTAATTCACAGACCTATGATTGTGACTAATTATGTGTAATGTGTTAATCTCACATGATCATTCATCAATTGATGACATATTATTATACCAAGTGCAGCCCATCATATTTACCAGGTATGTGCTCATATTAATTCAAAGTTGTATAATATATATTTTTTCTTGTTTAGCATAAAATTCTTCACTGGTTGTATATAATGATACTGAAAAAATAGAATCCTTATATAGCTTATGAAACACCAAAGTAGAAAGTTTTGTAACTTTTTTTTACTTTTTAAAACTTCTGTGGATTAAAAAAAAAAATCTTTTCTGTTGATTATACTTATTGTTTTATATGTTTCATATTATACGGGTTGTGTGGAGTATCTGAAAGTTATCTAATTTTGGCAAATTTGATACAAGATACTTAAAAAACATGTAAAAAAACTCCTGTCAGTAAGGGTTAAAAACATAGTTCAAATTCTAAAATATTTATGTCATTGAAAGTTGAAGGCTAAATTAATATTATATATATATATATATAAGAATTTGTTCCAATGTTGAGGATTTCTATACATAAGTGTTCCATTGCTGATGCGTTTGGCCTTTTCTGATGATCATCAGAATAGGACATCTTTATTTTATATTTCAGTGTATATGTATTGCATACTACTTTGAGTCTTAATTATTTTTATAATTGACTTCTACTTTCGTGTACTGTTAAAAAAATTTTACATTTAATAAATCATTGTAGACTAAAGATTTTTGTTTTTAGCAATGATCTTAATAGCAATGAACCCTAATAGAAGTTAGTATTACTTCAAAAAAACTATTCGTCAATTTAAATATTACAGTACATTAGAAATCCTTTAAAATTGCTAACAGGTCCTATTTTACATCCTAATTCGTCTCAGAATTAAAATATTAATTTATTTCGTTTCCAGATTTGATGTTTAGAAGTTCATTTAAAAACTAATAATCTTTAGGCTATATACTTTATTTTGGCTTTATTAGTTCAATACTCATACTGAATCTTTAATTATATAATTATTTTATGTATAGAAATTCTTTCTTGCAAATATTTAATGCTTGTACCGGGTGATTCAGAACTTCATGCCATCTCTCGGGAAGTGATAAAATAATTGTTATACTAGTGACCGAAATATTAAGTAAAACTCCAATTTTAAAATAAAACAGCACACAATATGTTGTAAGTTCTACTATTTTTATTGAGTATTGCCGACCATGGTTTCGTCCGTGACTGCATTCATGAGGCAACTTATCACAGACATCTAAAAATCATAATTTAGAAGAGAAAATGAAAAGAACATTTTGACGAATTTTTATTTTAAAAAACTGTTGAGACATAGTCTTGTGAAATGAATATTGAGAGAGATCCCACAATATATTTAAACTGTTGAGACATAGTCTTGTGAAATGAATATTGAGAGAGATCCCACAATATATTTACCCGGCGAGTCTCTCCACAATGGTAGTTTTAGAGAGTGTGTGAGAGAGAGATTGTGTGTATTTTTTTTTAAATCTAACAAAAAATATGCTGAAATATGCAAAAAAAAAAGCAAATTTTAATTCTTTGGAAGAAAGAATAATGTTTGTTTGGCCTCGTGAATGCCGTCACTAGCAAAACCATGGTCGGCAAGACTCAATAAAAATAGTAGAATTTACAAAATATTGTATATTATGTGCTGTTTTATTATAAATTTTATATAAATAAGAAAAAAAAACACGTAAACCTCAGCTTGGAAACGCTTCTCGTACCAGCTATCCGCAATTTGGTTTTTTTACTAAGTAATTCCAACTGTAGTAAACTAGACGACGACTCTAACGACTGAGCTATGCGTTCCTTTGAGAATCAACACAGTTTTACATTTTTTCCCATGTTTAAAATAAAATGTATTTTAAAAAATATTAGAGAAGAAAAGATATACAAGAGTGTAACAGTGTTTTTAAAAACACAATTTTAACCTTATTTTGTGAACGGCGGTTAAGGGCTCGTGATTATGTGGTAAGCCGGCCCAGACTTAAATTATGCACAGTTGTATATATTAAACTCGCAGCTGTTAGAACAGAAATATATTATTTACAGTATGATACGTAAAGTATAGTTACAAGTCCATTGTAATTCCTTCGTTAGTTTATTTTATTATTATTTTTTTTACATGTTTTTAAATCAAGAGGCATATAAAAAATTTAGAAAAACTCATATTTAGAATTTTTAAAAAAACTCTGCGAAGAAAAAGGTAAATGAATTTCATCAAAGAAATATGTAATATGTAGCCTAATATTTTTGTTAAAACATTTTAGTTAAGATAATTACTTCTTAAATAATAATTATCTGCTGTAATTAAGTTGTTACGGTTTTACTGGACACGGAAACTAGGGGCATCTATTAAATCGTTCACGAAGAAACATATTTTTTTAGAGTTAACCACTTTTCAAATATTCAACCAAGAAAAGAATTCAGTATCAAATGTAAGCCTACACCATAAGAAGAAAAAAACTTCCTATAAAACACATTATATTAGTAGTTGTTGTAATAGTTATATAGTCCACCATTATCAAATAAGTTTACAATTTACGTTCACACACTGCGTTATTGAGACAAGAGTGATAACGTGAGAATAACAACAGAAACTGGCGGGAATTATACCAATTCTTATGGTCCTACCCGTTCACTCAGATATTAATTCTATTCAGTCTGTGCCGGTGAAAACATTAAACAACCATACTAAACTGATTTGTTTTATGCAAAAGATCAAAAATGTAAAAGGCCACCAATTTTAAAATATACAAAATGATTTTTTTAAATTTTTACTCTGATAAAACGTTACTTAAAGAACTCGTACACCAATTATAAATTCATACAGTATCTATTTCAGGAAGTCCATTAGTAGAAAATATTTTATATTAACAATCATATGACGTGGCCTACCCGTCTAGCGATTGGTGCTTTTATACTGTTATCCAGTATTTCATAATAATAACAATATTAAACTAAACTAGCGAGAAATTGTTCAAAAAAATTCGTACACTCTTCTCGTAATAAGATTTTATATTCAATATGCGTTTCAACGAGTTATAAGTTAACTTTGTAGCTGTACACATGAAAAGGGCGACTTTACCGTTGAAACGCGTAGTGAAAATAAAATTTTATTACGAGAACAGTGTATGTTTTCTTTTTTTTAACAAACTTTATTTCATAGTTTTGCTATTTACATTATATCATTCTATAGGAAATTTAACGAGGTGAAAAAGTTACTGGACACCTTTTTTAAAAATTTGGAATTTTTTGAGTTAATTCCATTAAAAAAATTTAAACAGCCGCCATTTTAAAACCGATTATTGGGAACAAGTTGGTTTTCTTTTTTTTTTTTCAAACTATGTCTTTAAGTTGATGAATAACGTACAAAATTTCAACACAGTCGATAAGGCCGTTCTAGAGATATAAATGTTTCAGTTTAGAAAATAATAATACAGGGATAGCTGGTAAAAATCGTTTCCAGACATATTTATATTTACGGTTTTTTCCTTATTTTGAATCGTGCTACATATTTATATACGTAGGCCTATATACAGGTTCAGGTAGTGTATTTATAAATGTGCAAATATAGCCGAGAATAAAATTAAAATAAATTTTAAAATGTTAGCGTTAGTAGGTTGTGATTGTTTTTTGAAACAATTAGCCTACTCGGTAAATTTTCAAGTAGCCTATTGAATAGTTTGAAGAGCCATACTGTAAGAAATTTTTAAGCGTAAAAGTAATGACGTAAGATTGTTATGTAGAAAGTCTAGTTTTGAGATTTATTATGCTAAATATTGTTCTGCGTAATTGGGGTCCTCCCACCCTAAAGCAAACAGCAGTATCTCAGTAAGTTCTAACCATAAAAACCTTAAAATGGTAGACCATAATAAAAACATTTGATACATTTCTATACTTCTGTTATATATTTGATTATTTATTATTATTTTATATTTTAGTTTGTTTTTTGGTCATTATATCAATTATGAAATATATCATTTTGTTAGTGTTAATATGATTTGTTTTGTATTATAAATGGGTTAATAAAACTAGATTAATTACAAAAGTAATTTTACCGTTACTTTGTAACTTATAAAATAAACCCCGATTACTGGAAATTCTTCCAAAAGTAATGGATAAGAATTACATGAAACTTGTAGCCTATTTATTATTTTGGTAAATTCCATTCTTATTCTATGTTTACTTTATTTATTATTTAAATTTATCTTTGTTCGTAAAATAACTTTTATAGTTCGCTTAAATATTTTTAAATATATAGGCCTAGTCACACTTGAACACCCGTACCGCCGCCATTTTTAATCGCACTTGTATTATTTACTGCTCATTTCTAAGATAACGTTAACACGGATGTTTCCCTTTTTTTTTAAATCGCAATTTTTTGTTCTTTAAAAAAAATTAAAATCAAGTTTGAAAATATTGCAAGTTCTTTTTATTTTTGCTGGTCAATGAAATCCGATATCGAAAATTTTCGAAGAGAGGAAACCTCCGTTATTTTATCTTATATCTATTAGAAAAAGAAAAAAAGGGATTTCTTACTTCTAAATAAAGCAAGTACAAGTAGTGTTCAAAGGAAAAGTACTGTAATTAGACGTAGGCTATGGTGTGGCTATCCACATAGCCACACCATATATATAATGGTGATTATATAAGAACTACTCAGTTGCGGGTGAAACATACTTTTACAAGCAAGGGCGGATCCAGGACTTCGCCACGAGGGGGGCGCTTCCGGGGGGTAGGAATACCACCCAGTAAAGCGGGGGGTCCGGAAAAAAATGGATTTTTGTTGTAGTCTAAAACGTATTTTAAGGCAATCTGATCTTAAAATGTTATAAAATGTTTACTCATAAAGACCAACATATATATTTAATTGAAGGACTAAGTTTTTTTATTTACATAAACTTATAAGGATTATGATGATGTTTTGGAGTTTTGGAGATTTATCTTCATATACAACAATCAAAACGTGTATATATTAAACTGTAAATTTTAATAATACATAATTTTACATAGATTTAAGTCCCTACGTCGACATGTTTAAGAGAGTACTAAAAAAAGGGAAGAGAAGGGCTGGATTGTGAACTACGTATGATGCAGTTCTTTCAGGTTTTCCTTTTCCACGAAACTGGTTCCTCGAAGATGCTTTGTTTCAATTTTAATTTTATAATTCGTATAAAAACTAGATAAATTATAGAAATATTTAGTTATTTCTGGATTCAATAATTAACTGATATTAAACAAATAATAAAGAAAAACTGCAGAAACTTAATCTGGATGAGTTTTTCTTTCACCTACAAAATTTGTAACCTTAATTAATTATTGAAATAAAGTTTCAATGCATAGATAAAAAAATCATGAAATTAAATCGGCTGAATCGCAATGAAATGTTAACAAATTTGGATTTAGTACATTATTTTACCGATTTGTGCCCAAAATTGATTACATAGTATTATGATCAAGTATTATCTAATCAACAATTTATCAACAATTAATTCAACGATCATGAGGCACGACAGTCTAATGCTCAAAGTAAACAAACGTTATCATATAAGAAACATAACACTGAACATGTAAGCCTACAAAAGTACTGTCACTCAATCAACTCAACACAAACAGACCGCCTTATCGCCACCGGCGCCGTCGACCTTCCGTGACGTTTTCGTAGGCCTACGTCTCTATGTCTACGAATATCAGGTTAGCCACTAGCTCGCCTACCTCTGTACCTTAGCGCTATTTCGCAAATAAGCTTTCATATCACTGACATGGCCGGATCTAGGAACCGCGAAACCCCGCAATTCGGGGGGGGGGGCGGGCCCTTAGGGGGCCCAAAGGTCCTCTACTCAAAAAATAAATGAGGCTAAAATAAAAAATATATATAAAATATTGAGTTCAAGCAGTGGCAGAAAAGGTTTTTAACACAAAAGTTATAATTTAATTAAGTGTAGGAAAAGAGATTAAGTGTTAATTTCTAAACGTTTTACACTTAAATTGTGCACGCTTCCCTCCTTCCCTCTATCCATGTCTGCTCAAGGGGCCCTTGGAGAAATTTTGCTGGAGGCCCTCAATTTGTAGATCCGGCACTGATCACTGAGTACTTCATTTGACAATATACTACCGACTTTAGAACGTCTTTAGTTTTCCTTGTATACAGTATTGCAACATAGTCGTATTTTACTTTACTTACTTGTAATTTCTATATTAACCTTTTTTTTGCTAACGGGGGGGGGGGGGGCGATCCATCCAATCGCCCCTCCCTGGATCCGCCACGGTTTACAGGTAAAAGGCACTACTTTCAATACTGTTTGCAATATTCCAACTCAATTTTTTTTAAAACATATAGGTGCGCCAAAGTATCGAATTTAAACTATTCAACGAAAATAAGACACCTAACTTATGAAAGTAGGCTACACTTGTAAACTGTTTCTGAAATATATTTCTTTCAAAAATATGATTACATACAAACAATAATGTAATTGAAAACCTACTATTTAATTAAAATACTAATTTCGGTTAGAATCCCCGTTAGTAGGGGATAAACATTATTCATTAAAAAAAGATACAAAACATTTATAAAACGTTTTATGTTTTTAACTTATGTAAACGTTTATACTCTACAGTCTACACTGTCTGGCAGTGAGCTACCATTAGAACGGAAGGAAGGAGTAGAAATGGATAATATTTGACTCGTCAGCTAGCCAATTGTTGTTGTCACAAGAAAACCGAGTAATCGGAAGATTGTTTTCTATTCTATTTTTGACCAATTTTTCATCATTTTCATTCTACCTCGTATGTTTATTGTTAAATTCCTAGCAAATGAGGTAAAACCATTGTTATTTTTATAAATGATTAAGTTCCCTGGTTAAAAATATTATATTGGATGGCAATTTCTTTTGATTTTATCAAATGTTTGCTTATTTTTAACCGATTTTTCGTCTACGATTATTTTTCATTCTTCATAGTTTTTGACCGATTATGACTAAATTTGGCAAACGTATTGTTTATGGAAAGAAGTAATTTGATTCATGATCGGAAAGATAGAGAGAGGGAGAGAGAGAGAGAGAGAGAGAGAGAGAGAGAGAGAGAGAGAGAGAGAGAGAGAGAGAGAGAATAACTGAGAGTGGGAGAGCGATTCACTCTCCAAATTTTAGGAATCGTTGGGCCGTTCTATTATTAGAACGTGGGAATAAACTATAATTTTGTATCTCCTATTTCCTAACCCCCCCCCCTCGTATTGTATTTCTGTTACCGGTAGTTCATCGGTATCGCAAACAAATTACTGTAGACTAGCAATATAACATTTTCGTTTTATTTTTGTAGTTCTAACATATGGACCGGAAGGTTAGCTTCCGGTCCAGCAGATTCTTTAGTCTCTCGCAGGTAGAGCCGAGCTCCAGCCGTACTTCCTAAGTATTCAATGTCTTGACTCACAGTTGTGCAGTGACTCAGTTACAGTGCCTTAGTGGAATTGCGCCTTTACTAATTAATCATCATTTTGTGATTGTGTCAATTATTGAAGAAAGTGAACAATTAAAACGTTATTTTAATATTAACAAATTTTGTAGCCTTTAAACAAATTATTTTCGAACTTTTTTTAGACATATCTTTTCCTCTGAAAACAACTTTAGCCCTACTCTTAACGTACCCTATAAATAAGTGCTGTTTATAGCTTTGCTGATTAGTTTTGCCAGTAGAAGAGTTAGAAGAGGTAATACGTTACTAGGTAAGTAAAATAATATATAATATAGCTATTATCTCCTAAATTATTCTCGTTCTTTAATCAATTATTAATTAAGTAAGGTATCTTGATTTTTTTTAAATGTATTAATAATAATTTTTATTTGAAATAAACCTATCTAATAAAAAAATAAAATTAAAAAAATTTAAAAAATATATTTTAGATTATGTATGCAAGATATATTTTGACATACTGATATTAGTGAAATATTTTTGTTTAACCAGAGATCATTAACCATTTATAAATCTCACGACAGGGGTTGGCACGTGTGAACTAATAAGGCGGCCTTTTTTCTAGCTACTGTTTGACCTTGACCGTGAAAGTGTGTAAATTTGTTTATGTTTAGTGATGGGACTATCGACTAGTTTTGTATTCGTTACATGTTAACAGTTGCCATTTTCATTTGTTCCGTTTTTCCTTGAATATTTTCTGCCTGTCTAAAAAGGGTACAAAGGAACATAACCCTAAAAAGGGTAAGAAATATTTTCAATTGCTTTAGATGTAGTGTTTAGCCTAATATATTTGTATTATTATATCTTTCATGTTTACATATTTCACCCCCTTATTTTCAATCCTAATATCTCTGACGATGTTGTTCAATCATTTCAAATAAGATCTATGGACACTGCAAAATTAAAATTTGTTACAAATTGCATAGCTTAAAGTTTTTATTATTAAAGCTTATTATTATTATTATTTTTTTTTTTTGTAATTTGATTTGTGTACATATAGACTAGATAATTGAAGTTCGATTACGAGTTTTGATAATTTTTCAAAGAAATTAATGTAACCCAACCCTTTTTAACATTTCTTTAGACTTTTAGGCATGATAAATGTTTTGGGAATAAGACAGTAAAAAATTATGAAAATATAATAAAGCTTTTTTTCTAACTTATTAATTTCACTACGAGAAAATAAAACAAATAGACTTAATGTTTCTAATCGCCAAATGGTTAACTCGAATTTTTTGTAAGTTAGACAATATACGTTATCCTTAAACCTTTTGATATTTATAAAATCAATCAAATCATTTAAACCGTCAGCATAAAAGTAGTTCCTTTTCGTGTTGGAAAATGTTTATACTATGTAAAGCTTTATTATAAAGTGTTCAGTGACGGTTGAATCGGGTATAAGTTTTGATTTAAACTGAAATTTTGTTTCAATAATTACTCGTACATAATATTATTTTATCATATAAAAATGATACAGCATCACTTGATATTTAAATTGCCCGTGACCCTGATGGAAAGCACCATATGATGCTAAAAGTGGTATTCGTATTTATTGCTCTATTTAATAAATGGTTAGTTGTGTTTGTACAATTTGTCGACAGCCTAGCTTTTAATACTTCCTAAATTAAAATATATTTTACTACACTAAGTCTTTTCTTTTTACAAGGAACCTGCACACGACGCCTTTTTCAAGACACATCTTATGATGAAAATCCATCTTCACCGAAACATACGAAATCTCCACGCCTAGAATGTCATCAGGTAAGAATTAAAATTATTAGATTTTGACAAAGCAAAACAATAATTTATTGCAAAAATATTATTTTTTAAATTTATCACTTCTTGTTTGGCTCCACATTCGATTGCCGGCCCTGTAACCAGGATCAGCCCCCCCACCTATGTTCGCGTGCTATTCTATGTTTCAAAAATTACATGGTAATTTTTAACTCTTTGCAAATTTTATTTAAACTGATAATTGATAATAAGGAATAATTAAGCCTATCAGTTCAATCTAAAAAACAAACTTTATTGACAAAATTATTGCAAACATAAATTAAAGTAAATCATTCACTTTTATTTTACTGAAAGTACATTTCCATTTTGAGATTGATTTCCCTTACTGACCAAGATTAAAATTCAAGTTGACAAAATAATAAGATTATTAAAAAGTTAGGAGCTAAACTATTAAAATGTTTTGAAGTGTTTAATACTCTTATAACAGAAAACTTACTTTGATGTTTGATAGTCTATTTAATCGTAGCTTTCTTTTCACTAAAATCATTAATAATCTAGAATTAATATTATTTTACTAAACTTTGACTTTGTAATAATTATATATTTGAATTTTTAATCTATAATCCGCTGTAAAATATTCTGCAATAAATATTTAAAAAAAAATTAAAACATGGCTAGGCCAGGGCCCCCCACCCGGGGTCCCAGGCCTTGTGACCAGAGTTGCACCAGCCCCACCCTTGTGGGGGCCATGTGGCTCCACCGAAATCGCGTCCATCCCACCCCACACCTTTTGTTTCCTTTTGCCCATACCGGTCTAATGTAACCATAGCAGCAAAGAGCAACGTTATTAACTTTTGAAAAATATCTTTAATAATGCAGAGTATATGTCCGGCCCGTCCAAGTACAAGCCAGACATAATACAAGAAAGGTTTGTGTTGTCTAATAACTAAGTACCTACATTGATTGTTTTTTTTAATCTGTAAGCTGCAATGATCTAGAAAATTGTAGACAAATAGCAAGAAGCATTTTAGATTCTCCTCTTTATGATTTGGCTAATGTTCAGTTAATCCAATTGCCAAACTCTGAGAATGAAACAACCCAACATATTTTAGCTGGTAAGATAAATAATGAACATATCAAAATATTTATATACATATATATCAATTATTTTAGACTTTTTACAGTTTAAATTTTTAAAAAAACTGATATAAGATTTTACTTGTGTAATCGCAAAAATATCTTACATTTATCAATGTAATATTTATTTTATATCAGAATTGGCTATTTCCCCCTTTTTTTACCTTTTTTCTTAGCAAAAAAATTTTAGATTCTTCTCTTTGTAACTTTACTAATGTGTTCAGTCAATGCAATTGACAAATTCTAAGAATGAAGCAACCCATTTTTTTTAAACTGGTAAATTGATTAATGAACTTTCATTAAAGTTGTTATTTATGACAGGGTTATTTTAGCTCAACTTTCTCTTTTTTTATTGTTTTAAATCATCTTATTTACTCTTATTTGAGGTAATACAGTAAGTAAAAATCTATCATTACCTAACTTAGAAATAAACACTGGAATAATATCAATGTAACATCATTGATTGATTGAAATTTCAACATTATCATGGGTTTATTTTGTATATTTTGTTAAATGACATGGTTGGATAGAGAATAAATATAAGTTAGCCTATTTCCTGTTTTTATCAGCTATAAGTTAGTCATTTCAACCAGTAAATTTGGTTGCAGTCTTAAATTACTAAAGCTGTTTGTCTCATTAACAGGTGATCCAAGTGTAACCAGAAGTCAAATTTACTCAGAACTGAACATTTTAAAAGAAATGAAATCGATGGACCAAAAGGCCGGCCGAACAAGTGCTGCTCGCCGTAAACAACCGAGGGGAACTTGTTGGACTGAATTAATTAAATATTTCCAGCTGTTTAAAGTTAATGTGTTATTTATTTTGTTGTAAAATGTATTCACATTATATTTGGATGTTATGTGCACTTTAAATAATACTTAAAAAATATTTATACAGTACATATAAATTTATTATATTATTATTTATTTATGTTTATCACTGGCCAAAATAATGACGAAACATAATTTGTTAAAAAATGCCACATTGGTAGTGAATGATATAACTTGTTTCTCTTAAATGTTTTTGTTTTACATGCGTTTTTCATAGGTAACTATCAAATGTTTGTGTTATGCTGTACATTATTATTACAATGTGTATAAACATATAGGTGCATGAATGAAAAAGATTACTTTAATAGCTATAAAATTATCTTTTTTTTAATTACAAGAAGGTTTAATCTCTACTATTTCATGTATAACACTACATGTAAGGGTATGTAATCAACAGGCCACTAAGTGTATGCTCAATTTAGACCAGTGAGTGTTTGATAAATCTGGCCAAACGGACAACAGTTTTTGTTGAACAATGGGCGAAGACTAATCTTGGCTAAAGGTGTAAAGAGCATAGACTAATAGGATTGTTGGTTAATATACCACATCATTCAGTATGAAACCAACTTATATACTTAGTTGAGGTGAAAAATAGTGATTAGGCCAAGGGTGTATGCAATAGTATAGACCATGGGACTAATAACTGTTATTTGCCCAACTATGTGTAAATGTTTCTGATCTGTTTTGGTGTTTATTGTTAAGGGTCTGCAGTGCATAGATCTGAATTAACATATCACCCGTTAGAATAATGTTAAACAGTGTTAAATAAGAACAGTTATAACGCTGCCATTTATTAACACAGAATTATTATCGTTGATGGCTCATCTTAAATGTCAGGGGGGAAATATATTTTCTTGTTTTATAATTTTTTCTGGGGAAACAAATAGAACCACAAAAAGTGAAGAATCTTTCCCTTTCTTTTAAATATAGTATAACGATTTTTCAAAAACCTAATACGAATTTTCTAATACCTAAACAACTGTTCTTAAAAATGTCAGCATAAAAAAATTAACATTGTTCTTTTGGGCGAGAATGCTCCCGGAATTTTATGTATTGCAGAGCCTTAAATGTCTTATACAATTACGAGACATCTCAGCACCCAATTTACTGAGAATTACCGATCCGGAGTATTAAAATAAATAGAAACTTGCACTCATATTATACAGAGTGTCTTAGGAGTTTTGTAAAAACACTTCTAGGGTGTGTTCTATTGGTAAAAATAAAGAAAGAAGTTACAATAAATAAAACTATATCTCACTAATTAATTATACTTCTAGAAATCACTCTTAATTACAATGGCAAAATTAAATAATAAATAACTCAATTTTCAGGGACAAGAAAAGAAATTATTTTATTTACTTTAAAGAATGGTAAGAAAATACTTCAATAACAAAATGTTAATATTTCAATGTTCATATGTAAAAACAAGTAATAACAATTATTTTCAATCCCTTCACTATTCTTGAGAAAACATAACTCAATACTATTTTATAATCTATAATTTTCTTTCACAATTAGAGTTAAATAGGCTAAGTCTTTTAATTTCTTTAATATAGCTCTACATCGTCAGTATATAATTATTGAAATTGTGATTTGTTATTCTTAATCCTTAATTATTGCATTTGAAATACATTTGTTGTTAAACTTAATGTCCTGTATTATGTTTTATATTTTAAATTTAGTATTTCTATACTTATAGGCGAGTTTAGCTTGACTTGCTGATACTTTATTCATATTTGGTTTCGCCATTAAAAATAAAAACTAGACTATTGTTGACGTTAAGTCATAATTCAATAGTCGGAATGGCGAAACCAAATATGAATGATTTATTTTCAGGTTTCAATAAAAATATGATGGTACACTGAAAGCAGCATATGACATACATTGGCCTCTGTTACAATCAAAGTGAAAACATTAGAATGATAGAACGTTAGTAAAAATATTGTTCAATTTTTATCCTTTATTTATTAATTTATTTATTAAATTGTTATTATTATAATATTTGTGTTAGTTTTTTTTCTGTCATGATATTAATTTTATTATGAAATATATTTATCATGTTAATGTTATTTGCTTGCTACTACAGACGGATTTTAATAGAACCAGTTTTTAATTTAATTTTCAAATTAAGGTAAATAACTTTCATAATCTGTTACAATCTGTTAAAAATAACTTTTATAATCTGCTTCTAAATACCTTTAAAATACCAATATAGTTTAATATACTAACAAAGTACTAATTGAGTAACAAAATTATTTGTGCTCATAAATACTTTCTTTAAAATTATTTCAAATACAGACTTCGTTCAATTTAGTAAAACAGTGCTAATGAAGTAGCATAAAACCTTTTTGTTCATAAATATACGGTATTGATAATGTTTTCCGTCAACTTAGTATCGCACCCGCAGAATAGAGATCCCACCGAATGTTTGCTGAATGGTAGTAGTTGTTCGTTAGATCATACATTCCGAGACCTGTTGTACTGGCTAGCATAACAATGGAAGAGGTTCAAAATACTTGTGGATTAGTAATTTATCAAATCAAGAAATAATTATTTAGTTAAATTATATTTTAAAATGTCTATATATTTAGCCAAGAACTTTACTCTGTGGTTGAACTTATAATTTTATTTGTGGCCTTTCTGGTTCTTTTGTCTCTTGCATACCAGTGTGATCTAATCCAATTAATCTAACTACAAGTTGGCTTAGGTGTCATTTAACGAAAAATTAAAACCCTAAATACTATTTTATTTTGCTTTATTTAATTTCATTTTAATTAGAATTTTTTTTCTCTAAAATTACAAGAAAAAAGTCTGCTCTCTCGCTCCCTAGGTACTTCCCTAAATTCTTACACATTAGAAATAAGTGATTTGTAATAATTCAGTTTAGGAACAATTATATAATAATAACTTATTAATAACTTAATAATAAGTTTAGAACTTATTTTTCATTATATTTTGTTATAGGTATTTACATTTTAGGTCTGTGTTTGTAATAATTAAGTTTAGGAACAACTGTTATTTATATAAACTTATTTTTCATTAATATTTTGTTGTACTTACATTTTAGGTCTGTGTTGTTATAAAATTTTTATTTTCATTTAAAAAATATAATTTTTATGTTTTGAAACTGGTGTTTGAGTTCGAATCCCACTAGTTTGTACTGGTCTTTTATTGTACTTTTTGAACTTTAATTAATATCATTTTAGTATTTAATATTATTACCAGATTTCGTTATGTTTTATAGGAGTATCATTTTATTTTTTGTTCAATTTGCTGACATCTAATTATTATAACTTAAATTATAATAGTATTACAAAATAATTATTTATTTCTTATAACATTCATTTTTAGCTGAGTATTGTATTCATATGCAGACCTTACTTTTAAATGCATATACAGTAGAATCCCGGTTAACCGAACTCGGGTCAACCGAAACCTGGGTCAACCGAAACGATAAAAATACAGTAATACTGTATGTAAAAATATAAAGAAATTAAATGGGTAAATGTATGTACTCAATTAATACTTTGCGTGTAGTATCGTATAAATTTGAGTTATCGTAATAATTCAAAACCTTTAACGGAATAACGACGAGACCCAATGAGTGTTTCACTGAAATTTGTGGAAGAATGCAGTGAGTCAACACCTGCTGATATTCTTTAAATAAAAAAAATGGCGGGATATCGCAGATCGAAAAACGGTGTGAGGGACACTCAAAAAAAAAATCAAAAATAACTGAGTTTTTTAACTGAGTTTTCATTAAATCATTTTTATAACAAAAATATTATGTACATAATAACATTCAGTTAAATTTAAAATGTTTATGGGTTATTTTTCACTACCCAATTTCAATAAAATATTTTTTCTTGTATTACAAAGGTTGCTAAAACAATTATATCTACGCTATCTGGAATCAGTGCAATACATTTTGGTTTTAAAGTAAGAAGTTAAATGAATAATTTCCCTTTTGCTATAACTAACTGGTGATATTATCAAAGAAAATCTATACTAACAAAACAAAAACTAAATACAGTAATAACTAAGGAATAAATATAAATTCTTGTATATATTAATTAAATGTAATGATATTAACATTTTAATCAACTTCAACTGTCTATCTTTCACATAAATGTGGAACTTTTTTTAAAACATGATGAGTAAGAATACAATAATCAATATTAACTAGTGGCTGAAATAATGTTTGACCTAATTATTTGTCTTTTTAGCCAATTTTTTCAGAATCTTTTATGTCACATTATTATAAATCACACGGGTAATAATTAAAATATGAAGTATCTTAATTGTTATACAACAAGCAATGAATGTGCTACCTGTCAATAATTATCAAGTTAAAGTAATAAATATTTATACAAATGTCCCTAGAAATTTTGGTACTTACATAAACAACAAAGGTAAAACAAAATTTTAAAAAATACTTTATTATATTACTCTATTATATATAATATACTCTATTTAGAGCGTAAGTACACTTTGTAAAGGTGTTATTTAATAAAAATTACTTTTAATTATTTTATTTAACTATAGAAGCAGAGCTATGAACTTCAATTTCAATTAGTTTTAAAGTATCATTATTGTTTTTAATATTTCTTATAATTGTGTGTTATTTCTTATATCCTATGATCTAGATGAAGTCAGTATTGATCTTATGTTACCTCCATAAGGAAGAGAAATAAAGTAATTTTTTTTTAAATCTGTATTAATTTTATGTTAGTATTGGTCATTATGTCCCCCCCCCCATAAGAAAGTGAAATAAAGTAATATTTTTAAAAAAAGTCTGTTAATTTTATTACCTTAGATCATTCAGTTTGACAACCGACCTTCCATTGACTGTTAAATGATTATAATACAGGGCGTCAACCAAACAGGAAAAAAACCGGGAAATCGGGAAAAGCCGAGAATTTGAAGTAGTAGGTTAAAAGGTGGGAACACAACCTACACAATATGAAATATTGTGCAAGAAATACTTTCTCTCCTTACATCTTCTTAATAAAGAAAGTAGAAATAAATTGAGTGGCCTTTGTTTAGTTTCTTATTAATTTCAAAGTACTGTGTATTGGATGCTTGCAATATTCAACAAATATGTTTCAATGTTATTTTTTTATTATTTCTTAGTGTTAAGGTGCCTACACATTCGAGCTGGTAGTAAGGCATACTCACTGGTTACCTGGTTGGTAAACAGAATATAATAAAAATCAGCTTTCACCATTGTAATCCTCCTAGTTGAAAATAAAGTATCACACTACCACCTTTCCATTTAGAACATATCAGTTAATTCAAGACGGATGGTAAAAATTTGGAACATGTTTTTAAATAGTTTTATCATAATAAATAGCCTTGTAATTTGTATATGATAATATTACTCTCCTGCGAAATATTTAGAGGTATTTAGACTTTTGGTTCACCTGGTATTATTTTAAGTATGATTTTAGAGTGTGTGTGTGTGAACGCTCGTCGGCGCGAACGCGCATGTGTGTTTTATTTGAGAAACGAGAATATTGAACGTGTTTTTATTTTTAGGATTATTTTAGATACTTTGTGTTAACTATTCTTAAAACATTTTAATCGTCACAAATATAATATTAAAAAATGTATTTTAACCTAAAACAAAAGTTTAACATTGGGATTAATTTTAACGATTTTATAAAAAATACAAAATAGATTGTTTACATTATATACTATGTTTACACATTTGGGACTGAGGGATAATTGCAATATATCAATTAATTAAATACTGCATTCTATACTTGAAAACATGAATTTTTACAAAGTTTGATTTTATTGCTCTCTTTGGGTCCGTCCTGACTTCCAGTTTTTGTGTGGAAAAACTTACCTTTTCTAACATTTTAAAGTACGTTTTTATGTGTAAACAACGATTTTTGACAATTTAACAAATCCGTAAAGTTTTTATGGCTCTATAAGAATAATTTCAATATTTTAAAATAATTATTTAAATTTTATATTAAATCTGCTATTTTGACTTCTTTGGACAGGAACTACTGGTTATTTTAAAACGTTGGACTTTTATGTTTAAACAATAATTATATTTTGTTGTGTTTCTGAGTAACACTTTTGAGTAATTAAATTTTTGTTGAGAAGCCATTTTTTATTCATACAGAAATAGAGAATTGTTATTTAATAAAAAAAAAAGAAGATTTTTTTAAAGTCTACTTAACATTTTTAGCTGGATATCTTTTCGATATTCTACTACCATGAAAATAATTTGAATAATTATTTGGTTTTTTTTTTTTTGCATACATGCATCAGGTCCAGTTTTAATATTTTCCAAATTCGACATACTCAGTTTCAACAATTTTTGTAATATCGTCTCAAAAACTAGTATAGTAATTCACAAGCATTCTTCACTTGTGTACCGAATTTCAAGTCGATATTATCAATATTTTTAAAATAGAGCTAATCACTGCTTGAATTGTTGCATTACCGACGGCACTATCCGAACGCATTACAATATCTATTTTAGAAAATGCCCATGGTAACAACTGAAAATAGGTATACATATTTATTGGTAAGTGTATTATTATTAGTGTACCGAGTTTTGACATAACATAGAGAAAATATTATACATTAAAGCCACTAATTAGCGCTAAATATACCCCTGGTACTGAAAATAAAAATGATTCTTCCGGTTCAATTAAAAACATATTTAAGATATGACTTGTATTGCAAGGTTGTAGTAAATATCTCAAAATTTTAGGTTAACTAGTATATGTTTTATTATAAAACCGAAATTGAAGTCGATACCTTGAATATTGTTGAAATTGGAGCCTATAAATTCATGCAGTTTCCTAATACCCACCGCAAATTTACAGTTTTCTCAAAAGCAGGCTCAAATGATTTTGATGAAAATTTTCTCAAGAGGCAAAAACAAAACGTATTGGTCGACATCTACAAAAATTCCGGTTCATGTGTTATTGGAAATCGTTAATCGGTATCGGTTATGGGAAATAACGAAAAACCATTGGTCTTGGGATTGATATAAAACGCGTAATTTATCAAACACGGTTTAGTTCAAATTTTAAAATTATGCTAAGATTAATGGCCCTATTTCGTTTTCAAAATTACGAGGAAAAAGTATTACCGTTCTGGAATAGTTGACAAAAAACAAAAATGAACCTTGACCACCGTCATTAAAGTGATTATGAGTATAGGCCTATGAAAGAATAATATTCTATAGTATATTGTCTTGTATCTAATTACTCACCTCAAGACATAAAGGCTATCGCGGTTTCCATCACTACACTACACTACACTACACTAGGTTTCCATCATCAGGCCGCACAAAATAGTCAAATCACTTATTAGAGGTCGTCACATAACAATAAAACACTAAAAACACAACACAACGTAAAACCGTTAACAGCACAAACAGTTATTTTGGCCGAAATATCGAGTGCATGGCCAATACCCGGCAAATCTAAACTGCGGAATTATTGCTGTAGGCACAGATACTCCCTGCCTTCTCTGTTATCTATCGTGGTGGTCTAGTATGACGTCTGTTTATCATGCTGTCTGTCTAGATGCTTACGACATCATAAATTAGATTTGATTTAAAGGATAGTTTATCATTGGGGATATTAGATGAATCTATTTTTACACCTTTATAGATCTCGAACTCTTCTACGGAATCCATGTACTTACTTTTTTTTTTTTCAAAAGTGTAATATCTCCATGTTAGATTGGATATCTGTGTATTTATGGTTTTTGTTCAAATAAAAAATAAAAATTTAATATGACTTGAAACTAGGTACACATGCAGAGTAACTTGCATTCCAAGGTTGGATTAAATATCTCAAAATTTTGGGAATGAGAAAATTTTGTGTAGTACCGACGAGAAAATTCGTGCATATACCAATTCTTACTTTCAACTATTTTTTTCTATTTGCTTAAAACTTTGTATATACATTAACTTGTTTATGTTTTATTAGAAAACCAAAGTTGAAGTCGATACCTTGAAAATTGTTGAGATTGGAGCCTAAAAGTTCATGCAATTTTTAACTTATCGGTTCAAATGATTTTGATCTAATTTTTCTCAAGAGTCCCGAACAAAACGTGTTGGTCGACATCTACAAAAATTGCGGTTTATGCGTTATGGGAGTTGGTCTTTGTTTACACTCTTATTTTACCTTCACAATGTCTTCCTTATCATATCTTTTCTTTATAGGTTCCCTTCCTTTCTCTTAATATCAAAATTTATTTTTTTATACTTGTAGCACTATGAAACGATATATGTATTTGAATATATTTAATTTTACGGTTATTGTTTAATATGGCTGTGTCAGACTATTCATTTATTACAGGTACTCACTATTTATGTTTATGTTACTTATATTCACAATGAATGTGAAATATTTATTATTTATAAAATCGATAAATAATAGGAACTAATTTTAATGTAGATATATTTTAAATTACCGTCATTATGAAACGGATTACTTTAAGGCAATTTATAACTAGCTAAATGGTTTAAGGTATGTTTGCCATGCTGTGGATTAACCATAAAACTTTTCTGTCCTTATTAGTTATACAAGCATAAAATATGGGTGTTAAACAGATTATTATTTTTTTCAAACTAGAGCATATTGATGAGTATCGTGCAAAATTACTACTCAATTGGTCGTACTGTTCTAGAGATATAAATTATTTAGTAACAAAAATACAAAATGAAGATAGTAGGTAAAAGAAGCGTTACCTAATATGTGTTTATAGGAACTTCTTTTAAATTTAAACACTTATAAGCACCCCCTAAATTATCTCCGCGCATTACAGAAACACTGTGGTAACTTCCGTGACGTTACCACAAAAGGTAGGACTACAAACGGAAAACGCGAACTGACCGCGTGTTTGTACGTTGAAACGATTTTAGTTTACCTCTTTACCCTTTTTTACAGAGCAAGTTATGATGAAGGTGAAAAAATAAAATTTACTGATAAATCCGTTTTGAATCTAAAAAAATGTTTGGAGTCTGTCGTATGTAGGCCTACAGAGTCTGTCTCAAAAATCGCGCATTGGAATACATATCAGCTTCTAATTGGCGTAGGAATGTAATAGACACATTAATTGAAAGCTCTTGGTTGGGTCTATCTATAGGGAGTGCTAAATCTTAGGTTCCATATACAGGGTATTCCGAAAAATATTAAACGTTTTCCCCCCGTTTTTTTTTAAATAACAATATTAATGTTTCCCCTTCAATTACTCCTAAAAAGTCCACATTCTTTTCCCAATTACACAGTCTTATCTCATTAACTCGGCCATAACACAAGAAAAACATTCATGTGACATCTCTTTTGAAAGCTGTTTACATTTGCTATCTGATAAAGTAACTAAATATATAAATTTTCTTCACAGAGTGTTCCTAAAATTATTTTTTATAGAATTATTTTGGTGTTTTTTTCTACTCCAAAGTGAATTGGTTTTTAACTCTTAGTCCAAAGGTTCTGAATTCTCATTCATTATTCCCTAGTATTGCAAAATTACATCAGCTTTTACCCAACAGATGTATTGGGCGAATTGGCCATCGAACGACGCTCTAGATCTCCAGATTGAAATCCTTTAGTTTATTTCCTTTGTGGCTATTCGAAAATAAACGTTTACTATAATAGACCTACGAATCTGAAACCTGAAAGAAAAATATGACTAGCAATACAGAAAATTAGAGATGAAATTAAAAGTAAAGCAATACATGCGGTTTATACTCGTTTGGAACATTGTCAAGTAGCTCTTGGTGGACATTTTGAACATAAACAGTTTTAGTACAGCTTGTAGTTTTTCTTGGTTTTGGATTGTACACAAAATAAAATCATTTTTTGTATTTAAAAATTTTATTTTTTTTGGAACACTGTGCAATTAAAAACTAATTACATTATCAGATAGCAAATGTAAACAAATGAGATAAGACTGTGAAATTTTATTCATCATATTGTTGTATCTAAGTAAAATAAAAACAGTAATAAACCAGAAAACTCGCGTAAAATTCAATGTATATAAGGTTGGTCGCCGCCGGCCATATTAATGTATATAAGGGTGGTTGCCGCCCTCAATACACTTTTAACTACTTAAATCCTAATTTTAATCCATTATAAAAATAAATTCTATGTTAAAAGTGTACATTTATCAGGCTAATAGTATATACTTTAATTGAAGACATACTTATCGTTCTTGTAATAACAAAAAATATAGATATTAAAATTCCTAATTATTTTTTGACTGAAATTAATGACAGGAGTAAGTAACATTAAAGAAATGAAAAACGGAGGTGCGTTGCAAGCCTGTACACATATGTCCCATTTCTGAGGATTTATACAAAACCGACCCCTTTCTGAAGAGTTGGTCATCAGAATAGGACAGTCCTCAGAAAGGGTACAGTTGCGTATCTATATATATATATATATATATATATATATATATATATATATATATATATAGTAACTGAACCTAAACTACAATTTTATTATTACTTTTATTAGTTGGATCTGAATTATCTGTGCCTACATCTAGTTTTACCTGCTCAATATATTTTAGTAGTGGTTCTCTGTTTTCCAGCCAATATTTTGGTAATTCTGATTGGAAAGGAAACTTGTAGCATCCCAGTTCAATGGTCAATTCCATGCAATTGGTGCTGATATAGTTGTAATCCTGCATTCCACCAGATACGATATACCACTTTGCTCCATTTATTATTCCTCCAGGAAAATGTTCATTTGAGAAATTTGGACATGGTTGCCCTAAATGCATCAATGGATGTGCCTGTTGAGAAAAAAAGGAATTTATTTATTCATTCTAGTTAATATATATATATATATATATATATATATCATATACACATGTTTATATCTATGAATATGGGTTATATATTCAATTCAATTAAGTTCAATGTTTATTGGTATTTTATGACAAATACTCATTTGTATAAGACAAGTGATAGGGTATAGTCCTAAAAACTGCCAGGGTTCTTTATTTTCAAAATAATCAGTGGTTCAGTTCTAACCATTTTTGGAATGTGAGTTGCCGAGTCAATGACCTTAAAAGGCATTCAACTACACAGTCATTCTTATTAATGAATATGCTAAATCGTCAATTTTAGGTAAATATCCATTTAAATTTCTTGTATTTTCTTTTTAATGCATTTTAAACTAAATTGAAATGAATATATATATACTGTTTAAATAAATAAGAATCCCAAATATTGGATTCTAACAATGGAATAATATCAGAAACCAAATTTAGTTTTCTTGTATATGGGAGACCGCGTGAAAGACCGACCTCGATTGAAAGATCACATCAGTTTCACTAATGTGATCAAGTAGCTTAGGAAATTTTGACAGTTTTTTCAAGGATTTTTTATTTTTTTTACCACTTTTTAATTTGCATATATATATGTTATATATATATATCTTTTTGGACAACTACTCTGATATTATTCCAAATTTTTTTCGTTCTTATACTCTAACAACAGAATATCACGTTAATGGAAACAAATTGGTGTAGAGCCAAAAAATTTAACAACAACCATCTAATTACAGTATAAAGGTAATGTTACAGGTAATTTTTGTTTTTGAAAATATGGGGAAGGAAGGTCGTACAAACCCAGAGAGGTAAGTATAGTAGCTATTTTGCAATCCAACTAATACAATTTTGTATTCCCATAGGTATCCGTGTAACCCTGTCAGATAGATCATACATCGCAACACCATGAGCATGGAATTTTGAAGTTCGGAAGGACACATAGCCTCTTCAGTCGCCTCACACAACACCTACGCTATGATAAGCATACTCAGCGCTACAGCAATAGTTACAATACACCACAGAAAAACACTCAAATTTTACTAAAAAAACATCATATATATTATTATTATTTTTTAATATTCCTGATTTGATTTTGTTACTGTCTATATATAAGCCGTTTATATTTCTACAATTATTTCTTGGTGAACATTATTTTTAATTTTTCCTTTTGTATGTTAAAGTTTGAAGATAACCACATGATTAGATATATCTTTAAGTCTAATAAAGGGAAAACAAGGAAAGACATGATTAACAATTTAATAATTGTAAATTATAATGTTTTAATATATATTATATCAACAATTAATACATCAAATAATAAAATAGTTACATGTTACAATAATGCTATAACTTTAAAAGCTTTTTTTTAGTTATATTATGAAAATAAGAAATAAACTCTCTGTAAAGATAATAAAAATGGGATTTTTTTTTTGTAGAGTCAGTTTCTAAATAGATAATTAAATTGAATAAGGAAGGGGGGTACATGACGAAATAAGAATTGATCCAGAAACATGTATATACTGTACACTGATATTAGGACATTGTAACCTTTATAATTGGTGTTAATAAATTAATTATTTCAATCACAATTTAAAATGCATAGGTGGTGTTTGCGGCCGTGGTTCAGAGAAGTTGTGTTTCTGTTCTTAATTGTTGGTATAGTCATATCAGATATATATATATATATATATATATATATATATATATATATATATATATATATTGAAATATAAACACAGATGCAATGGTTTGGGAGAGAATTGGTTTAAAAGTAAACTATGTGTGACATGCTATGTGTATGAAACCAGGAGTGATTTGTAAAAGTGGCCCTGGGGTCACAATTACAAAGGACCAGTGCACAGTGGGTTTTTGAGTTATCCAGCTATTCTTAAAAGCATGAATCTGTTCACAAGGTCACCTAAGAGTGAAAACCTTTTTATCCACGCAATAATCTAATCTGACACTCAAATCCATGAGTTGTTTTAATGTTTAATCTTTTCACAAATTTATCATATTTCTTAAAAGGTAAAGCATAAACACAATCTTCCCTTAAGACCCCACACAAGCACCTACTCAAAAAAAAATTTTCTTCTTTGATTTCAGGGGGGTAAAACAAAACACAAGACATATTAACACCAACCACCAACATACGAACATTTATTTTGAATTTAAATTGTAGCTATAAAATTGAGACTGTATGGATCTCCTCTTCAAGAGTACAAACTTAACACGAACTGATAAAAAATTATAAACTGATAGTTTATAGTGTAGTAGTTGTCACACTGTGACAAACACTATAAGTATTAACTTCTTTTAAAATCCATAACAATAATTGAAGCAACGTTTATTTAAAAATCAACTCTATGAAATTCCGTTTTTGTTTGACTGAACGTAGTGAAAGTACTGTACTGTTAAAAATTCAACATTCGACTTTTATGAAGATACCGAGGCGAGACTCTACAAAAATAAAACTTTTAACAGTATCTTCCCTTTATCTCGACTCTCTTTGAATTGCTTTATTAGATCTGGTTAGGTCACTATATATATATGTCTGCTTTATTAGGTCTGGGAAGGTTATTATATATCTAAAATAAATGTTTTCATCATTGTTATTTGCTAAAATTAATGTTTGCATATATTTTTTATTTTTTCAATGGGGGTCGAGATAAAGAGAAAGTACCCTTTTAACAACTAAAACATGTGGACTGATATGGTCAAATTTGTATTGTGGGCATATTTTGGCAATGAAATATTCTTTTACAAAAATTACTTAACAAATAAAACACAATTTTTCTTTTGTAAAATTCTATAATTTATTTGGTCTAGCCGACCATGGTTTCGGCAGTTACGGCATTGACGAGGCTCTTGCAAGACTAAATACAATACACACCATAACTATAACCATGCCTTTCTCTACCTTTTATAATAGTTATGGTGTGTATTGTATTTAGTCTTGTAAGAGCCTCGTCAATGCCGTAACTGGCGAAACCATGGAGGGCTAGACCAAATAAATTATAGAATTTTACAGAAGAAAAATTGTGTTTTATTTTTTTAAATGGAATTCTATCAAGTACCGTCGGTCATCAGTGTAAACAATATAAAATTACATAATGTAAAGTTTAAAATTTGTGGTAATATAGCTAACACGAAAATTAATTTTTCATCAAACTCCATTTGAAAATTTAAATGTGTAAACAAAACATATTGGTCACAGAAAAAAAAAGGCAGTACAGGAGTGATTGATGACAATATTTCACCTAGATTATGTAACATAAATATTAATAGTCAGTATTTGCAGTCATTTAATTGCCTGACACCACCATATTAAAAAAAAAAAATAGTAATATTAAATAATTATAAATATCTATCGTGCTACAAGTATAATGTAATGAACGTAAAGTGTTTATATTATTGTTTATGTTCGCCATACCGACTATTGTTTATTAAGTAAACTTTTTTGAACTTACCGTCCAATAGTCTTATTTAAAACTTCCAACGACGGCCGTTTCGGCTATTCAGCCGTTTTCAAGTTAAGGACTATTGTCCTTCGTCATTATAAAATTAAAAGCACATATTACACGTAAAAACACTTAAAGCACACTAGTTCACAAATATTAACGAATAGTGTGCATAAGTGTTTTTACATGTAATATGTGCTTTTAATTTTGTAATGACGAAGAACAATAGTTCTTAACTTGAAAATGGCTGAATAGCCGAAACGGCCATCGTTGGAAGTTTTAAATAAGACTATTGGACGGTAAGTTCAAAAAAGTTTACTTAAAGTGTTTATAGTTTTATTTCACAAACTTTATGAATATAATTTATATTACTTTTACATATCATTTTGTCAATATGTACTTTTACTATGAACAAAACTTCGACAAACAGTAGTGGTGGTAGTAGTACTGAATTGTATTAACAAACTGTGAAAAACATTGCACAACTTTCTTACTTAATGATCCGCAAAACCAAATAAAAAAAAAAAACAACGAAAATCTCAGTAAAAATTGAAAATAAACCATTTATTTTTTGTCATTAAAAAAATGTATAGATATTAAATAGGGTTTAAACTTGCTTCGTTTCTATCGTAAACACATCCTCAACAAAAATTGTATTTAATTAAAATCAAGCTTTTAATGGTGGTCAAGATTCATTTTTGTCTTTTGCCAATTATTCCTGAACCTTATTTTTTTCATTGAGATTTTGTACATGGAATTAGGCCATCTTCACATAACATTTAAAGGAACAAAAAAGGCCCACCACTTTAGGAATTTCTAATAATCTCTTTATTGGGCTAAATTTGATCAAAATTGGTAGAACTGATTTAAAAAAAATCATCTCTTATAACAACCGTATACCTTATTTTGTTCTTTCTTAATGAAAACTTATGAACTGACATTTTTGGAGAGATGGCAACCAAACTTTTTTTTCGGGTTCTTGGAGGCTATATTTGAGCAAAATTAAAATTAAAAATTAACTCAAAATCGCTAAAGCCGATTTTGAATAGAAGTCATTAAATTTTTTTCTTATGTTAGCTACCAAATACTGAGTTTAAAAAAAACCCTTGAGTTATCGCCAAAATATCGGTCTTCACACTTGGCATACTAATTTCTATATAGTAGTTATCTCTCCCCTTAAATATTAAACATTGTATGTGAGATCAGAAAATTAAGTTTTGTACCATTCCCATATACTATACAATTGTTCCGGCTAGCCAAGGTCAATACAAGCACCGATTCACTCAAGTGGCAACATAAATCAACAGAGTTACTAGTTCAAAAATACATTTTTATTTAATTACATTTCGAGTTTCAATGCATCGGAAACATAATTACATTGTTGTTTGAAGAACAAGGCATAGAGGTAAAGTTTATTTTTACATTCAATGTATGTGTACCGTACAGCCAAAGAGACTTTTACCACTAATTTTGCAATAGATTTTCAGCTACAAAAATGTTTTCAATTTAATAAATAGATATATATATATATATATATATATATATATATATTTGGTGAAAAATATTGTGTTCAGTGTACAGTCTAAATTGTGAAGGAAAAAGCGAATCACTTGGTTACATCCCTTCCTCAAATATGAATTATGTTGTCAAGTAGAAGCCAACTTGCCATTTAATCCTTACTACTACAATCGTGTTTTCTACTAAATCAAAATATAAAAACTTCCATTTCAATATATCATAACAATGGTTTTTTTTTTTAAATGATGTGCAATACTAACTACACAGCTGTCGATATAAATATAAAGCATTTGCTTTTTTTCCAAGTCGAGTTTGTAAGTTGCTCCGGTTTACTTACAACTTGAATTTATTTAAAGTTATGCAAAACACTAGGGGAAATTTGGAAGAAACAATTAAACAACTTAATTTTATAAGATAGGCGTCATCTTGGACGCCATCTTGCAAGCATGTGAGTCTACTTCTTTTTACAATTACTTCTATCTTTAATTATTCTATCTTAAAAGTGATTCTACTATTAATGAAAGGTCAAGGTACAATCTCTGATCTGTACTTACCGGCTGGTTATATGTGACACGGGACAGTGGTTTACACACAATGAAACTAGCAAGCCATGTTTGTGTTAATTGAAACCTTTCTTTTTAATTGCTGACGATTTGTGAATTACAAACATATAAATGGATAACTTTTATAACTGAAGTTAATTAATATAAATTTAGGTCTTAATCTATCATTTTTGCAATATTAAAAATATACAAAGTTCTCAACAACTGTTCATCTTAAAACGTTTTTTAATTTTGATTACTAATTTTGCTCATGTTATTATATAGATATTTGTTCATATTTCCTTACGTAATACTAAACTTGTAAACACAATTACTTCACCACCATTTCCTTAAAGTCACTTTATAACACTTCTTCTTAAGATGTAATTACTTAAACCGCTTCATAGCTAACGCAAGACTTGCGTCATTCTCTGCTGACTTCTCTCATTAGACTAGTTGAAGTCAAGCGTTCTTCTTGCTTGCAGATAACGCTAACGCAAAGCATCATGGAATATATGTCAAGTGATAATTCCGTTTTGACGTAGACCCATAGTTTTTAAGTTGCTTTACCTTTCTCAATACTATCCTAGAGGGTATCATTTATTCAACCAACATGCGCATTTTGAGTTCAAATTTATTCACTGTATTCGTAATTCATTGTCTTTGAGTAATCTTAAAATTTAAATGACAGTTTCTTATTTATATACATATCAACATCCTTATATTTATTATTTATTATTGGTTGGAGGATGTCCCATGCTTACAGAAACCCCCTTCTTCGAGATTCGCATTATGCAGTAATAAGAAACTCGAAGAACCAGCATGGAAGCTGGGACACTCCAACCTCCTTACTACCCTTTACTGTTTCAAGATCACAAGCATTGAATCTAAAAACAAAATTTAAAAATTTTTAGTTTATAGTTCTCAACAAAATTTCAACAAAACAATAACATCAATTTCAAAAAGTGATACATAAATATGATAAGACATATTATTCATTACACATACAACACAAAAATATCAAATGTCAAGTATCAATTCATATTAGATAGATCGTACAACATAAAATCATTTTTCAACAAATTTTCAACAAAACAATATCATCAATTTCAAAAGGTGATACATAAACATAATAAGACATATTATTCATTACACATACAACACAAAGTTATCAAATGTATCAAGTATCAAATCATATTACAAAGCATACAACATAAACCATTTTTCAAATTGTATCTTATAGTCATAACAGAAAAATATTAGAACATATTGCATGTAGGTACATACATTAGTGTACCATCAATTTCATATTCATGTGTACAACATATATAAACATCAATATATTTTTCATATTTCTTATGGCATCTAAGCATTACACATTATCATCATATTTATCTAATAATTTTCATCACATTGAAATATATTATTAAACTGTTTATAAAACAAAATTATTTATTATTACAAGTTACAATTTTTTATGAATTACTTTTATCATTATTATAAAAGTCATTTTCATTTATTATTATTACATCATTTTTTAACCAAACTCATTAAACAAACCACATTAAAATTTTTAATACATACAAACATATTTTAAAATCTCCCGGTTAAAAAGAGAGATTTCTTATATAATTAAAACCCATCCCTCAAATTCATAATTGAGAATTTATTCAAATATCTCACTTTACTTATAAGTATTTATTTTAATAAAATTTTATTTATTTTATTTGGATTTCAGGAATCTATACTAACTTCATCATTATCCTTCAACTAACAGTTATTTGGTACTTAACTTACTTTACAAAAAAATTTTAATAAATCAGATCGTTAAATAAGACTTTCTTGCCTTAAAAACCCACTCGTAGAATAAGAGCATTCACTTGGGAATCTCTAAAATTACATTATCGAAGAATTAGCGTCCATTTTAGAACCCCTAATTAACTATATCATCGCAGAATGAGCGTTCTCTCTGGAACCTCTGAAAACTTATCATCGAAGAACTAGCATCCATTTTGGAACCCCTAGTTAATTATATCATCGCAGACCCCTAATTAAACTCTCATTATTATCTCTGATTTATTAAAAAAACTACTTATCAAAAAAGATTATTCATTAATCCCTCTTCATTATCTCACTTATGTAACCTACCTACCTATTATTGTATTATATGGGAGTAGTATAGAAATGCCGGTTCTGGCTAGGCCAAAGGTCACAAAGGTCGGGGTCGTCAAGGTCACTGATAATCCAATTCCAAGGTCAATTAAGGTCAAATGACCCGGAACGACCTCAATTAAGATAACAAGTGACCCGGAACGACCTCAATTACACGCTCAATTAATCTCAATTACACGCTCAATTAACCAGATAACAAGTGATCTGTAACGACCCCAATTACACGCTCAATTAATGAGATAAGTTGTGATCCATAACGACCTCAATTAAAATAACACGCTTAATTTCCAATCATTTACTGACCTTCCAAGAGGGGGTACTGCAGTACTAATAAAAAGCACCATCCAGCATCACGAAGAGCCGGTGACTATAAAGCAAACTTTACAACTGACTGCTATCAAAATTCAAATGAAGAATAGAGACTTCAAAGTTGCGGTTATTTATTGCCCACCTAGGTCATCGCTCAAGAGAGATGACTATTTCAATATCTTCAAGACACTTGGAAACTACTTCATCATTGGAGGGGATTTCAATGCCAAACATACACAGTGGGGCTCAAGACTAATCACCTCAAAAGGTAAAGAGCTTTATCAGGCGGAGTGTAAGCACAATTGTGTATTTATCTCTTCACGATCACCAACTTACTGGCCAACTGATCCAGCGAAAATACCAGACTTAATTGACTTTTTTGTCACCAAAGGGTTATCAAGCAATTGTATGTATGCTGAAGGTAATGATGATCTCTTGTCAGATCATACCCCTATGATTCTGTCAGTCAGTGAATCTGTTCTTATGAAAAAACAACTTCCCAGACTCACAAATAATAAAACTAACTGGAACAAATTCAGAACTGAGATTGAGAACTTTATTGACATTGAAGTGCCATTGCTGAGTGCGAGTCAAATAGATCAAGAAACTGAACAATTTGTTGTTGACGTACAGGAAGCAGCGAAAATAGTACTCCAACTGTTAATAAAATCCATCAAGTTGCAACAACCTATCCGGCTGATATCATAGAACTAATCATGGAGAAAAGGAATGCTCGAAGAAAGTGGCAACGATCAAGGTTTCCTGGTGACAAAATCATTGCAAACCGTCTTAGTAATCGACTAAAAACTGCAATAAAAAATTTTAAAAATGAGTCTTTTGGAAATTTCCTTTGTAACCTGACTGCCGATGATAAAACAAACTACTCGCTCTGGAAAACAGCAAGGCGATTTAAAAGGCCCCCACTTCAGGACCCACCCTTAAAAATGCAAGATGGTTCTTGGGTAGGAAATTCAAAGAAAAAAGCTGATGTTTTCGCAGACCACCTATCAAATGTGTTTAAACCCTTCCAACAAATCACAGATAAAGAAAACACAGTGCTTGTAGATAAGGTAGACGACGTTGAAATACCACTCGTTTCTCTTAAAGAACTCAAACACATATGTAGACACCTCAACAACAAGAAAGCACCTGGTTTCGACCTTATTACAGGACTGATTATAAAGGAGCTGCCAGAGATAGCATTCATTAAATTACAATACATAATTAACGCCTGCCTAAATCTCAAGCATGTTCCTTGACTCTGGAAAATTGCAGAGGTTATTGTCATACCAAAGCAAGGAAAACTACCCACAGAGGTCACATCGTATAGACCAATTTCTCTATTACCTGTAATGTCAAAGATCTTTGAAAAACTACTCATGAAAAGACTTGAGCATATCATAATGAAAAGAAAGCTGATACCGAACCATCAGTTTGGCTTCAGAAGCAAGCACTCGACAATAGACCAGGGTCATCGCATAACCAATATTGTGGAAAACGCACTCGAGGAAAATAAAATTTGTTCTGCAGTGTTCCTTGACGTTGCGCAAGCCTTTGGCAAGGTTTGGCATGAAGGCCTCATTTACAAATTGCATAGAGATCTACCTAACCAATATTTTGAAATTCTAAGATCATACCTAGCAGACAGATGCTTTAGAGTTCGATACGGCTCAGAGTTTTCAGACTTGAAAGATATAGCAGCAGGAGTTCCCCAGGGAAGTGTCCTCGGCCCTGTACTCTATCTTTTGTACATAGTACATGATGGCGAAACTATGATGGCAACATTTGCGGATGACACAGCAATCCTCGCGGTCGATATCAACATTGATTGTGCCAGGAATAAGCTGCAAAAAGATCTTAACAAAGTAGTAAACTGGACAGAAATATGGCGCATAAAACTCAATGAAGACAAATCCACACATATAAATTTCACATACAAGAAGATAGTAAATGCCCACATTACCATTCACAATAAAATCATACCCTGTGCTAACACTGCTAAATATTTGGGTATGACCCTGGATGTAAAGCTCAAGTGGAAGGAGCATGTGAAAAAGAAAAAAAGAGGAACTGAACATCAAGTATTGAAACCTTTACTGGCTGTTTGGACGTAACTCCGGATTGTCGATCGGAAACAAAATCTTACTCTATAAACAAATTTTGAAGCCAGTATGGACGTATGGCATTCAATTATGAGGCTGTACAAAGAACACAAATGTTCAGATGATTCAAAAATTTCAGAACAAAGTACTGCGAGGAATGGTCAACTCGCCATGGTACGTAAGAAATAAAGATCTCCATCGTGACCTGCGAATTGGCCTGGTAACGGAGGAGATGAAGAGGTATGCATGTGGACATGACATGTGATTGCGGAAGCATGTAAATCCTGACATGCTAAGTGTACTAAACGTAGGCGGTGACATCTGTCGCCTTAGCAGAAAGAAGCCTCATGATCAAATGGCTTAATGTAGCGGAGAGTATTTAGCTATTAATTCTCTCATACACAGCGACTCTTTGCAAGAAAATAAAATTGTTTGTCGGTCTGGTGGACTGGTTATGATAACCGGGGGTGTTTTTAGTGGGTAAAAATCCCACACTACCATTGCGTGCAATGGTGTCTTTTTGAAGATTTTCACCTCCACAAAAAAAAAAAAAAAAATTACTGACCCTCAATACTATTATTGAAACTTGATATATTTTAAAATTTAACATGCACGATTACATACACAAATCATTCAATTAGTGTATTACAAAGATAACATGCTTAATTAATTTCCAATCATTTACTGTCCCTCAATACTATTATTGAAACCTGATACATTTTAAAATTATTTTACTAGTTTATACCTTTTAATAAGGTGTAATATATCATAGGTGAAATTTTTGGAAATGTATATGTCTTCCTGTCGTTTGACATTACCTTTTCCGAATTGATACAATTTTTTTGTGTTAGTAATCTCTATGATGCAATCGGTATTTACATATTTTCTAAGACTTATATAGTTCATTAATAAAAAGTTATGGATCAAAAATTATTTTTCAGTGATCCATTTTTAAATATTATTGAACTATAAATTTCTTAGAAATTTTGCAATTAAATTTTGTTTACATTTTCTACGAATGTATAGTTCATTAATGAAAAGTTATGGGTCAATAATTATTTTCAATGATCCATCTTTAAATATTATTAAACCTGAAATTTTGTTGGAAAATGACGTCTATATATTTTCTAAGAATATATGGATCATTAATAAAAAGTTATGGAGCAACAATTACTGCGATTAAATATGTGATTAATTGAAGTCGATTCAAATATTTAAACCTTGTATGTATAAAGTTTAATAGTAGATTCAAATTTTTTGGTAGTAGTTGTCTGAAGAGCAATGTTTTTTTACTTATACTTCTGATTTTATTTTTTTGTTGTTACTTGACTGAATCTAATGTTAGATGTACTAATATTGATCTATCTCTTTCAATTACCACTATCATAACTTTTACTACATGCGAATGTAACCGATGTAAAATTTGTTATCAATCTAAAGTAGAGGTTGCATATTTACCTTGTGGACATTTACTATCCTGCACAGTTTGTTCACTTCAATAAACTGTGGTTTATGTAGACAAAGGATAGATGCTACTGTACGTGAATATTTTACATAATGTACATCAGTTAGATTAGGTAAGCTGTAAAGATATTAGAATTAGTTTTATATGTATCAGGAAAATATAAGAATATAGGAGATTTACAGTCATGTTTGTCTAATAGTCTATTTAATATCAATCAGTGATGAGGTTAGAGGTTGAATTGATAAATACTAATTAATGAAGTGATTATTTTCCATTCTGTTAGACTCTCTATACTATTATTGAAACCTAATATATTTCATTAGTTTATATCTTTTAATAAGGTGTAATTTTGATATTATATGTTTTTGTGTCCTTATGTCATTTTATTTTGACATTACCTTCCCCGAATTGATTCATTTTTGAAATTGAGTTATGTTAGAATCTAACTAAATTGATGTTAGTAAATATTTTTTATTTTATTGCGTTTTGAAATCAGTTTGTACTTTAACTCTGTTTACAAAGCATTTTCTACGAATGTATAGTTCATTAATAAAAAGTTATGGGTCAATAATTATTTTCAATGATCCATCTTTAAATATTATTGAATCTGAAATTTTGTTGGAAATTGACGTCTATTATATTTTCTAAGAATATATGGATCATTAATAAAAAGTTTCGGATCAACAATTAGTGATCTATCTTTTAATAAACTAATTGCCGAAAGAAATATATAAACCTTGTATGTGAAGATAAGTTTTCATATATCAAAGTTGATTCTTGAATATCTTATTTTCAAATTTTTCAAATCATGAGTGTAGTAAGGAAAGATTTAGGCATTCATTTACCGACCGTGACAACTGAGTTCTTCCGTTTACGAAATCAACCGGCTACCTTATTCTCTTTGTCAGTTTGGGCTTTACTTAAAGAACAAATAGTCGATACAGAAAGGTCCACCGATTTAAGACAATGTCCATTACCAATGCATATTGTTATTTTTTTATTGAGTGTACGGTTTTTATTATTGATCCTCAAACAACAAATTAAACAAGTACGTGATTTTACTATTGATTATACAGAGTGTGACCGTCATGACGGAGAACGTGATCTATGTCGATTTACCTGTCATGTGGCTAATTCTTATTTTCATTTGTATACACGCGTAATTCAATGTTATAGTACCCATGATGAACCCAATTATATTAATTTAGATTGGAGCATATGGGTAAAATCTTTGTTTTGTGACATCAGCTACAACATTATCCTTTCCTGGACAGTATTCAATTTTAATATTCTATTCCTGTACTTATAACATCCATCTTAATAATCTACCATTTGTTAATTTGCATTTTTTTAGAAAGATTAAGGTTTTATGATCTGATCTAATTATAGTTTCGTTTCTTAAAATATAATTTCTAATTTTTTTATAACCAAATATTACACTCATTAATTCTTTCTCAGTTATGGTATATTTTCTTTCAAAATCCTGTAGGCTTCTACTAGCAAATGCAATTACTAAGTAGTCACCTGAATCATCTATTTCATATAAAACTACCCCCAGAGCAATGTCTGAAGCATCAGTATTTAGATAGAATGGTTTATTAAAGTCTGGATGATGTAGTATTACATTTTCTAAAAATACTTATTCTTAATTTCATTGAATGTATTTGTATCATTGTCTGCAAATCCCATGATTTCTTATTACTTAAGGTTTTACTAGCCAATAAATGTTTGAAATTTGAGGTTAAATGTGCATAGTTTTTTTTCTAAATTTTCTATAATAATTGCAAAGTCTAAGGAAGCTTTGTAGTTGTTTTAAATTTATGGGAATTGGAAAATTTTGTATTACTTTTACCTTGTCCTCATCTGGCATAATTCCTGAATCATATATAACATAGCCTAAAAATTTTATTCTATTTTTAAAGAAGTTTGATTTATTCAATTTCAATGTGACATTAAATCTTCTTAGTCTATCAAATATTTTATCTAAATGAATTAAATGTTCTTTAAAGGATTTTGATGCTATACAGATGTCATCTACATATACTACCGCAAATTCTGTCACTTCAGGACCCAAAACTTGTGTTAGGCCTTTTTTAAATATAGATGTGCTTATATTTAGACCAAAAGGTAAACTTTTGAATTGTAGGTTTCTACCATTAAAATTAAAAGCAACATATTTCCTGGATGTTTCATCCAAAGATATTTGCCAAAACCAGATACCAAATCTATGGTGCTAATATATTTTACTCCCTCAAAGCGTTGTAAGATGTCATCTATATTTTCAGGCGCCTCCCTATCTGTTATAATCACTTTATTTACTTGCCTAGCATCCAGACATAAACGCACTGAACCATTTTTTTTTATAACACACACTAAGGGATTAGAATATGGACTGTCTGAGTTTTCAATAATATTCTATATTATAGAAAATATCTTTAATTATTAATATATATTAATAATATATCTTATATCTATTAATTTTTCAATTTCTTTATTTACTAATTCCTTTTTTGAATGTAGTATAGCATATGATCTATTTACAAACTTTTCTTTATTATTTATGTTTAATTTTGCATTAAAATTTCTAATTTTTCCTGGTTTGCCTGAAAATATTGACCTATATTTATCTAACAGAGTTTTTAATTTTTGTTTTTCATTGTAAATAGTAAGATTAGTATTAATTAGGACATTATGTATATTATCACACCATTCTTGATCATTTTCATAAAAGACTTTACTATAATGCATAAATAATATCTCCTGTGTAGGAATAATATCATCACTTAAGTTTTCTAAATCATTAAAAATTGAATCTGCATCACATAAATTCAATGCACCTAACCTGTTATTGTTGAATTTATTGTAAAATTTTGTTGTTATTATTTTATTATTTATTTCAAAACAAATAATTTCTTGTTTAAAATCTATTTTCACTTCATGTTTTCTTTAAAAATCTCAACCTAAAATTATATTTAAATTTAGTCCATTTACTACTAAAAAGTTAATCGGAAATATTTCTTCACCAAATTTTGTTTCTATACAGATTTGTTTAGTAATCGATTTACTTCTAGTACCAGTTACACCCATTACTATTAAGTTTAATACATGTAATTCCATTATAGAATAATTAAAATTTTTATTAATTTTTCAATGTAAATTTTCATTAACCCTGAAATTTTTGGCACCGTGTCGCAATTGAGACGTGGAACGAATCGCTGGTAACACACTCAGATTAAAAAACTCTGATATTTCAACTCGTCATTAGGGTTACTTAAAACCATCCTACTGAAATAAATGTTATACCATTGTAAAGCTGACGTTTCGTAGACGCATATACATGTAATCAAAAGTTCATAAAACGCGATAAAAATATTTAATTAATTGGTAAAGTTTGGCGTGTTTTAGTAATAAAAATGGTGACTAGGCAAATCTTACAAAGAAAGCAAATATGGCGTCGTTCTTTGACATATCAAACTGGATGTAACGAAGCATTTTACTTGTAAATTGAACTGTTTTTAGTACAAATCTTTATCTATCCAACATAGTTCGCCACATGTCAGTAACCCGTATTGTTTAGAACCTACAAGGTATTTACGACAAAACCCCGTTTTACCGATATATTCAACAAAAAAAAGTTGTTTTCTTCAACTCAACTTTTAGCCTAGTAAATGGAGTTGTAGAGAAATGAACTATACACCATTGAAAAGCTCGTGTTTCAATCTTATAGAGCTGTGTAGCCTGATTTTCGTAGATAGATTATAACATATTAAAATAATTGTCGTAATTCGTCAGTTTCGCCGGCAGGGAGCTGCACTTTACAGCTGTCTAAAAACTTAGAGGTTTTCACACTTCTGTGTTGTAATTTTTTGTAAACATTCATTCGTGTCCAAAAAGCACAAGTTGGCACTATTTTATAGTGTTTTTCTTCCTCTTTCAAAATACGTATTCCAAATTATCCTAGCTTTTATAGTTTTTGAGTTATATTATATTTTATAAACCCGTAACCAAAAGTCTAAGATTTTTTCGGATCTGGAATCTGTTTTGTAGCCGTGAAATATCGATGACTTGTATTTATCTTTGCTCACAGATTTTTATCTCTTTGTAAAGAGGAAAATCCCCTCTTTTCTATGATATGAAGCTACACGTCATAGCCTTACTTCCTGCATATTGGTTCCCTCCTAAATAAGCACATTTTAGCCATTCTAGCGGCAGACTTTTGTGACATAGCTGTAAGTTCTCGTTGTGTTGTGTGAAACTATTTTATATCTAGTGAAAATATTTTCTTATTTGTAGTGTTTTATTATAATAATTTGTTTATATTTCTGAGTGATTTAGGTTTTTTAGTGAATATATATTTGGCCTAAGCTAAGCTAGGTTACAATCATGCATAAAAAGAATATTTTCTTTTGTGAAGTGTTTTATTTATTATAATTTGTATATACAAGTTATAATATATGTGTTATTATTTCTAAAGTTTATATTTTTAAGTGATTTACGGTTTTTGAGCGATTTTGAGCTAGGCCTAACCTAGCTAGCATGCATAAAAGAATATTTTCTTGTGATTTTGGCCTAGCTTAGATGTGGCCAAATAATAGTTAGGCCTAGGCCTATTTACTTATTCTCAGTGTTTTATTCTTATAATTTCAGAACAATTTATTAAACTTATAAACATTTAAAATTGCTAAGTATGGCATTCAGAAGTATAGACTATGTGCGTGATGACAGTATCGAGGGTCATTTTTGTATGGTTTACATTACAATTACTGTGAAATTATTCTCTCCGGTACCCTCCGATTTTTTGGTATTTGACCAAAAAACCCCAAATTTGATACATCTACCTTTATTTTTTTCACTACACACCTAGATTCTATGCACCTTTCTGAATATAATGTTATATAGAAGTTGTGTCTGAAATATATATTACTATTTTTGGTGATTTATTGAAAAAAAAAGGATAAATTTACCTTTATTTTGTAAAATCTATATATTTTTTTTGAAAATGTAACATTTCCCCCCCCCTCTAAATATATTCACAAATATATTACAAATCTGTAGTAATTGTTGAAAATATTAAAAAAAAAAAAAAATTTGTATGGTTTACATTACAATTACTGTGAAATTATTCTCCGATACCCTCCGATTTTTTGGTATTTGACCAAAAAACCCCAAATTTGATACATCTACCTTGTCTTTTCACTACAAACCTAGATTCTATGCACCTTTCTGAACATAATGATATATAGAAGTTCTGTATAAAATATATTTTACTATTTTTAATGTTTTTTGGAAAAAAAAAAGAGAAAATTCAGTTTTTTCGTAAAATATTTTTTAAAATTTTTAAAATGTAACATTTAAAAATTTTTTTTCCTAAATATATTCAAAAATATTACACAAAACTTTTGTATATCTTAGAAAAAGGTGGTAAGCTATTGATTTTGGATGATACAGGTTTTTCTGAAAAATGATAACATAATTTTTTGACATGTAACATACTGACTCCAAAACCGTTTTTTTTTATTACATAGATGAATTCTATGCATCTTTCTGAGAAAAATGATGTCTTATAAGTTAGGTTTTGTGTAAAAATAATATATTTTATTAATTTTTAAACAAACGAAATAAATTAACATTGAAAAGTGACCGCCAGATCAAGGGTTAATAACAGTGATTTCAGATCCTGTGTCTATTAAGCAACTATATTCATTCTGACCTATTTTAGTCTTAATTTCTATAATTTCACCTTTTATATTATTAGCATTAATATCATTATAATTATCTTCTTTAATTAATTCTTCATTATTTAAAATCATTAAATCATCTTGTGGTGTCTTTTTTGTCATTAAGGAAAAACTTTGAAACTCATTATTTATTGCAGGCCTATCAATTTTATTTGGCAGTAATCCAGCCCGTGTTATTCCTGCCTTGCCCTATTTCCCCTGTTGTTATTGTTTCCATTAGCATTTCTGTTTTCAGAATTTCTATTCACAAATTGTGGCCTATTACCAATACTATTACCATTGTTACCTCTAAAATTATTATTACTAGAACTATTGTAGTTTGTATTATTGTGATAGTTCCTATTAGGCATTTGTACGTTACTTGCATTTGGCCTATTCCTAAAGTCTATTTGATACCCCCTATGATCATTAATGTGAAACTGTCTGTTAACTTCATTATTAATTTGTGATTGACTCTCTTGCCAATCCATTACAATTTCTTCTAGGCTACTTAAATCACAAGGCCTAGCCGCTAATAGTACTAATTTCAACCCTTCCGGTAGATGTTTAACTATGTTTTATAAACTATGCAATTGGCATTGGTGGATCTAAATATTGTGTTTTATGAAACGACCTAATAACACAATTATGAAATTCCTTTATTGGACCCCTATACATAGGACCATGCATTAACTTACTTCTAAAACTCTCTTGTTTCTCTTGAGACCAAAATCTATCAAGAAAAGCATTCCTAAATTGTTCATAATTTTCCCACTCATCTTTGTGAGCTTCAAACCATACATACGTGTCTTCTTTTAAAAATTTCTTCATACAACAGAGCATTAAATCCCAGTTATTTTCCCTGATATCCCCCAGTACCTTAAGTGACTCTAGGAAAGTTTTAGGGTGAGGCCCTTTTGTTTTATTGGAAAATTCTGTAATTAATGTCATTAAATTTCTCATTTACTAACAGTGCATGCTTAACACTATATTCTCTGTTTTGTTTAAGATGCTGTAATTCTTAAGGTAATTTACAATCTATTTGTTTATTGGTTAACCTTCCAACTGGTGATCGACCACTTTTTGCCTAAAAGTGGTCGCTTCATTAGTCACGGCTCACTTCACCAACTAAAAAACATGTATTTTGCCATTCAACGTTACGCCCACTTAAAATTGTCCGATCGCAATAAATAAAATACCGCTGGAAAGCTAATGTTCCGTAGATGCATAATCATGCAAAAAATACCACAAAACGTTATAAATAATATTCCAAAAATTGGTGAAGTTCACGTATTTTTGTAGCGTACAATCGTAAATTTCAACTCTGCGCCTTTTCGTAAAACGCGAAGCCATTTTCCCGATATCATTACAACTCTATTTTTCTGTCATTTAAGTCAACTAAAACACTGTTCTATAGATCACATGTTTCTCTTTCTAACCGTAGATTACAAATTTTTCTGCGTCTCATAGATCCAGAGATATTCCTACTTGAACATAGAACAAACTTGACGAGACGAAATTCAGTTGGCATTCGGTGCATTTTACGAATACACGTAATCTTTTCTCTATAGATTTAAAATTATTTTTCTTTACAGTATGTTGTAGGGGAAATTTCATTCTACAAGTTGGTACTACTTAACATTCTCTACAGTTATTTTCAAATAACTCTTTCCAAGACCAAACGTAGGCAATACTTCGCTGTTAACTGTCCATAAATAACTTCATTTCATTTGAAAGTATAATTTAGTATAGGCATATAACGTGTTGCCAAATTAAAAAAAATATTCTGACAAATACGGTTTTATATTTATTACATTCCTAACAAAAAACATTACTAATAGATTCAAGTTTTATTCATATTTCAGCACTAAAAATAATGTAAAACTTTAAAATAAAATGTGCCGACCCGATCGGTCGGCAAAATATCGTTTATTAGCAGATGATATATAACTGAAATAAAAAAATGTGTTGATGAAATTAACATTCAATAACATTTTTAGTATTGTGTTCTCAAATTATAACTCTTTAAAAAGTTCCCAAAGACTACTGATAAACGTCACGGATCGATTTACTTAAGCCCTATAAAATCCCGCATGTTTCTAACAAGACGAGCTGTGCCGACCCGATCGGCTCGGTGTGACAGCTAACGTATTAAAGGGTTAAATCTTGTTCATTACATTTTACAGTTAATTTATTATCTAATTGCTCAAAATTAGTTTTAGTTTCCATTTCAATTTTAGATTCAAAAGTTACTAATTTTTCAATGTGTTCTATTTTAAAATCATTTACCATTGTTCTAATATCTTCACCTGTACTATCTATGATATTGGTAGTTTCTATCTTAAATTTGTCTATTTCCGTTTTGGTTTCAAATTTCAATTTTAAATTCTGCTCTTCTATGTTATTTTTAACATATATAGTTAATTCTATACTATTCTTTAACAAATCATCAAATTTACTATTAATTTCATTCCTAAATTCTGTTTTGTCTTTTTCGAACTTAGCATTTTGAGTGTCAAATTGATTATTAAATGTTTCTAAAACTAGTTTATTTTCTTTCTTCATTTGTTCAAATCTTTTATTTATTTATTTAAAGTTATTTTCGGATTTTTCATTTATTTCTATTTTCATTGTTTCAAATTTTTCATTAATTTCTACTTTATTAAAATTTATTTCTGTTTTAAGATTATTTTCCGATTTATCAAATTTTTCATTCATTTCCTTCCTTGAGTTGTTTAAAATTATTTTCCGATTTATCAAATTTACCTGTTAAAAATATCATCAATTCATCAAGAGATGTTGACTTTACCTGCTCACTAGGCAACCTAACCTGTTCTAACATTTTTACTTCTACATTTTCGTCAAGTCTATCGACCACGTTTTCCGTCTTGGAAAAGCTCAAGCCTAGACCTGATTCATCTAACCTACTTTCATCCATATCCATCTTTGCAATTCTACAACTATTATTCTCAATTACGAATTTATTCGAATTATTACTTATGCCACTATTATAATTTTATTTTTATTTATAAATGACTGGGTATAAACCATGTACCACGTGACACATCTACAACCATGAATTTAGAGACCAGAGACTATTGTTCAAGTGCCATTTTGTAAGTTGCTCCGGCTTACAACTTGAATTTATTTTAAGTTATGCAAAACACTAGGGGCAATTTGGAAGAAACAATTAAACAACCTAATTTTATAAGATTGGCGTCACTTGGACGCCATCTTGCAAGCATGTGAGTCTACTTCTTTTTACAATTACTTCTGTCTTTAATTATTCTATCTTTAAAGTGATTCTACTATTAATGAAAGGTCAACGTTCAGTCTCTGATCTGTACTTACCGGCTGGTTATATGTGACACGGGACAGTGGTTTACACACAATGAAACTAGCCAGCTATGTTTGTGTTAATTGAAACCTTTCTTTTTAATTGCTGACAATTTGTCAATTACAAACATATAAATGGATAACTTTTATAACTGAAGTTAATTAATATAAATTTAGGTCTTAATCTATCATTTTTGCAATATTAAAAATATACAAAGTTCTCAACAACTGATCATCTTAAAACATTTTTTAATTTTGATTACTCATTTTGCTCATGTGATTATGTAAATATTTGTTCATATTTACTCACGTAATACTTTTAAACAAAATTACTTCACCACCATTGCCTTAAAGTCACTTTATAACACTTCTTCTTAAGATGTAATTACTTAAACCGCTCCATAGCTAACGCAAGACTTGCGTCTTTCTCTGCTGACTTTTCTCATTAGACTAGTTGAAGCCAAGCGTTCTTCTTGCTTGCAGGTAACGCTAACGCAAAGCATCATGGGATACATATCATGTGATAATTCCGTTTTCACAGAGACCCGTAGTTTTTAACTCTCCTAGTGTCGGTAGTCGCTGTAGCGACAATTGGTATTCGCATATGGGTGCTAGTAATCGCTGCCGCGATGACTGTGTATTGAGTCACAATAATACAGCTGTTTCAGCTCATCATTCACTAAATGCACTATGTTTGGTATCCATAGAAACAGCAGAATAGGGGCCATCTTTTGTGTACAGGTTTAGTATATTTGATGATCTGCTGACTAAAAAGAAACTGTTTGAAATACTACTGTCAGCTGTTTCACCAGCTGAATAGTTTTCGTGCTAACCTCGTTGTCGTTGCCTTGTTTCTTGTTCAGTTTTATACCAAATTCTCGGTAAAAATAGATAGAAATATTACTCGTAATATTGAAATTGACAGATTATTAGATGAAGATGTGAGTGACATAGAAAGTGCCAGTGATATAGAAGGTAATGTGGAATGGATAGTGACAATTCAATGACTGACTTTTCCTCGGGAAGTAGTGATAGCAATGTAACCTTTTGTGGCTGTATATATTACAGTCACAAATAATAAGTGTATATTTTCTAACAGAATATAAAATTTGGAAGAAAATGACTCAGAATTTTTATATTAGACAAACAGCAGTTTTTAGAAGATTGGTCTAGTTTTAACATATTTTTTGTGAAACATTTTCTACCTTGGGCAATAACACACAAAAATTCCTATAAAGGTATGCATAGAACCATTTTTTATCATATTCTCTCTTTTGTTCTGAATAATTTGATGTATCATATATGTGTCTAGACCTAAATCTCAAATTTTAGTGAATTTTAAATTAAACCTTGCGTTTTGCCTAAAAACAGCGCGGCACTACTAATTATATAGTGAACACTCGGAGGGTTAAGTTGCTTTGCCTTTCTCAATACTATCCTAGAGGGTATCATTTATTCAACCAACGCGCGCATTTTGAATTCAAATCTTATTCACTGTATTCAAAATTCATTTTCTTTGAGTAATCTTAAAATTTAAATGACAGTTTCTTACTTATATACATATCAACATCCTTATATTTATTATTTATTATTGGTTGGAGGATGTCCCATGCTTAGAAGCTAACTGGATAGTAGTACAGGCACAGAGCGCTATTACTGTATGCGAGTAATGTTCATTAGCCGTTACGAGACCAAATCATTACTCTGAATATATTAAATAGAAAAAACAATAATTTAGCCTTTACGAGCTCTATTGTCAACATTATGTTTGCAATGTGATTTTTTGATTTTTTTACCAAAATCTTAACTTTAAATCTTCCTGGGAAAAAATTCCCAACGGCCGGCAAAATTCAAGGATTTTTCCCGACGACATAATTCCAGATTTTCATGATTTTCAAAGCTGCTGGATGCCCTGCTAATTGTAGATCTGAATTGTAACCAGAAAAATCAAATAATTTAAATTTTAGTGAATTTTTACTTTTTTATGTTCTAGTAGGAATTTTTCTTGTTCTAAAACTCTTCTGGATTTCTGAGAATCTGCACACCCTTAAAAATATTTAAACAATTAGTATATAATTTTATAGCTCAGGATTACACCCTTTCTCAATAACGGTATCATAGATTGGCACCTCATTATCAGCATAGATTATGACACCTGATTTGTTATGAGGTGGCGCTTGGAGGGAGGGCGGTCTGGCTCGGAGTGGGAAAGTTGTTCGTAGTACACTGTCTAGAAACGCACTGACGAAAGGAGGGCGGAACACTGACTTACCCGTTTCTCCCACCACTAAAAAGTGGTGGGAACCTGTTTGCCCGATCAAGGTCAAGTGCCATTACATAACAAACTACCTCTATCCGAAAATGTGTTTTAGGAGACTCTATCTGTTAGATGCTATGTTCAAACTTGAAAACCAACTGGGTCTCTCAAATAAAACCTACTTTTTTCTTCCAATAAGACAGAGCTGTTTAAGTCAAAGAACTGCAATTAATAAATTATCATAAATCAACAATGATTGAAGCTCTAATTGAAAGGAAGAAGGAACAAGATATTGATAGAGCAATGAATTCTTTCTATAATTCGGACTATCTGTTCTTGAGTTCTGGTCCATCATATCTCTGCCACATCATCAGTATTGATTAAATCCATCTTATCAGTCAAAGACTTTCAAGATAGAGACAAAAACGAATAACAATAAAACTCTGGGATATGAAGATAGACTGCTTGGAGGAGTACCATGTTTGTGGTGATGAGGTAAAGGAAACTCTCAAGCACATACTGTGGGAATATCCAGCTTACTATCTGACCCATGAGCATTACCTGATCGGCTTCAATAATGAGATCCTAGTAGCCAACACACTCGACTCTGTCAACATGCTTTACAACTTCATAGTGAAAACTATGAAGATGGATTCATGTATGATTTCTAATGCAGTGATAAACTTGTATTTTATGTGTAAGACAATATTTCTGCTCATAGCATATTCCTGTTAGTTTAGATGTATTATTAACCTAGAGATAGGGCATGTATCGTTAGATACTGCAAAATATGTTGTACTGTTAGGATTAGATACATATTAGAAAAAAAATATAATAATTAGGAAAATATTTAAGTAGAAGCTATACATGAAACCCAGAATAGTGACAAGTATTGTGAAAGAAATAAGAAAATGATGAAATGCTTGCCTTGCATGGGCAACCTACTTCGCAAGGCAGGTCAAAGAGATATAAGCGGCGAGTCAAGAGAAGGGGGATCAATCGATCAACTGCGGGAGCGAGCACGTCAGAGGGAACGTTCGAGGCCGGAGAGAGGATCAGCCGTTGAAGCGGTCAGACAAGGGCGCGAAGGTTCTTTTGGCGAGTTGGAGATACCAATAAACTCAAGAGTGTCAAGCTGTAGTAGCAGCTTTACAAATTACAGAAAGGGTGAGCAAATAGACAACTTATCAAAGCTTGTAGTCATCAATATATATATATAAATTAAATTCATTTTCTTTAAATAGCTGGAACTATTCTGGGTTCATCTTTTAAATATATGCAATAAAGATTTTAATTGTTATCTTAATATTTGAATGGATCAGGGAAACATGTTATATAGTTTAAACTTACATTGTATGCTATAAATGTAAAAGAATATAAAGAAAAGCATTTATTAACTCATAAACTGAACCACTGATTGCAAAGAACCCAATCCTAATAAATGGTGCATCGGCCGGGAATGACAGCGGATATAATACAATACATAAAGAAGTGCCACAAATGCCAAATCATGAAGACAGACAGACAAAAATCGGCGGGATTATTACAACCAATAAGAATAACGACGAAACCCTTTACAAAATTAACGATGGATTACCTAGGACCTTTACCAAAGTCGAACAAAAAATTATACATTCTGATAGCAACAGACAACACAACAAGATTTGCGATAGCTAAAACAACAAAAAAAGCAGATGCACACACGACGGCGAGATTTCTGCTAGAGGACATCATTCCGAGTTATGGCATGCCGGCAGAAATACAGACGGATAGGGGTACGCATTTTGTGGCAGACATATTAAAACAATTATACAACGCGTTAGGAATAGTACACAAAACTTCAGCGGCGTATAGACCTCAAAGTCAGGGTGTGACTGAGCGATACATTTCGACGCTAATAAACATGTTGCGATGCTACGTTAACGAAGACCAGAAGGACTGGCATAAATATGTCAAGTTATTGACATTTACATATAATTCGGGCAGACACGCTACAACAGGATTTTCACCATTTTATTTGCTGCACGGGTTCGAACCAAACCAACCGATCGACTTGGCACTAATTCCAAAAGTGCCTGAACATCATGTATTAGAAGCCCTAAAAATCATACATAAAATCAGACAAGACTTACCAAGAATAATGGCTGGGTCACAGCAGGGTCAATGTGAAAGATACAACGCCCACCGGCGAGAGGTACAATTTAAGGTAGGAGAGTTAATTTTACTACGAAATGAAAAGATGGACAATAAGCTCGAATGACAATACACAGGTCCTTACAAAATTTTAAGAAAATTATCGCCATTAAACTACGAAATTGAGATCTACCGACATGGCAGATGGATAGAGGACATAGTCCACGTGTCGAGATTAAGGCCGTACAGCGAAACTAACTAAAGCTTATAGAACTCATACATAGATAGATTAAGAAATAAAATGTTGTAGATAAATTTGACTATGAGGTAAGACGTAAAAAAATGTGTTAAATATAACTAGGAAATTTTATATATATACTTAAAACTTAGGGAACAAATCCAGAATAATTCCAACTAAAGGGGAGTTAAGTGGGGAAAGGAAAATCTTAAGATGATTACAGGTGTATTGATATGAGAATGTTTGCTCAGTTACAGGCAACCTAGATCAAAAGAAGAGAACCAAAAATGTTACAAAAATACATGTGGATCATCATCCTTCCCCTAACCATTACCCTTACTTCCCATCAAAAGATTCCAGTAATAATTTCAAATGGAGCACATTTCCAACCACTCCAAGCTGAACATGTATACGAAGCAACTATCCCATTAGTAGAGTGTAGGGCACTTGAGCACAAGAATCGGGTGGGGGAAGGTGGGGGTGACCATGTGACCTATACCCCTCCCCCTGCCCCTCCCACCCCTCCCTCATGACCCTAACACCCCACCCCCGCGGGAGAAGCCATTTTGTTGTTTTACCCCTCCCCCATGGCCCCACCTGCCCCCTCCCGCCCCTCCTACCCCACCCCCATACCCCCTCCCTTCCCCCTGCCCACCTGTGACGGGAGACGCCATTTTGTTGTTTTGCCCTTCCCCATACCCCCTGCTCTTGCCCACCATCCACCTGTGACGCCATTTTGTTGTTTTACTGACGCCTGTGACGTAATGCTCTGCTACTAGTAGTCACACGTAATTTGGAGACACCATTTTGTTGTTTTACCCCTCCCCATACCCCCTCCCCACCGTACATCATATTTGGACACCTGTGACGTAATTTGCTTCATTGCTCTTCTACCAGTTGTCACACAGACACTTTTTTGGGGGGATTCGAACCTGTGAAGTTCGGAAGGCAGACACACTCTGAGCTATTGTTCATTACACATTGTATATAAGTCGTTTGTTCAACGTCGGTTCCACCGAGCCACCTGAATTTTTGAGAGTGCATCCGAGGACACAAATCCGTACCGTAAGGCGTACGCTTTACGGTACGGGTATAGCTCGTACCTCAAGGTTGTGTGTGTAAGGTAAGGGCCAGAGGTTCCTCGGGCGTAGCACCTCATACTGCAACCTATTTACCAACCAGAGGAACCTTTTTACCAACCCAAAGATAACATTACCAACCGATTAACCAACCAAAATATACTTTTAACAACCAATTAACCAACCAAAATATCATGTTAGCAACCGATTAACCAACCCATAGATACCACTAACAACCGATTAACCAACCAAAATATATTTTTAGCAACCGATTTGCCAACATCCAACCGATATACCTGTTAGCGACCGATGCCCGCAGCCATTGACATTGCTCCCCCTCGGAGAACCCCCCACCACCACCAGAGCACGTCTGCGTTCAAGTGACAGCATTCTGATTGGAAGCGACGGTGCAATGGACGAGAAGCGGCGGTGCAGCATTGGACGAGAAGCGGTCAATGTATCCAAATGGAATAACTCGCCCGGGGCCAAATCCCTTGACTCTCCCCAACAAAAGTAGTGTCCATAGCCGGACGAGGTTACTGGCTACCAAAGTGTAGCACCGGTCTCCCAAAGTTAAAACAAGGTGACTCACACAGTTAGAGCTACTTGAAAAGAGCTATGGAGCCAATTTACATTGTTTCCTCGCAAAGTAGGGAGGCGAAAAAATTTCGTACTCTAAGGACTAAAATTCAGTTTAAATTTCATCCACCACCCGAGAATGTGACGGAAATTGATTGGATAAAAGAGGCTTTGAATGTTTGGTAGACAAAATGAAAAATGGAACAGCTGATGGTGATCTGTTGGGCTTTACGTTTACTAGTCTCAATTTTAAAACAAAGACACCTGGTTACGTTGCTTTTCGTAAAGCTTCCGACATCTCTGCGGATCTTTTATGGACAATTTTTGGCGGATTAATCCAAAGCAACGGTGAGGCGGGAACAAGCAGCGATAATTTCGAGGTTACGTGCACAAGAGTATCTCCAGGAAACAAATAGTGCCACGAAACCATAAACACATTCATTTACATAATGGATGTAAGGCGAGCCATTGCGGCGGAACTTCACAAGAACGCGCGAAGAAATTTCAAAACCCGAGGTGTGACGCTGAAAGGAGTTAATGACCTTTATCAAGCCGATCTTGTGGAAATGATTCCATATGCTAAGGAAAACCAAGGCTACAAATATATACTGACTATGATAAATTGTCTAACAAAATTTGCGATTGCAATACCACTAAAGACAAAGTCTGCTCTAGACGTATCTATAGCGTTAGAACCGATACTGAAAAAACATCCTATGTATAACTTTCAGACCGATCAGGGGAAGGAGTTTTTCAATACGCACATGAAGAGATTAATGAAAAAATACAATATAAATCACTACGCCACTTTTTCAGACAAGAAAGCGTCTATGGTGGAGCGCCTGAACCGTACTTTGAAAAATATAATGTGGCGTGAATTTACGGCACGTGGTAGTTACGAGTGGTTGGAGCTGCTAAAAAACGTAGTAAAGACATACAATAACACTGTGCATAGTACTATCGGCATGAAACCCGCTCAAGTGTTGAAAAAGCACGAGAAAATGTTACTGGACAAAATAGCACGCAAGAGTACAAAAGCACTGGCGCGATTTAAAGTGGACGACATAGTTAGAATATCGAAATTTAAAAAGACTTTTGCTAAAGGATATCTACCCAACTGGACAAACGAAGTGTTTACCGTGTACGCTGTTGTACCGACCAATCCTGTAACGTACATTCTACAAGACTCGAAAGGTGACATTCTGAAAGGAGGTTCTATGCTGAAGAATTAAGCGAGTCAAAGATCGGCAACGTATATCTTGTTGAAAAAGTATTACGCATAAAGGGTAACAAAGTACTGGTGCGGTGGTTAGGGTTTGACAAGGAACACGATAATTGGATTGATAAAACCAAGCTTGTTGTTTAGGTATTTAATAAGATAGCACTGTTAGTTTTCCACAGTATTTAGACAAACGTTGAGCAGCGTAATGCGTTTAAAAAACACAGCGGATAAACTACATGTAAGAAACTTTGACGTTGTTGCAGGAGGCGGCTCAACAATGCACCGACACAGTTCTTTATTACCAAACACAGTTTGATCTATAGTGTGCGGTCCATCAAACAGTGGCAAGACTAATGTGCTATTTAATTTGCTCTTCAATCCAAATGGCCTGAAATTTGCCAACGTCTATGTATTTTCTAAATCACTCCAGCAGCCAAAGTACAAGTTTTTAGAAAATATACTGGGAAATACCAAAGAATTTGGTTATTACACATTCACGGACAACGAAAATGTCATCCATCCTAGTGAAGCGGAGCCAAATTCGATAATAATTTTTGACGACATAGCTTGCGAGAAACACGACAATATACGTAACTATTTCACCATGGGACGTCACAATAATATAGATTCCTTCTACTTAGGACAGACGTACAGCAGGATTCCCAAACAATTGATTCGAGACAATGCCAATCTCTTGGTCCTTTTCAAGCAGGACGATCTCAATTTACGACACATTTACAATGATCAAGTAAACACTGACATGGTGATTAGTGCAATTTAAAACATTTGTGCAACCGCGTGGAAAGATAAACATGGATTCGTTGTAATAGATAAGGAGAGTGAACCGGAGAATGGAAGATTTAGAATTGGTTTTGATCGAATTGTAACAGATTTTTAAGGTACAAAAGGCTTGATACTTGCAACAAACGTCATTCTACAAGATGTCTGAGAAGAGAGAGCATCTAACGCTGGAGATAGCCAGATTGCGCAAGGCTATAAAGAAAAGGTACAGACAGTTGAGACACACGGGACATGCAAATGAGATAGCTTCTATTATAGAACTAAAAGAAGCTGGAATTATAAAAGGCGCGGGAATTAGAACATTAATACGATGAGTGTCGACAAGTTCAGACGTTATTCGGTGAGAAGGGCTTTATCCTCCACCCAATCGAAAGTTAGAGGGTACGACCTTACCCCTGAGGGGAATTACGATATAAAGGGTAAACTCTTGCGTAATGTAGCCGCTACTCTAACGGAAAAAGATGCTGTAAATCTAGACACTGTGGAGCAGACGTGTATAACCTTTGATAAAGTCGCACAAAAATATCACACAAAGGGCATACCCTTAGGCGGTCTGGGTCAGACTAAAGATACCGATGACGCTGTAACGAGAGGATATCTCGAATCTTTAATACCGATTAAACTTATGACCGACTATTCCGTTAAACAGAGTCGAATACAAGATGTAGGTGAACCTATAGACGACGGTGATGCCGTCAACATAGCATACGCAAAGAAAAATTTTATCTTGAAAAATGTTGAGGGGAGCGCTGAGGTGGAAGCGGGAGCCTTTGATGCTTGTAACACTAGAATCTGTAATTTAAAGTTGCCCATTAGTAAGAAGGACGCGGCCAATAAGATGTACGTTGACCATAAAAGTATTATATCCGACCATATGGCGTATTATTTTCTTCAACGTCGAATTGCAAATGTCGGTTCTCCCGTCTACGCCGATGATGCTGTCACTTTAATTTTCCTAATGGAAAATACTGTAAATCTACACCAATCACCGACATCCGGTGAATCGGTTTTCAGTGCTGAAAATAAGAGGATAACTAGTGTAGCCGATGCCGTTGACGATATAGATGTAGTGAATTTAAGACAGTTGAAAAAATACACTCACGAATTGGAGACGTGGATAAGGAACAATGTGTTGTTGAAAAACGGCGACTGTTTTAATGCCGAGGGGAAACGTATCTGTAATGTCGCCAAAGGCGATGTCGATACGGATGCAATTACAGTGACACAATTAGCCGACTCTATAAAAGTGTTGGAAAATATTTTTAAGGCGTACAGTAAATCGGAACTTATAGATTTCGCTCGTGTTATTAAGAGGGAATACAGTAAAGTGGATGTTTCCAAAGACCGAGTAACGAACTGGAGATCACTATGGGGTTCAAGCGATAAGGAATAACCAAGTTTTTCGCGACAGCTCACAGTATGATGTGGAGCGATGACACTGAACAACCATAAATACGTTGCACCCTTGAGTATTGATTCAGTATAGAAATGGCAAAGGGACGAACAACATCAAAAAGAGTCAAAAAGGGCCGTGGTCTCGTTTCTGGAATTTTAAGCGTTGGTGATAAGGTTTTAAACAAGGCTATAGATCTATTGCCTGTAGAACTCCATTTACCCTCTTACAACTATTGCGGTCCGGGTACAAAACTAGCCGAGAGGTTAGCCCGAGGTGATAAAGGAGTCAATCCTTTAGACGAAGCGTGTAAAGAGCACAATATAGCGAACAGTAAATACAGTGATTCAGAGCACCGTAGAGAAGCGGACAAAATTTTAGCAGAACGGGCTTGGAGTCGAGTCAAATAGGGTAACGCGTCTATGGGTGAACGGGCAGCAGCGTGGGCTGTAACAACGGCCATGAAAGCGAAAACCAAATTGGGAGGTGGGAAAAAGTCGAAACGTCTCTTGTTGGGTGGGGCATTGTATCTCAAACCGTATCAAAAAGGCAGTGGTCTGTATCTCAAACCATATGCAAAAGGCACTGGCTAGTATCTCAAACCGTATCCAAAAGGCAGGGGACTGAAAGGCAGTAGCAAAACCAAGAAGAAGATCAATAAAAAAAAAGTTTGACTGATTCATTACCAAACAGACCGTTAACAAATATTGATTTAGAAAAATATGCATTGAGGATACCGTTTTTCAGAGGTGTTTTTATGAGGGATAATCTTCCCCCGACGGCGCCGTTGAAAAACGAATCCGCCATTGTCAACCTCGATAGTAGCACGAGTGAAGGTACACATTGGGTGTGTTATAAAAAGCGCAGTGTAAATGTAGAATACTATGACAGTTTTGGAAATCTTAGACCTCCACTCGAACTGACTAGATATTTTGGTTCCAACGCTAATATTCACTATAATTACAAGCAACATCAAAGTGACACTTCATTCGTCTGTGGACATTTGTGCTTAAAGTTTCTACTATCATGAGTATTGTTTTAAACGGAAATAGTTCTACACTTTGGTGTGATTTCTTTCCACCGATTGAAATTTCTTTCCACTTTGAAATTGATCACCGACAATTGCCAATTCTTTGACTATATACTTGTTGTCGTTGTCTCGAAAGGCATGAAATTCAACTACCGCCGCCTGCATGTTTCTTAAACAACTTGACTTCGTCGTACAGTTTGTCCGCTTCGGGGAGTGTGCTAGATACGAGCTCGTCACTTGGCAAGATCTCAATGATGTAGGTGCGTAACTCTTTCTCGATATAAAACAACTCGGCGACACGTCTGGACACGAGCGGCATACTCTTGGAAATCTTAGACCTCCACTCGAACTGACTAGATATTTTGGTTCCAACGCTAATATTCACTATAATTACAAGCGACATCAAAGTGACACTTCAGTCGTATGTGGACATTTGTGCTTAAAGTTTCTACTATCATGAGTATTGTTTTAAACGGAAATAGTTCTACAATTTGGTGTGATTTCTTTCCACCGATTGATCTATCCGATGGAGAGTGGAAAATCGGTCTCATTGATCTTGCTGTGTACAATTCCATTCCCAATATCGAAGAAGGAATTAATAATAAATTGTATCTCGGTGAAGATCAAAACGATAATTATGAAGTGACCATTAACATACCGACAGGTTCGTACGAAATTGAGGATATTGAAAAATATATCAAATCACATCTGCCGCCGGAGATTGCAATTTCGCTCAAGCCGAACAATAACACACTTAAAGCGGAACTTAAGTGTTCAAAGACTATTCATTTTAAGGACGGATCTATCGGAAAATTACTCGGTTTCAATAATGGGAATTTATCAGCCAACCAAAGACACGAATCTGAGCTCCCCGTCAATATTATAAGAGTGAATGTTATTAGAGTTGCGTGTAATATTGTAACTGGGTCATTTCAAAATGGAAAAGAATCACACAATATACACGAGTTTTACCCACAAGTGGCTCCGGGGTACAAGATTGTCGAAATACCGACGACTGTAATATATTTACCAGTCAACGTGAAAACCATTCATAACATCACCGTAAGCCTTAGAGATCAGAACGGAGTACCTATAAATTTCAGAGAAGAATCAGTTTCTGTCCGATTGCATTTACGTAGAAATGGGTCTCGTATTTAATGGACAACGTTATAAGAACAGTATCAGTGTACGTTCAAACTCCACAGAGTTAACAGCTAGAAATATACGTTTTCTCTCGGCTTTGGGATTTAAAGTGAAAAATGGATCTACTGGCAATAGATAGTGCAGCAGAATACAATGACGTCATCAGTGGTCTGGAATACCATTCGCACAGACCTTATGCGTCGTCAACGTACAGTAATAACGATGAAATTCGTATTCCCATAAATCAACAGGACGTGATCACAGCACCGTTTGGTAGTATATTGCATATAAAAGGAACACTGAGCGGTACAAAAGCGGACGACAGTGCTGCAACAGTGAAATTGGTCAACAATGCCGTAGCCTTTCTATTTGACGATATTAGATACGAATTTGCCGGTAGCGAAGTGGACCGTACGAGAAATGTCGGAATTTCCAGTACCATTAAAAATCTATTGTCGTTGCGAGAGTGAAAAGAATAAATTCAGCAACGCAGGATGGTTGGGAGCCGGTGGGATGGCTACCGTTTCAAACTTTTCCCTCTCTGTACCATTGAAGCTGTTGATGGGCTTTTTCGAAGACTACCAACGGATTGTAATGAACGTAAAACAGGAACTAGTGCTCTTACGTTCGGCCTCCGATTTGAACGCTGTATACAGTGATGATGCTGTAAACGTTAATCTAAAGATAACTAGTATACACTGGAGAGTGCCTTATGTGATGGTTTCAGATTCACTCCGATTGAATCTTTTGAAAATGATCGAAAGAGACGAACCTGTCCATGTTCCGTTTCGTAGTTGGGAGTTACACGAGTATCCAATAGTGCCGCAAACAAATCAGATTTCGTGGACAATTAAAACAGCTAATCAGCTGGAAAAACCACGCTATGTTATTCTAGCCTTTCAAACAGATAGAAAAAATGAGATCAAAAAGGATGCCTCTGTGTTTGACAAGTGCGGCCTTTCAAATTTAAAACTCTATCTAAATTCACAGTATTTTCCTTACGATAATATTAACGGCGATATTTCCACAATGTACGAAATGTACCATAGATTTCAAGAATCGTACTATACGCACGAGTCCTTGCCCAGTCTAGATTTACAATCTTTTACAAATTGTCGTCTCTTTGTAATCGATTGTTCAAAACAGAACGATTCTATTAAATCAGGTCCCGTGGTTGTCAGACTAGAAATAGAAACTTCTGCTAATATACCGGCCAATACAACAGCCTATTGTCTGATTTTACACGATTCGCATATTGTGTACAATCTCCTTACAAGCACAGTGAAAAAGGTTGTGGAATAGATGCGCACGCGCACACTGTATAATAGTATCGATACACTGGGAGCCGATCATTCACGATCGAGACATCATGTGCACCACATACCCAGGAGTCGTTCACGCCTTCCTCAGGATAGTGCCTAGGGATAGATTATCGGATTTAGAGGACTTGATTGACGAAGACACACTATATTCATTCGAACCTAATGAAATAGACGATGAGTTGACCATGGCATTCACAGACTACCTCTACGAAAACGATAAATTTCATGTCGAATGGTCACAAGTATCGGAACACGTCTATGCAGCTTTAAAGAGTCGGCTATCTTCGGGTAACATCGGCTGTTCTACAGATTCGGTTTACGTTTTATTGGGTGGGGTGGGGATGGTTTATCGTAGCCATTATTGTGTCACTTGTAGAGAGGAAGATATAAGCAATGAAAAATACTATCAATTCGATTTCGATGATCCTCGTCTACACGAGTTCCCATTGGTTCAAATCGAACCGGAACTTGAAGAAGGTTGTTTCTACTATCAAAGTAGTCGGTTGTAACTTCCGTCAGTCGAGACCATGGATCTGAGCAGGATGGACGTGGAGCGAGCTCCTACTAAGCGTCAGGTACCACCTAACCTTCCTTTGGGAATATTTCTTAAATCTGTTCATTTCATAAACACCGAGTGCAGTAAATTCATAGCAACCGGTTTATTTCAGCATACAGGTTTCGGTCTTGGACTTTTAGTGAAAGCTGGTAGAAAATTTGTTTTCTTCAATCACCTAATACTTGACGAATTATCACTTCATTTAAAATCTATAACGGCTGCTATCAGCGATAAGAGAACGTGTAAATTCAATCTGACTATCGGTGACGTAATAGTACGCAATCTTTTCGGCAAATGTTACGTTCAATTGTACGATGGGCAACATTGTATGACCTTGAACGCTGACGAATGGAAGCTACTAGAGGAGAGTATGCCGCTCGTGTCGCCGAATTGTTTTATATCGAGAAAGAATTACGCTCGTACATCATTGAGATCTTGGCCAGCGACGAGCTCGTATCTAGCACTCTCCCCGAAGCGGACAGATTATACGACGAAGTGAGCTTGTTTAAAAAACATGCAAGCGGCAGTAGTTGAATTTCACGCGTTTCACGATAACGATAACAAGTATATCGTCAAAGAATTGGCAATTGTCAGTGATCATTTTCACAGTATCACAGTGTTCAAACCGCCATACAGTTTTCCCCTACTTAACGATAAATCGCAAAGATCGGCTAGTTGGTTACAATCTCGTTTTCACTATATCAGATGGGGTGAAGGAGGTGTACCTTACAACGAGGACACGATACGCACTTTGTGCAAGCCTTTTGCAATACTTTTCACCAAAGGATTGGAAAAGGCTCAATTTCTGAGACAATTTCACCCGTGCGTGATGGAATTACCTCAGGAGGAGAAATTCTCCCATAGTGGAGACATTAAATGCTTATTACCACAACATAATAGTAACGTAGATAGTAAATGTGCACTAAAAAGTGCTAAAAGTTATTACGATTTACTCCTTGCCTAAATTCCAAAAGTCGCGGGAACGGTATGAAGATACCTGCCCGCAAGTTTGTATGGAGGTCCCTGGAGTGGAATTGATTCTCCCGTAAACCTGTTTGAAGGTCACTGGCGCAGTCGAAAGACTTGATAAACTTTGAATGAGGTACAATTTGGGCACGGAGTCAAAGCGTAAAAAAAATTATAAAATAAAAATTTAAAAAAATAAAATGGGGACCACAATTTTGTAATGGAGTGGTGGTCACAGGGAATAGCGATGGATTGGAGCTATTCCCACAAGGGGGTAAGCCTTCTGCTTGCCCTCGGCTTGTAATGTGGGCTCTGTTATGGCTTCACTGTACCGGATGACGGTTCCAACCCCGTAAAACACAGAGGACAAGCTAGATAGTATTTTAACGAATTATTTTCTGCTTTTTCAGATAATGGAATTGTGTAAGACGCTGGAATCCTACGTGTGCTGCGGTAACGCATGTAAGAAAATCAAAATAAAAGATTCTGGTGTTTTGTACAAAACCAGATTGTTACGGAAACCTGTGCACTTGTTTGCTTGCGGACTGCCGCTCAAGGAAGTCGTACAGTGTTCCAGTAAAAGTACCTGAACGACCTCAACATTTGACCGGGTACTGTTGTGCTAACAAATGTTTTAAAGCACCCGAATGTCAAGTTGACGGCCTGGCATGTACAAAGTGCCAGGCATTCAGCTTTTGCCATTGTAGGTGCAGGTATTGGAACGTACGAATGACGGTAATGGATCTGTACAGCTTATCTACGACAACCACTGTTGTGACGGGCACAGGAACTGTATCAATAACTACATCGGACCAGTGTTATAGTTGTTGTGTACTGAACTGTCAAAAGTTTTATATTAAAGACTTATTATTTTGTAAACAGTCAGACTGTCATGGTGATTTGTGCAGGTGTATGTTTCGGAGATGTAAATATAGGAAATATTTTGTAATGTTGTAAGTTTGTGTGTGTGACTCTCTGGCGCTGTGTAAAAACCCGTAAGGTTAAAAAAAATCTGGGGACCATGGATTGGCTGACCATAGGTAGTTGACTCAACTCTTCCTATTGTGTTTATTCTCATAATCGTCATTTATAATTATTATAGTACTCTTTAATGTAACTTTTTTAAACTTATTGTAATATTTTTGAGAGAGAATACATTACTAAAACATCTACACGTTTTCATATTATTTACCAACTGTGTGAGTCACCTTGTTTTAACTTTGGGTGACCGGTGCTACACTCTGGTAGCCAGTAACCTCGTCCGGCTGTGGACACTACTTTTGTTGGGGAGAGTCAAGGGATTTGGCCCCGGGCGAGTTATTCCATTTGGTCACGTGACCGCTTCTCGCCCAATGCTGCACCGCCGCTTCTCGTCCATTGCACCGTCGCTTCCAATCAGAATGCTGTCACTTGAACGCAGACGCGCTCTGGTGGTGGTGGGGGGTTCTCCAAGGGGGAGCAAAGTCAATGGCTGCGGGCATCGGTCGCTAACAGGTATACCGGTTGGATGTTGGCAAATCGGTTGCTAAAAATATATTTTGGTTGGTTAATCGGTTGTTAGTGGTATCTATGGGTTGGTTAATCGGTTGCTAACATGATATTTTGGTTGGTTAATCGGTTGTTAAAAGTATATTTTGGTTGGTTAATCGGTTGGTAATGTTATCTTTGGGTTGGTAAAAAGGTTCCTCTGGTTGGTAAATAGGTTGCAGTATGAGGTGCTACGCCCGAGGAACCTCTGGCCCTTACCTTACACACACAACCTTCAGGTACGAGCTATACCCGTAACGTAAGCGTACGCCTTACAGTACGGATTTGTGTCCTCGGATGCACTCTTAAAAATTCAGGTGGCTCGGTGGAACCGACGTTGAACAAACGACTTATATACAATGTGTAATGCACAATAGCTCAGAGTGTGTCTGCCTTCCGAACTTCACGGGTTCGAATCCCCCAAAAAAAGTGTCTGTGTGACAACTGGTAGAAGAGCAATGAAGCAAATTACGTCACAGGTGTCCAAAAATGATGGACGGTGGGGAGTGGGTATGGGGAGGGGCAAAACAACAAAATGGTGTCTCCAAATTATGTGTGACAACTGGTAGCAGAGCAATGAAGCAAATTACGTCACAGGTGTCAGGTAGGCATGGGGAAGGGCAAAACAATGCAGCAAATTATGTGTGACGACTAGTAGCAGAGCATTACGTCACAGGCGTCAGGCGGATGGTGGGCAAGGGGAAGGGAAGGGGGAGGGGTAAAACAACAAAATGCAGCAAATTACGTGTGACGACTAGTAGCAGAGCATTACATCACAGGCGTCAGGCGGGGCAGGGGGAGGGGGGCATTGGTAGGAGTAAAACAACAAAATGGCGTCACAGGTGGATGGTGGGCAAGAGCAGGGGGTATGGGGAAGGGCAAAACAACAAAATGGCGTCTCCCGTCACAGGTGGGCAGGGGGAAAGGAGGGGGTATGGGGGTGGGGCAATGGGGGTGGGGTGGGAGGGGCGGGAGGGGTGGGAGGGGGCAGGTGGGGGCATGGAGGAGGGATAAAACAACAAAATGGCTTCTCCCGCGGGGGAGGGGTGGGAGGGGCCATGGGGGAGGTGTGGAATGGGTGGGAGAGCGCGGGTAGGGTGGGAGGGTCATGGGGAGTGGTGGGAGGTGCAGGGGGAGGGGTATAGATCACGTGGTCACCCCCACCTTCCCCACCTGATTCTTGTGCTCAAGTGCCCCACACTCTACTCCCATTAAACTACATATTTCCCTTATCTCCCATACAACATTTCCCAGTCACCATTGCCCAATCTCACTTATGACTAGGAGCTGAAAACTCAACAGGATGCCAAACAGCGAACGCACTGGAGAAACTAATGGCCAGTACTGAAGACATCCTACGAGCATCAATCACGGAACACGAAAAAGGGCGCCATGAACATGCTAGAGCACCAAGGGCGATTAGCAGCATTGGGGACGTCTTTCATTGGTGTTGTGGAACAGCCACAGACGAGGAACTGCACGTGTTGACAGCGAACGAGGAGACTGTCAATAATCACCTCAACAGTGTACAGAACCTCATCAGAGGAGATCATGCTGACCTGGTCAACACAGCATCAACATTAGAAGGCTACGCAGCAAACGTGTCCAGTGTTCTACAACAAGTACACAGGGCAATGATGGAATTCCAAGACGCCATGTCAAGAAAGGAAGACATTACAGCAGCAGATGTTTATGAGACAATTATGTTTAATTTATTAAGGGAACAAAGACAATCTTATTTTAATTCAATGTTATAAGTTTTAGATCAGATTCGCAATAGCTGTAGAGACCGAGTGCCTATACACACGACTATACCCCCTCAACAACTGTACAAAGACTTGAAACAACTTGAGTCACGTCTAAATACAAAACATTGGTCCTTAGTCATTCCAAAAGAAGACACGCACCTATACTACCACTATCCCATTACATCCTGTAAAATAACATCCTCCTCTGTAATCTCCACTATTGGTATTCCAATTCAGCGACGCTCAACAAGATGGAGACTATATGAATACATGCCTGTACCGCTTCGATGGGAAAATCACACCTGCACCATATCCATCGAACCTACAATAGTGGCTACAAACGGGACATCCATCAGAACGCTGACGCGCAAACAATTGGACGAGTTTCAACCTAGGAAGACAGGGTTATGTTTCCTGCCACGACAACATTCAACAGGTACACTATCAAGAGGTTGTGCGGCCCAGCTGATTGCAGGTGGTGACATCGAGAGCATAGCAGAAAAATGTACCTTCCATTGTAGTCCGAGCGAAAATGGAATACTAATCACAGAGATCACAGGGGACACCTTTACTCTAACCAATCCAACTCCAAACACTAACCTACAATGCAGTGATACACACGAAAAGATAGCTATCCCATACAATCTCCCAGGCACAGTCGAGGTAACCTTGCCGTGCCATTGCTCGTTACATGAGGGCACACACATCCTGGTAGACAGACAATTTCCATGCGACAGCAGGACATCCTTGGATCCTACCCTGCGCCATGTAGTACCTGTCTCATGGACGACCCTCCATTCATTGATATTAAAACCCTTCGCACATCATGACCCTCCTAGATTCCTCAACCTATCAACAATCTTAAACAAAAATTGGTCTCTATCAACCCCAGTAACGTTCATCTACAACAACATACTAGGGGCAGAAATAAGTACTGTATCCCTACCAAAACATTGGTCAGATGTGATAGACACTACGGCTTTAATACACATCACAATAATAATATGGATATCAATTTTAACACTTATTATATTTTGTTTATGCATAAAGATGTATATAATGTCAAAACAAAGAATTATACGGGTACTCGACAAGGACTACCCTTCTTTTTAAGTTTTTTTTTGACATCGGGACGATGTCTCGAGGGCGGCGGAGTTGTTAGGATTAGATACATATTAGAATAAAAATATAATAATTAGGAAAATATTTAAGTAGAAGCTATACATGAAACCCAGAATAGTGACAAGTATTGTGAAAGAAATAAGAAAATGATGAAATGCTTGCCTTGCATGGGCAACCTACTTCGCAAAGCAGGTCAAAGAGATATAAGCGGCGAGTCAAGAGAAGGGGAGATCAATCGATCAACTGCGGGAGCTAGCACGTCAGAGGGAACGTTCGAGGCCGGAGCGAGGATCAGCCGTTGAAGCGGTCAGACAAGGGCGCGAAGGTTCTATTGGCGAGTTGGAGCTACCAATAAACTCAAGAGTGTCAAGCTGTCGTAGCGGCTTTACAAATTACAGAAAGGGTGAGCAAATAGACAACTTATCAAAGCTTGTAGTCATCAATATATATATTAAATTCATTTTCTTTAAATAGCTGGAACTATTCTGGGTTCATCTTTTAAATATATGCAATATAGATTTTAATTGTTATCTTAATATTTGAATGGATCAGGGAAACATGTAAACATGTTATATAGTTTACATTGTATGCTATAAATGTAAAAGAATATAAAGAAAAGCATTTATTAACTCAAAACTGAACCACTGATTGCAAAGAACCCAATCCTAATAGTACCAACAAGCAGAAAAAACATAATTCTGCTTCTTGTAAACTAATAAAAACAGTAAATACAAGTTTTGTTCAAAATATTATTATAAAACTATAACTTACATTAGCATAGGTCCTGGCAAGTAACACAAAGATATCATTATCTGGACTCAGGTTCATTTGTCCAGTTTCTTCTTTGGCATTATTATCATATGGATAGTTTGCTACAAGGGCTCCTCCATGTAAATTTGCAGACAGAACAAATGGTAAAGAATGTATCCAATTTATAACTGCAATAGTTTCTGGCTGTGGTGATTTATTGTACTGTAACAATCAAAACCCTTATAAATGAACCTTAATTATTCAGTATAAAGTGTGTGTGTATATAAGCTCGAAATGTTTCAATTATTTTTCAAAGAATAAAGATAAATAAATTGATTTTTGAGTATATTTCTTGATTCGAGTGAGATTTAATTTTCATTACTATTATTTTGTAAAAAACAGATTATGGACCCTCAAAAGTCAGGATTTTATTTTAGAATGTTCTAATGGCACTAAATCAAAAAATATAATCATTTGAAGGTGATTTTTATGCTGTTATTTTTTAAAATTTAGATGGCTGTATGGCAAGGTTATTATCTGATCTAAGATCAAGTATGTTGGATTCATGTAGTAGCATTGACTTTAGTGAGGAAAGTAAAAAGACTGCAGACTAACAGGTCTGTATATGACCATCCACATCGACTGTGGCAATAGGCAATGAAAGTGGTTTTAGACCTTCAGTCAATGGACGTTGTTATGATGAAGGAGACTATGCCCAGCTACTCATTGCAAACCAAATTTAACCCTCATGCGGGCGCGCTGGCGGTAATCTACCGCCCTCGCCATAAAAACATGATCAACTTCGGCCAATGGGGGTCAAGATGGGTGGGGCCTGCGTGTATTCTTATGCTACCATATATGACGCTAGGTGGAGGTGAAGTTATTTTTAGAATCTCAAGGTAACGTGTGTCAGTCAGCATCAAACCTTCGCAAGTGTTATAAGGCGGTAGTTTACCGTTCTGCGCCCAGTAGTGTAATATCTTTTCGCCAAATATCTTAACAAAATGTGAGTATTAATTTCGTATTTCATGTAGTTTTATTGCATGTACAAGTAATAAAAATAAACAACTAAAGTGTTTGTGTGCTCTTGCACATACTGTTATCCAACCGAATGATAATATTATGTACCATCATAAAATCTTATCTCATAATTACGGATACATACGATTATACATTTTTTTACTTATTCTTTTGTTCTCCTCATAATTATTATTCGTATTATTTTTCTTTTAACTATTTTTATTTTCTTTAATAATAATAATTTTTATATTTGTTATTGTTTTACGAAATTTATTTACTTACAGTAGGTAAAATTATGTAATACTCAAATTATAAAATGAGTATTTCTCCCTCTTTTTTAGGGCACATTTTATTACTAACTCCAAGGATATCCGTCGAATACTGCTCGAAATCGAATCTGAGGACGAAGATGAACAAGTTCAGGAGGATGAAATTGACTTTCCTGAAGACATTGACTACGAACCACAAGTCATAGAAGATGATGATCACGACAGTGATTCAAAGAATGAGTTGGAGGAGGTAATGGATGAAGATGACAGCCATGAGGAAAAAGACGACGACATGGAAGGTTTGAGATTTTACATTGGAAAGAATGGCAATACGCTTTGGGCAAACAAACAACTCTCACGAACAACCAAGACTAAAGCAGTAAACATTATAAAAACGATTCCTGGTCCCAAAGGAGAAGCTAAAAAGTGTAAGACAAGGCTCGAATGTTTTCTCCAAATAATTACTTCACAAATGATCGATGATATAATCAAATACACTAATATATTTATTGCTCAACGAAAAGCTTGAAGGAAAAGCTATTGAAAGGAAAAATTTGTCTCTTATTAACTTCCGGGACAGAGATTACAAACCCACTTCGAGAGCGGAAATTAAAGCACTATTTGGGGCACTGTTTTTCTTGATTGCAGTGAAATGTGGAAACCGCAGTGATATTTCCGAGTTTTTTACTAAAAATGGGACGGGTTTGGTGATTCTGAGAGCCAATTTTAGTGAACGTAGGTTTCGAATGTTGTTGAGATCCCTTCGTTTTGACGACATTACTTCTCGTCTAAATAGATCTAAAACAGATAAGTTAGCCCCAATCCGCGACTTTCAGTCCGCCTTTTAAGCCAATTGTCAAAGAGCCTACAATGTTGGCGAATGTGTAACTATCGACGAAATGTTAGTAGCTTTTCGTGGTTGATGCAGTTTTATTCAGTATATGCCCAAAAAACCGGCTAAATACGGCTTAACCCTTTGTACGCTACCATGAAAAGAGTAAAAAATCACTCTAGCGCTTAGGCGAAAAATTTAGAAAATATTATTTGTTAAAGTTTTATTTATTTTTTTAGTTCTATAGGTTTGTTACCCCTGAAAAACAAATATGATTAAATTCAAAATGTACGGTACTATAAAAATAGTATAAATTGATAGTGAGTATCAACTGTTCAGTGTTCACTGCCAGCCAGCGAAAATATCCGCTTCCAGCGTACAAAGGGCAACTGAATGCGCACGCACGTGACAAAACAAAGGCTTCTCTTGTTTGTCAACAGCTGTGATGCGTCATACAGCCAACAACACGTCATCTGACTACTCAAGGAACATTGTCACGTATTCTATCGGTGTTTTGGTGAACTAAAATAAATAAAAACCTTCTTCCTAACGGCCAAGAGCAGAATATTCTGCTTAAAAACGCGTAGGGATATATACGAGTGACGGAATATTCCGCTTATCGCGTACGAAGGGTTAAAGATATATGCCTTATGTGATTCGCAAACATGATAAATTTATTGCGGAACACAAAGACCTGGCCCCTATGAAACCACCTCCAACAAGCCATTTGATATTGTCAAGAATTTGTGTAATCCACTGAAAAAACTAGACGTAACATAACAACAGATAACTGGTTTAGCAGTTATCCCTTAGCTGAGTATCTGTTATCAGTAGGCTTGACGTTTCTGGGGACTTTGAGAAGCAATAAGGCTGAAATTCCACCTGAATTTGTGAAACAAAATGCCAACCTCGTCTCTGGCAACCATTTATTTGGGTGCAACGACGTCGCCACTTTGATTTCATATGTTACTAAGAAGAAAAATGTAGTTTCGGTTTTGTCAACGCTGCATGATGGCCACGAGGTTGATCAAGAAACTGACAAACCCGTTCAAATAATGGATTATAATTCCACATAAGGGGGGGGGGGTTGATTTGATGTGTTCGCGGATTACGACATCCAGAAGGACACAAAGGTGGCCAATGGTAATTTTCTTTCGGAACCTAGACATCGCTGGAATAAATTCTATGAGAATCTATGAAATGAATAATCCACTGGAATCTTTTAGAAGGCGGCACTATATTTATGAGCTGGCACTGGAACTAATGGAAGACAACCTGAGGCAACGAGCAAAAGTTAATTCACTTCCCAAAGATTTGAGAATTTTTCTGGCCAAGTTTCGCGAAGTAGAAAGCAGCTGCAATGCAGTTATGAATCCAAGCAGACGATGTTTCTGTTACATCTGTGGTTCGAAAAAAAATAGCATAACTAAATTACGGTGTAATATTTTGTAAAAACAGTGTTTATAAAAATCATTCAGTACCAACATGTGATAATTGCCAAAATATTGGTTCGTCCGGCTCTGATGACGATTCAGATAACGATGTTTGATAAGAGCCTTTCATTGATTTAGTTTTAGTCTAGTTTTGTTTTAAATTTAGTTTTCAATTTATTTTCACTTTAGCATGTACAGGTTTAAGATTGTATACTGCTTACTAATTTATAATTTTGCAATGAGTACTTTTGACATGTTACTTCAGATTACCCAAGTTAAATGAGACTGTTTATTGTTGGTTAAGTTATAATACTTTATCTTGTATTGTTTACGTTTTAATAAAGCTTTGCATTGTAGTTTGTTTTACGAATCAATTTTTAAAAAACCCAAGATTAGAAATGTTTAGGATGAGATGTCGGGTGAAAAACGCCCAAAAACAAGATAGCGGTACACTACCGCCCTGCGCCCAAGAATGATATGGTGAAAGATGCTTTAAACTAATCATTTTTTCAATATATTAGATTTTCCAAAGTTTTTTTTTGTATCTAATGGTAGCCCTATGATACTATTGCATGGTATGATTGGTGTAATTTTTTTGTATTAAACAAAACTCACTTTATAAGTTTTTATTTACTCAACTAATGATTGTCCCCATCTTAATCAGAACAATTTTATGTTAAATTTTTAACATTTGGTACATAATTTTTCTTGTAAACTAAATCTATATATCACAAAATAATGGGTTTATTTTCTTGTTATTGAAGATCAAAACAACTTCACGGTCATCACTTAAAAAAAAAGAATAAAAAAACATAAAATTCTTCCCCTAGCCCTCGAATACTCTATCATAATAGGATCAGGGTCAGAAGATTTGGTCACAAGAGGAAGATAGGAAAAATGGATGAGGGATCTAACTTAAAACTAGATGAAGAAAGGTGTAGGATCCAGCTAGGTAACCTTGGTATTGTGGATTCATCACAAGCTTGTACTTTAATATCTATCAATATATACTGAAACCATTCCAGCTCTACATGAGTTGTTACACTTAGTATAGATTATGTAAATGTCTATTTTCAAATATACTATGCGAGTTGTTTTTTAAGTTTTTAAAAAAAATTTATTTATTTATTAGTGAAACTAGTTAAAAATATAACTAACAATGTTTCTTCTCCAACTGTGAATACCTTTAGGTCCTAGTGGAGATCACTATTTTTAATGTAAGTTATAACTCTCAAGACTTCATTTTTAAATAGTCGAGTTTTTTCTTTTTTGTTGTTTAAAGGCAAAAAACCTATCGGTTATCATTGCCTTATAAAAAAAGGAAGAAAATAGTATAAAATAAAGACCCTTAGTCCTAGAATACTCTAATAGTGTCAAGGTCAGAAAAGAACAAGAGTTGGTCAAGAGAGGCTTAATAGGAAAAGCAACACGAGAAAAGGTGTAGATCTAGCTAGGTGCTTTGAAGATTGCTAAACCCGTACTCACTGAAGTGAGCCCCTGAGGGTGTTGTGGAATTATTCGAAGATGAGTATGTTCTGTGCAGCCCCAAAGCTGGATTCCATAGGTCCAAAATGGTTTCAAAATCTGTTTATACAGTAGCAACTAAATTCCTTGCCTAAAATCCAGTATATTTTTCTTAACACGTTAGCTGCCACCGGCTTATTTTCGAATGTTCGGCGTAATGCCAACTTTTACCGTTAATTATTTTTTGATATTTTTACTTTAATTGTGTTTATAATACACTAATACAACAAGATATACTTTAAACTGTTAAAATAAATTGTTTAAAAATTTGTTACCTATCGGGTCGGCCGCGATTTTTTTCACCGAATTTTGATTGACAAAAAAACTTGCCGACCCGATTGGTTGCACGTTCATACTGGCGTATATTTCGTTTTAGAGGTTGGGGTCAACTCTCAAAGTAAGAATAAGCATCTCTACTCCATTACTACCTTCAGGGAAAAGATTGTGTACGCACTACTAAGGTTGCAAAACGGACAAATCGAGCCAGTAAAACATGTTGGACATCACCATTTGTCTGAAACGGCGGTATTTTTAGCAGTGGCGGCGATAGCGGGCCCGCGGTGCGAGAGGGCCCGCGAGCCTTGACCGGGATTTTTCGGGAAATTATACCGGGATCCGGACCCGCGACGGGCCCTGCCACACGGCCCCCCCCCCTATTATAACAATATTTTTATGAGTATTGTCAAGAAATTACTAAAATAAGGTAAAATGTCTTCAGATAAGATTGTGCATCGTGCTTCCAAAACGGCAATAACCATTATTTTTAGAGAGCAGTATTTATTATTTAACGTCTTGATACGAAGTATGTGTATTGTTTACCGTTGGCTGATAAGTAATGCAGCTATCGCTATGTCGCGCATCGCCGTGACTCACCGGCGCCGGCCGGCGAAAAGATAAACTCCGGTCCCAAAGGGGAAGATTAAAATTTTAAAATAGTATCAGGTATCAAAAAGATCACTACATTTTGTGAAATGTGTCCTGGGAAACCATTTCTTTGCGAAGATTGTTTTAAGAACTTGCATAAATAGGCAAGATCCTTGTGAACTCTGGTAGTTTTTCTGTAAGGTTGTATTTTTTCACATTTTGTGCTTTATTTTCTCCGATGCGACTTGAAATTTTCTTTTATATTTAAGATGTGTAGTACTCATGTTTGTATACGCGCATTTTAATGACAAAACACCTGTTACTGCTTTTGTAGCAAATAATGTAATGTTAACTGTCCATAAATAACTTCATTTCATTTGAAAGTATAATTTAGCATAGGCATATAACGTGTTGCCAAATTAAAAAAATATTCTGACAAATACTGTTTTATAATTATTACATTCCTAACAAAAAACATTACAAATAGATTCAAGTTTTATTCATATTTCAGCACTAAAAATAATGTAAAACTTTAAAATAAAATGTGCCGACCCGATCGGTCGGCAAAATATCGTTTATTAGCAGATGATATATAACTGAAATTAAAAAAATGTGTTGACGAAATTAACATTCAATAACATTTTTAGTATTGTGTTCTCAAATTATAACTCTTTAAAAAGTTCCCAAAGACTACTGATAAACGTCACGGATCGATTTACTTAAGCCCTATAAAATCCCGCAGCCGACCCGATCGGGTCGGCCGATGTTTCTAACAAGACGAGCTGTGCCGACCCGATCGGGTCGGCGTGGCAGCTAACGTGTTAATCTAATATTAAGTTCGTCCTTTTTCTTCTTGATATGCTGCTTCCAACGTTACCAACGTAGTTTTAGCTTTTAGAGTCATAAAATATTATTAAGAATCATTTTGCATTAAGAATCATACCTGGAACGATGAACCACCAAAACAAAAACATTATTATTAAAATTTAAATTCTTAAGTCATTTTATTGGTAAAATTAACATGCATAGATTTTGAATGATGCATCATATCTCACCTATTGATAGCACTGCAGTATCATCTGCAAATGTATCAATAATATTGTTAGGTGTTGTTGGGTTATCACTTGTACATAAGAGATAAAGTTAGAGGCCTTGAACACTCCTGTTTTTACCTCTTTTAGCTCAGAATATACATCTTCTTGTTCAATACAGTGGGATACATGAATTGATATTATTTTCTAATAAGAATTAAAAATATTATATTTATTGGTCATGATTAGATTTTTTTTCTTCTTAAATGCATTATCACTTAGAGTCAAAAATATTGGAGAATGATCAGAGCTAAGATCAAAACCCTCTTCTACCAACAAATAGTTTACTGAAACATTTTTTATTACAAAAAAGTTAATTATATCAGGCATTTTCTCAATATCTGTTAGCCAGTCTGTTGGTTTTCCTGAAGATACAAATTCACAATTACATATTTTTGCTGCTTCAAAGAGTTCATACCCTTGAGTTATATAAGACCCAAGCCCCAATAAGTGTGTTTCGGGTTGAAATCACTTCCCATAGAGTGATTTCCTACTTTATTAAATAAATCAACATATTGGTTACACTTTATTAGATACCTTGGTGGACTATAAATCACTGACAATGTTAAAAATTTATTATATAATGTTATTATGACAAAGATAGCTTGTATTTCATGACAGGAATACTTCACTTCTTCATAATGTTTTATACTTGTCTGGATATTTGTACTTCCTTCTCTTGCACTATTATCAGAACGAACAGTATTATATATTTGATAATTTTATTAAAATGAAAGTTTGAGTTGTGAAGTGAGTTTCTGAGATCAAGCAAACATCAATTTTTTTATATTTAGCATTACTTGCAGTTCATGTTGATGACGAAATAGCCCATTAGTGTTTCACGCCACAACCCTAAGACTACTATCCATACTTAGGTTATGTGGATGATTTTCTAATAAGATTTTCCAGCCTAGCCTAGTTCTTTATTTTATTATTAGAATTCATTTATGAATTGAATTTCAATCAAAATCTGTGAAAAAATATAATCTTCTTCATGCTAAACAGATTCAACATTTTGTGTTGGCTTTCTTTATATGACTTAATATTGTTGGTATGTGTTATTTCCTATTTAGTTTCTAGATAGCAGTTTTAAACAGAGTTCAATGCCTTACCTGATGAGGTTTTAAGGATGTTGTCCTCATTTGTTCCGATTTTACGTTTTATCTCTAATTTTCTGAAGCTCTGTGACCACAAATCATCCTCGATAATTTGCCGGGTGGTGATGCCTGCCGCATTGAATACATTTGGGTTTGTCGATTACAGCTTCTGTACAATCCATTGTCAGATGATGACATGTACATTTAACACACCAAGTATCTTTCCCCCAGAACTTCTGAGTGTGCCCATATGCTTGAGAATGCTTGCACTGTGGGATTAACTTTGGTTGTCTTAATGGTTCAATTGTTACTTTCGCTCCCAAGATTTTAATGATTGCATAAGTTTGATTAATATCTTTAGAAACATCAAATGTTAATATAAACATGTCCAAAGGTTTTTTTCTTCCACTTGAGTTTATTGCACTAATTGCTTTAAGACCAGCATCTTTAAGATAACCAACTATGTCATGTGGTTCAAAAATACTGTGCAAGTTCTTTACTATAACGCTAGTGGGATGAGTTTGCTTATCCTCATAGGTTTGCTTCAAATATTTTTTTCTCTCTCGGTGCTTTAGTAACACTTCTATAGATTTCAGTCTCTGCTGAATCAATTTTTAAAAGTTCCTTTATTAAAAAGCTTAATTGTGAAATCTTTGCCTGCTCTAAAAGATATCAATTGGTACAAGACAGAGTACTCATCAATGTTGTCGATGACTATTAGCATTGGCCTTTATAATTTAGTAGCCCTGTGCGTAAGAGGTTTTGCGTTAACTGTCTTTTTCCAAAGGTGAATTCATTGCTGGGGATTTTGTTATCTCATTTACCTTCCATTTTTACCTTTTCTTATTTCACATGAACCCATTAAGTTTCCCTAGCTAATTTTTTTTCGTCTGTTTCATATACTACTGCGTTTTCTGTAGGGGTTAGCTCCCTTAGTCTTTTAAAATCCCTTTTCTATCGAAACGAGGCAGTGGTTTCTCACTACAATTGCCCCCAGCAAGAATAGGTTCCCTCTTCTGCCGGTTTCATCATACCAAAGATATCCTTCTCCGTTGTAAAACGCCGTTGAGGTCTTTTAAGTGAGAAGCGATTTGTTAAAAGTCACAGAAAACTTTATTGATTCAAAAAATTTTAACTGGTAATACAAACTACATAATTTATTTATTTTTCTATGTATTCCCCATAGAAATCTGTTGCCTGTTTATTTAACCAATCTATAACTGATTTTTCAATTCATCATAATTTGTCATTCACTTTCCTCACAAGAGTGATCAAGTTTTGACCATTCATACTTATCTAGTAATGCTGATGTCAGTACTGTAGTGTATGGTCAAGCCTTGTTATGAAGCACACAGATGTCGTTTGTGAATAGGCCGTGCTGGTGGTTTTGAATTACTCGCTTTAGCTTTGTCAATATGCAGTATGTATCCACATTTATTGCCTCTCCATAAGACAGGAATTCAACCAAAACGACACCTTTTTGTCCCAGAACACTGTAACCATGATTTTTTTGTGTTGATAGAGTGTGTGAATTTTTTTTTGTTCGAGATTTGAAATGATTTAATTTCTTGGATTGTTGCTTTGTCTTAGGTGTGAAATCAGAGATTTTCATCCCTAGTCACGATTTGGTTCAAAAATATATCATAAATTCATAAATTTGTATATAGTGCTCTAAAAATGACCGAGCAGCTGTCTATTTCTTGTGTTCTCTGTTATTCTTTTTGAGTTCCTCTGTAAGAAATCCGAGAACCCATCTAGCACAAATCTTCTTATACTGGAACTTAACAGACACAATGTCATGAAAATCGAGAAAAACCCTCATGAAGTTCATCAATAATGAGGCGACTGTTTTTAACGGATTGGCTTATTGATTTTGTCAAGTCCTCAGTGATGACAGTTTATAGTCCGGATTGTGACTCATCATGAATATTAGTTCTATCTTCATCAAACAGCCCACACCATTTACACCCATTTCCATCATTCATAACTCCTTCCCTATATACTTCTACAAATTGGTGAATTTCAGCAAGACGAATATTTTTAAGTTCAAAAATCTAATGAGTACACTTCATAATCGGCAGGATTGGTGATTGGTAGTATATTATAATAATGTAAATAAACAACTAACAATCACAGAGACTTGAAACATACTGGCAACATTTTTGATAACCTGTAGAGAGCGAGTGTCCTGACCTTGAAACTGCTCTGATCTTCGGCACAAATGGTTCTTCCTTAAAAATCACTGCCATGTGTACAAGAAAGAAGTATAATTCAAGAATGACTAGCTATAATTTTGGTTTAAGTTAGATAAAAACTATTGAGAAAATTATGCCTAGTAATAAAAAAAATATAGGAAAATAATTGTTCAGTAGTAAAATATATAAGAAATTAAAAAGTTAAATTTTACTATATAGCCATTTTTAATATTTTTAAGGGGGAAATTGAGAAATGAGTAATTTTGAACTATTTTTTGTCTCCCATATAATTCAAATCTTAATTTATTCAAAAAATGTACATATAATATGTTATTTTTTAAAGATAAAAATTGAACAATCACCTTTTTAGTTTACAACTAGACTACTTATGATAGATTCTATTAGGTTAGAGTTTAATAGGACACATACATAGAGTATTAGATTAAATTTTGTATGGACAGGCGACAGGCTTACCTTGGAAAGTATTGGTCCTTGGTATTACCTAATAGTATACAAGTAAGAAAACGGACACAAAAACACTAAAGTTCTGAAATATTTCGTAAACACTATTCACTTTCTCAATCAGTAGAGTATAAAAAGAAGACTGAATTGTTTTAACCTGGGAGTGTTGAACCACAGATTTATATACTCTACTGATTGAGAAAATTAACATTGTTTACGCAAAAGAGTATATTAAAAATTCTATGAGAATTGTTTTAACCAACCACAAGTTAAAATAAAAATCATATTTTTTCAAATAAAAAAACTTACTTAGATCACAAATTAAAAAAATTGGTCTTAGTAGTGCACAACTAGACTACTGAATAAAGAGATAAAACTATATTATCATGAGTTCAGCTGTTGATTTATAACATATATACTAACTTCTGAATGTTCAGTCAATCATCGATAATTTACAGATTTTTTTTAAAGAACAAATAATTGAAGTCGAGCAAGGGACTTTTATTGTGTGCGTCCTTAGAGACAATATTTTATCAAAATATTTAGAGCAAATTTGAGAAGCTCAAAATTTTGTGTTTAGTTATTATAGTTAAAAAATATTGTTAAAAATATAGTTGGAGATATAACCAAGATATGTTCAAATGAGCAAAACAAGTTACAGTTCAGTACGTAAACAGTATCATAAAAAACGCCTTTTGTTTAATTTGCAGATCCTCAAAATGGATATATCAGTAAAAATCTCAATGCTGACTTTTAATTAACATCATAATACTTAATTTATTATATGTATAGGCAAGAAAACAAAAAAGTGTTTCCTGGTATGAAATGGTCTTATGAAACGTTAAAGCCTACACTTTCTTATTATATAATAAATAAGTGGTCGATTAATAATAGGAGACTACATATTAGTCTGTTACAAATCAGTTCTAAGCATTTCAATGAAAATAAAACAGTTGTATGAGGTTTATTTTTGTATGTAAGAAACATTATCCACCATAGCCATCCAAGTCGTATACCACAGCAGTTTCAAGGACAAGGGCTCTCTACATGTTTTCCACAATTTCGTCAGTTTGTTTTGATACACCATGTGTCTTAATTGTTTGTTTACGCAACACTATAAAACACCTCCCAATTGTGAAGTATGCTATGTGATTAAATTGTGTAATGCAAAAAATATGTCTTCCTGAAATCCAATGACAATTTATGGAAGTTTTTGAGGAAGGAGTATTGGACAAGTGAATATGTATAAATATTGTAAGGTGTTAAGGACGAACTGAGATTCATAATGAGTCACAATCCAGATGGCCAACCGTCATCACTGAGGACTTAAGAAAGCCAATTCATGAAAATAGGTGTTTCACTATTAATGAACAGCACGAGGCTTTTCCTTAAGTTACATGATTTGTAATTTATGACATCCTGTTAAGCTCCAGAATAAGAAGATTTGTGCCAGGTGGGTTCCAAGAATACTTGCAGAGGAACACTTGAAATAAATTGTGTAAACAGAAATAGCGATGAATTTTCAAAACACATCATGACCAGGGATGAAACTTGGTATTTTCATTACCATTTGAGAAAAGTGGCAATCTAAAGAATTGCATCATTCCAAATCTTTGACAAAATCTAACATATTTAAACAGACTCTATCCACCCAAACAATCATGGTTATAGTTTTCTGAGACAAGAAAAGCATCCCTTTGGTTGAATTCCTGGCTTTTGGAACAATAATAAATGTGAATATGTACAGTGTGTTCAGGCAAACAATCAAAAACCACTTTATCTTGCTCCTTCAAAATTTTCCATTCTTTCCAAAACCGAAGAAATATTTGGGAGGAAAGCGAATATCAAATGATGATGAATTTTAAAAATCAGTTGCGAATTGTTGATTAATTGGACAGGGGGTAAATTTCTATGATCGGGAAATCGAGAAATGTCTGGCACATTCCCAAAATCCCAAGGAGATTATGTAGACATTGTTTTTTAAATGTTATAGTTTGTATTGTCGGTTGAAATTTTAATCATTAATACAGTATTCTGATATCTGTAACAAAATGGTTCTTACTTTAAAAATGATCCTCATATAAGCAAATATCTCAATGCCAATTTTTTTTTGCCATCATAATACTTTGATTTATTCTATGTAAAAGCAAGGAAGTAAAATTATGTTTCCTAGAATTAAATGATCTTGTGAAATGTTAAAGACAGTTTTAGTACTTCGTTATGACATAGTATATAGGTGGATGATTAATAACATGAGACTAGACCTATTTGGAAGTGTGGAATCAGTTCTAATGGTTTCAATGAAAATAAAAGTTATATTTGCCTAATAAGTCAAAGGTTATTTTGAATTTGTGTTTACGTCTATGAGAAAGATTATGAAAAGGTTTATACACTGTGTATAATGTATATAATATCTATATCATCTGTGAAACAAAGCACAAAAAGAAGTAATTTTAAATCTATAGAATAATCAGTGATTTCTTTAAGATAAACCAAGATTACCAACTTTTTATTTTATCTACTTATTTTTTCAATGTGAAAATCATCTTTATTCATTCCATTGACCTATATCGGACATGTCAAATTTAGGAAGGCTATTAATAAAAACATAGCACATAAAACACGAACATAACACATCAAATAAACACAATAAAATTTTACTATACCTACATTAGGTACCTATTACCTTTGTTATTACCTTTTATAGCTATGTATAATAACAAAGCTCATTGTAGATCAAAAAACTCTCCAATAGATTAAAAAGCTTTCTCCAACAAAAACATTTTCAAACTTTTTTGAAATGCTTGAAGTTATGAAAAGAATTTAACCTTTCTGGTAAAGAATTAAAAAAGTTTATGCCAGAATAATTAGATCCCTCCTCATAATTATATGAGTTGTGCAATATGTATTGTTGTTTGTGTAATTAGGAATAATGTGCAATGATGAAGTGGGTAGGTTCAAAAGAGTTACATATGTTGTGGCTGGAATGTATATACTCTTTCCATCAACTAAAACCAAACTGTTTTTATTTAGGCATGATGACATATACTCTTTGTTCTTCAGCATCAAAATCAATTGCCTGATGATGGCCAACATGTATATGTGTCTATGAATTCAGGTATAAAAAAAAGGAAAATGAATGCCTACTTCCTTACTTTGTTCAATATATACTGGTCTGGAAAGTTCCTATTCAAGTCAATATTATTAGCATTTGGTCTTCCTATCAAACTCGAGACATCCCCTGCAACAAAATAAAAATAGTAATAGTAAATGTTCCACAAATACAGAAAAATCGTTTTTTTTAATATTAGACAAAAAATGTGTATACTATTAGTTGGAAAGCTTTGTGTAAAATTATTTTATTATTTATTTACCATATGGTTCAAATACTGAAATTTAATTAGCATGTAATTGATATAGCGTGTTATTCAGACATCATTTGTGTATATAAAAACGAATATACAATGTTTCGAAAGTATAGATCAATTCTCGTTATCATGTGAAACCTAGAATATACCAAACATGAAAAGAGTCAACACAGCCTAATATGGACTACATTGAATACCTAAATTAAAATTAGTAACCTAAGAAAATAAACCGGGCCAAAAATAGCCCTGAGCAATCAAAATATGTAAGACTTTATACAAATATGATCAAGAAAATCACAAATCAACAAAACTGCACACAAAATTACAAACACCAAGTTCAATTAAAATCAAACTAACAATCTTTTGTTGCCTCTCTCTCAAGAGTTTAGCGTGTGATCTTGGAGTCTCATCTTATGATGAAATAGCCAGAAATATTTGTGGTGATTACCACTACTCCCCCTCCCCTTCGTGAATCTGGACATATCCGCCCGGCCAGCTGATAAGACCAGAGTAGTGCTCGAGACAGCTGTGACTAAGGACGTCTTCAGCGATCCTCCTAATTATATTATAGTGCGGTCAATTTCTATTATGCCTTGCTAAACCCAAAGGAATAGGGCCGTTCGGCCCTTGGGTTTATATCTGGGCGCATCGCGACTTTTGGAATATCGTATAATTATTAGTCGAACTATACGCGGCTACGTTAGGCCCTTCTATAGACCGACATGTTGTTGCAATACAGTGTAGTTAATATTAATATTGGTATTAGTGTAATTCTCTTATTTTAAGTAAATTAGTTTCTAGTAATACTTGTCAAAAATGGCTAGCCTAAGTTGAGATCCGCCCAGTGTACTTAATTAATTTTACCACGCGATCGGGACCCGGTAATACATTACCAAAGTAGATCCGCGGACCACCCAAATCGTGACCCAAATGCAATCCCAATACTATCCCTGCCGTTGCAGAATGGTAGCAGAGAAAAGGGCTTTGTCTTGTGTTCCGGGTTCTTTTGGTTGTATCTAAACGAAAAATTAAAAAAATATTCATAAAATACCCTAATTTTTACGAGTTTATATGGTTTTTGTGCGCTGGGCGACATGTCTCGAATGGCTGGCCACACGTGTCTTCTTTTTGCTAAATTTCTTTTTATAAAATTTTCAGTAAATTAAATTATTATTTTTTATAGATAAAACTAACCCTTAGCGTTTCATTAGTATTGCACAACATTTTTTTCGCGAATTCTAAATTCCGTCTCTCTAATTAATTATAACTCCTAATTAACCTTTTTATCCCCGCGTATATTAAATGGTAAGTAACCAATATAAATTCGGCCTATTTTTGTTAACATCCTGTCTGGCAAAATGGTGAGTTAACTATTTAATTACAATTTTTATCTATAGTTAAAAATATTATTGTTTATTCTCCAAATTTAATTCATGTTATAAGTTACTAGTTTAAAATTATTTCCGCATAAAATTAATAAATTTCAGTATTAAATTATTGTTAAAATATTTGAGTTTGTAAAATAATGTGAAAAAGAGTAATATATATTTATTTATTGAAGGAAATAACGTATTTCATCGTTTAAAATAATTAATTAAAGATTTTTTTTCTTTCTCTTTCGCTGTTCGCCTACGTTAAACGTAAATTCATTTAAATCATTTGTTTTCATTCTTTTATTCACCGATCTATTAATAATTGTGTATTTTGGTAATTAATTATAAAAGTATATAGGTTTAGAATGTTTAGATATAATATGTATAAATTATGTTACGACTTGTATTTTTTTCCAGCGTAAATTCACATAACGTAGTTTTTAGTAATTTATTTCCGTCTTTAAACGACAGTTTAGACCCGTCAAACCAGTTTACAGTGGTTATCGACCTTGCCTGTTATCTTATACAGCTGATAGCGCACCGTAGGCAGAAATCCTTTCTCAATATCTTCTACTGTAAACTACGAATGTTAGATGTAGGTCTTATTTAATTTAAAACAAACGAGTATTATGCATAACTTTTCCGATTAATTGACGCTACATTTTACATCGATCTTTTAGCGAACTTTTAGCCTATCGGTTAGGTAATATTGGGAAGCAATCCCTACGGGTCGCTAATTTAACCAAACGTACTGGCTCATACATCGAGGATAGGATGTTGATGAAACTTTTCCAAAAATTTTTTTTCCGCACTGACGGTCACAGAAGACACTCACTCCATTCCTTTATTTATTAAACCTTAATTTCTAAATTAATTATTTTATTTTATAATTTTTTTTTAAACATATTAATGAACTTAAGCCTACTCCACCCCCACTATTGCCTTTACTCTCTTTTGCTCCCGATTTTAACGAGATTTAGTATACATCCCCCCCCCTATAACCCCTATATTTATATACCTATGCGCCTTTTTATTGCCCAGGCCACCCAACCCTTTATGTGCCATATTTTTTCAACATACAGATTTCCGAAAGCCCCTTCAGTTTTTCGATATATTCAAAAAATTATTTTTCTACAACGATAATAATAAATTCAATATTTTAATGATCTTACGGTCTCATACTACCCCGGACGGGGACTCTCATTCAATTACCGTCCTGGGGGATAGTCATGTCCGTAGATTAGCTAAATTCCAGAATAGCTCAATCCGTTTCCGGGGGCTTTCCGGCCTCACAGTCCCAGGGCTCAAAGCCCTTATTAAACATAACCGTCACTCCTGGTTTCCGGTTGCACATGTCGTGCTTATTATCGGTACGAACGACGTTTTGAGAAAAAGGCATGAACATTTACATTCCAATTTTGTGTCACTCCTGCGCCTTATTCGTCGGGTGAACCCAGCCGGTTCAATTTCCATTTTTAAACTCCCGTTTTTCCCTATAATTCGTTCCCAAATTCACCAAATTTCAATTATTCAGACATTTAATATTTTCCTAGCAACCTTAACAGCCAGTGATGTGACAATACATGATGAGACCGCCGACCGGAATTTACCAGACTCGTGTTTTTTGAACGATGGCATCCATTTTTCACCCTTAGGTAATTCCCTTATATTTGACATTTTAAAATCTATTTTATAATTCCGAGACTCGATCCGCCTCCCGGACTTCATTGGACGGCCTCACCGGTATTTAAATCGACCCCACCTCTGGTAGACAGGTTCGCACAGCCCACATATCCCACTTAAAGAGATTTTTCCACCCCAAATATTAAATAGAAGTGTTACACCCTATATACCGCCTTACACTTTTTTCTCTACACTTGGGCCAGTCTCAACCGGCTTAGGTGATATTAGTTTAGTTCTTTTTCAATTCTTCCTTCTTCTTCCTCTTATAATTGTCACATCACTCAAAACACTTTCCCTATATCATCTATTACCATTCACTCCATAACCCCACCAACCCCTATTCTGGTTTCGTCTACCATGCGGGCCCAGTATGGCTAAGGTGCGTCCTTGCTAAGGGCGCACCTCTACGAAACGGCGCCTTGGTGGATGGGACCATTTAGGGGTTGTCAGTCTTTTTTTTATCCACCCCAACGAGAGGGCAAGCTCAATGCAGCCTCGGGTTTGTCGGCCTTCCCTTGTGAATGGAATGGTATTACACTTTTTTTTACTTTTGGGGATTTGGATTTTTTTTTTAAGCCTTTTTTGTTTTCCTATCCCCAATATATTTTTTTTTGTGATGCCTTCCCCTCGCTTGGGTCGCCCGACCGACCTGCTAACCACTGCATAACGACTAATCCGGAGTTAGTCCGAGATTCCTCTCTCAAACCTCATTCATCACTCATTTATATACCCCCACCTTATTATTATCCTTATAAACCCTTACTTCCTTTCAAACATTCCACCCCTTGACACACTGCACTTACCTCCTTTTTTTCTATCACCAATCTTGGTCTTTCTAGTTTAAGGAATTAAATTGTATAATTATATGTGTGGATTATTTGTATTAATGGTGTTGGCATTAACCATTTTTTTTTAAATTCAGTTGTCTAATGTCCCCCCCTTACTGTATGTGCACAATTTTTTTTAAATTTTCGTTAAGTAACCTCAATCCCAAAACTACCGGCATATGTATGACCTCTGGCTTTTGGTCGGCTGTAACGCCCCTCAGCACGATGCCGACCAAGCCAAGGAACCTTATTGCTGCGACTTTACCTAGCTCTAACTCCCCCTTTCCTTCCTTCAACTCCTTAAGCCTCTTGTTGACCTACTAATAATTTTTGGTTCTATGAGCGAAATTTAAAAAGTTTGTCAGTGGTCAAGCATTCGTATTTTTCTTATAGTTGTTTGGTATTAATTTTTGTCTATGGTTAGTGTAGGACGAGTTGTAAGTTTTCTTTTCTCTTTGGCATTTTAATTGCCTTTTGTGTTTGATCAAGTTCAACATAAGTTGTTATATATTTGGTATCAGATATATATTTATATTTATAAATTAGCCTAATTGTTAGGGTCATGTAGCTCATTCCATTACTTCCCACTTAACCAACTCTTAATCCTTTTTTCTACAACCTCTGCTCAACCCGCTGAAATTTCATAGGTTCTATCGCTAATAAGCGATATCATTCCAAGTTCAATTTATCACCTAATATCTAGTGTATTTCCACTAATTTTTAGTGAAAATCACGAATTTGTTTTCTTTAAGTATCTGGTCCGTGGGGCTTACAATCATGGCATGGGCAACAGTATTGTGATTGCCTATCCCATCGATTTATTGTAGTAATTTAAATGCCACAAAAAAAAATAATAAAAATAAATAAAAAAATTATATATAAACAATAAAAAAATAAATAATAAATAAAACAAAGTAAAAAAAAAAAAAAAAAAAAAAAAAAAAAAAAAAAAAAAAAACATGAAAATTTAACGATAAGTGGCTCTTAAATAATTAAGCACCCTTCATCTTCACCACAACCATGCTTAATGTAACAATTACAAACTTAATTTTTTAGTTGATAAGGAATCCTTTAACTTGTAAAATGACACTGTTACACAAAATTTTAATTACAAACTTTTTTTTAGTTTAAAGGAACCGTTTAACCTGTAAAATGAGACTGTAAGTAACCTTGAAATTTAACCAAACTACAGATCTACACCTTACAAAACCCACTTGTGAACATCACCTCATTTTTCGTTATCAATATCCTTTTCCGATTCTTTAAACCACCCACCTTCTTCATTTTTAAAACCAAATCAACAGGATGAAAATCAGAGCCAAATCTCGCCTAAAGCCAAATATATAAAAAGGTACCAGAGAGTCTCCAGGGTTACGCTTCGCTATAATGGATGACATTAAGGTATTTTTGCCTATACGCTCTTTCGGCTGCTACAGTGAACAATTCATAAATGACGTCATCAGTGCCTCCTACCTGTTTACTGGGAATTGCATCTTAATTTGGAGACCTATTTCTTAGTTCCTGTGCAAATATGTACAATGTTTGGATAAGAGCTTCATGTGACAACTCCGGGACTCGGTTACTATACTACCTAAGGCGTGGCTCACTAATATACCTTTTTTGCCTGTTCTTTCACCCATTCCCATTTGTTTATTCTTCCAATCTGCACACCATACTTCTCTAAACTCTCTTCCACCCTGCATTTTACTCAGTTTTCCATCAGCCATTTTCAAATTTTTTTGTTAACAAACCACTTTTAGTTTAAGTTTTAATAAACAATTGTACGGCTAATCCTATCCCATAGCAATCCCATTCAATTCCACAGCCTCATTTCGCGGCATAATCTTTCTGTTTATTTCTACCTTACCTTCTAAGTAACCCCAGTTAAAAAAAAAAAAAAAAAAAAAAAACTGGGTACAAAAAATAAAATTTTTTTTTTTTAAATTAAATATAGTCATATTTACATTATATTATATTGTACGAAAGTTGTGCACCTTCAGACCAGACAGTTAGTATATATAAAAAAAAAAAAAAAAAAAAAAAAATTATAATTTTTTTTTCCTGGCACCGGGGGAGGATTTCCCCCTTCCTTTTTTTTCTCCTTTACCCATATCGGTTCTTCCTTTTACCCCAATTATAAAATTCACTGTCAACTCTGCCCTTTCATTCAGTGGTTTTTAGGCTTCCAGTTTGTTCTAAGTTACAGTCGTTAGGGCGAGCACTTCGCGTGTAAGTGTTCGCGTTTAATTTTTTTCTACGCGAGCTGACCACTATGACAATGTCACTTAACACTGACTAACTTTATACCTTGTCCCATCCCCATACCTTCACTCCCGTCCCGCGCACGGCGCTTCTTTTTTTTTGGTTTTTTTTTGGGTTAGAGGGGGTGACTGTGGTGATTACCACTACTCCCCCTCCCCTTCGTGAATCTGGACATATCCGCCCGGCCAGCTGATAAGACCAGAGTAGTGCTCGAGACAGCTGTGACTAAGGACGTCTTCAGCGATCCTCCTAATTATATTATAGTGCGGTCAATTTCTATTATGCCTTGCTAAACCCAAAGGAATAGGGCCGTTCGGCCCTTGGGTTTATATCTGGGCGCATCGCGACTTTTGGAATATCGTATAATTATTAGTCGAACTATACGCGGCTACGTTAGGCCCTTCTATAGACCGACATGTTGTTGCAATACAGTGTAGTTAATATTAATATTGGTATTAGTGTAATTCTCTTATTTTAAGTAAATTAGTTTCTAGTAATACTTGTCAAAAATGGCTAGCCTAAGTTGAGATCCGCCCAGTGTACTTAATTAATTTTACCACGCGATCGGGACCCGGTAATACATTACCAAAGTAGATCCGCGGACCACCCAAATCGTGACCCAAATGCAATCCCAATACTATCCCTGCCGTTGCATATTTCAGCCTTACTTTTAAGTATAGCGATTTTTAACATAATTAAATAAATTCCCTAACCACAAACACTTACTAAAATTGTAATTGTTATTGTTATTTAGTAATTGTTCCTATTGTTTGTAGTTAGGGAAATTATTTACCTTTATTGTTAATTTCACCACAGTGCTCGTAGAAGATTGTATAGAAATTTTTATTTAAAAGTTTTTTTTTTCATTTTTATTAATGAAAACCTTAATGGATTTATTTATATAATTTATTGTAAGGTTCTTGTACTGCCATTCCCATTTATTTTTTTCTTCTTTGTCCTTAAAATATCCTTGGTGAGTTAAATATCCCAAGAAAAGTAGTCCTATCTAAAACCTTCGTAACGGTTTGTACGTCATCTCGGGTACTGACAAATTCATCAATCCCAGATAATCTGTCAAAAATAGACTCTAGCCCTGGACTCTTGAGAGATTCAGTCCTTACTATCCAAAACGAGATATAACCCAAAGATGATGAGTTGAGTGGTTTCAAAATGGATTCAGATGGAAACAGATGGATTCAAAATGGGAAAAAAACAAGAACAGTGGGAGCTGTTGTATACTACAAACTTGTTTTCCAATATGGACCAAAATACAAAACAGGTTTTGACAAAAAACTTAAAGCAATCTATTTGTCCCTCCTATACCTAATTCACACTTTCGAAAGATGATCCTTCTGGTAGACCCAAAAGCTGCCATTTATAGCTAAACATCCCAGGATTAGTTACAAATTCTGCCACCTCGGCGCAGCACCAAATTGGAGTCATTTTGTACTCCTGTTTATTGGTGGAATTTTCGTCCGATTTTTATTTGAAAAACTGATTTGTAAACAGAATAATATTATAATTTACGCTACCCAAGCCTAATTTTAATTAAGTTGTTGGTTAAAAAAAAATTATTAAGATCATGTTAAAAAAGAAATATGCAAATCGCAGGTAGTCATATTGTAGACAATAATTTTAAATTAATTTTACACTTTTAATATTTAAAATCGCCCGAGTGGTTCAATCGGTATCATGTTTTATACATTTAAAATAATTCCTCTTAGGGGTATGAGGGCGCGGGAGACATGAAACACCTGCAGGGCCGAGGTGACTCACTGTAGCACACCCCCCACTACGTGGCTGAGTCATCGCTCGTCGTACACTCCTTGTGCTGGATGACGACTTTCCTGCCCTTTCCACCCATGTGCTCTCGGTTATTAGTTACCGTGATTCTTCTTACGGTTTTGTTTCGTCGTCTGTTTATTATTTTTATTGGGAACGTTATTTTGTTAAACTTTTATGTTCTCCATTGATCGTCGAGGAACAACCAAATCTAAAAAGCAACTTCAGCTTTCAACAAAGAGGAAGAAGCACAGACTACCTCTCGCTCTGATCGCTGCTAAATCTCAGAGGTCAGTATTAGTGTTATTAAAAAAATTAATACGTTTTTCTTGGATTACATTCTTGTCAAATGACACCCTGATAAACCCTTCGTGAAGCAAGGATATAATGACTTTTAAACTAATATATATAAATAATTCAATATTGTTTCTGATTTACCTGTAAAATAGTGAAAACAGCCAATCGTTGTAATGCTTCATACATATGCTGTGCATATCTTAAATTTAATTCGATAAGGAAATTCTACGACAATTGGGAGTTTCTTTACTATAGGACCGGTTTTAATAATTGAGGTGCTAAATTAGACAGTCCTACCAGTAGATTGACCGAAAATTATTAATTTTCCTTGGAAACACTTATTTTGTACTAAATTTATCATTTAAATATCAAGGCTATTTATGGGTTAATATAATGTTTCACACAAAAATAATTTGAAACATCTGTTATAAATTCTGAAACTCGTTTTATTTTGTAGTTTTGTTTGAGAATTTATAACAGCTGTTTTAAATTATTTTTAGGTTAACTTATATAGTCCTTAATTTATTTCTGCGGGTTCACGTTGAGTTGTGATTGATTGCTTACATCTCGCAGAACTAAAGTTTCAATTCTCAAATACGTTTTATTTTGTTGTTTTGTTTAAGAATTTATGACAGCTGTTTTAAATTATTCTTAGGTTAACTTATATAATGCTCACTTTATTTGTGCGGATTCATGTTGTGTTGTGATTGATTCCATTACGTCTAGCAAAATTAATAGCATTGAAAAATTATCTCTATGGTAAAGCGGGGAATATAGGATAATGACGAACAAGTGTTAGATTGTAATACAGTTAACATAACTGCCCTTGTCCTTGTGACTTACTAAACAAATCGAATTCAATTTCTGTATTTTTATTGCCTCCCATTTCTAACAATATGCTCATTTTACTATATATACTATAATGTTAGTTTCAACTTCAGTTCAGTACAATTTTATATCTTAATTTGTTGAAATTTATTACTATTTTTCAAGAAACGGATAGAAAATCCTGCAAATGAATTGACAGTGAGTTCCATGACAAGTAACATTACATTTGTCTCCAACGATCCTGACACTTTTACCGTTTGTGAAAAACCTATGAGGTAGAAAAAATTCCTGATGTACAAAGCGAAATTCTAGAGGAAAAAACTGAAAGGTAATTTTGTTAATATAATAATAATTCACCATACCATTCGGCAAATTCCATTACGTAATTGGAAATAAATACCAGTTGCGATTTATTCAGCTATTACGGTTTTCCATTACATTGCAATCTACTGCGTTTAACCAGCCAATTGTGACAAATTTTCATGGAGTATGACAACTTTTCTTTTCAGAATATGACAATTGTTAACATTGTGTTAACCAGTGTAAGTTAAATGGCAAAAGTATTAAATGACAACGCCATTGCGTTTTGTTAACTTAATAATATGCAATTTCAGTTAAATATTTAGCAAGTTTTACAAAACAAATTAACAGTGTGGACAATATTTATCGTCTAAATATTTATTGCAGGCAATTTGACGAGTTTGTCGTAGAACCTGATCGAAGGCCTCCGAGAGATGATGTAGAAATGATTTCAGGACGATTTATTGTTGATGGCAAACACTTTGTCAAAGAAATAAGATCACTGTATTACCATAGGTTTGAATGAGAAAAAAATAGTAAAGGATACATGGCATTAGTTACATCCAGTACTAAATCACTGGAATGGAGTCTCAAGTTTCGGTGTCCTTATTGCCTTAAAGAAAGGATAATTAACAGTGAACCACACCAACTAAATGCAGGAAGCGGCAATAACAGTTCCCTGTCAGACTCGTCCTCAAAAATGCCTCTTGCAGACCAAATAGTATGGGGATTTTCGTCAATCAGTTCTGGACACAGAAACATGGAAGAAGTATTATCATCGATTAACATATCACCAATCAGTGAAAAGACTTTTAGAAGAGCAGAAGAACGCCTAGGACAGGTATGGTTCTTAAATTTATATTTTAGAAGTGGTTAAGTTGTTTTAAATAAATTTTAGTTAAATAATTTTTTTAAACAAGCTTTTATTGCAATGCTAAAAAAAAAGAAAATAAACTTTATATTGAATTTGCAATGTTAAAGTTATGGACCAAAACCGAAACTTTGAGATCCAGGGGGGATATAAATCAGGTGTTCATTTAAAAATTCTGTAAATCGATTTTACAATAATATTTCCTTTGCTTTTTTTAAGGTATGGCAAGACGTGTTGTACGATTCCATGATTCAAGCTGGGGCTGAAGAAAAGAAACTGGCAATTGAGAACAGTGATGTGATGAAGAATAATATTACGTTCATAACGGTAATAGTGGATGGAGGTTGGTCTCATTGTAACCATGGTCACAGACACTCAGCTAATTCTGGAGTCGCTTGTGTCATTGGACTCCGCACCAAGAAGCTACTTCACATAGATGTGAGAAACAAGTACTGCTCAATGTGTGCATACTTAGAAAAGAAAGGGACCTCTACTGGTAATGAGAATTGTTTTAAAAACTGGAGTGGAGCTAGTGCTTCAATGGAGTCAGATATGTTAGTAGAGGCTTTTAATTCCAACCAAAAGATCCATGGTGTTCAGTGCAGAAAAATGATAGGAGATGGTGATTCAAATGTGCATCAGAAAGTTAGAGATGGTGCCTTACAGTCGTTTCGTGGAAAAAGTAGAATGTACAAACCACATCATCAAGAACTACACGAAGAGGCTGTATAAACTGTGAAACAATGGTAACACAGAGAAAAGATTCCTGAATGTTAATATTATCAAGCGACTCAAGGCAGCAACACGAGGAGCGATTGTTCACCATTCCAGAGAGAAAAATATCGAGCAGAAAAAATAAGGGCAGACCTTAGGAACAGCCCTTTTCATGTCCTAGGTAACCATTTAAAATGTAAACCTTACTTTTGCAAGAAAGTTGGTACAGGGAAACAGCTCGAAGGTACAACCCTGTTCGTAGCCAATAAAGTGTTAGAAGCCCTAAAGCCTGTTCTTCTGAGTGCTAACCTTCTATGGGAAAACCAAACGAGCAACCTAGCTGAAAACTACATGTCACTGGTAGCAAAGTTTACGGGTGGGAAAAAAATTAATCGAGGAAAAAGAGGTTCTTTTACCTTCAGAGCAAGAGCCTGCTGCTTTAGACTTCCAGTACGGTCCAATGTGGCATTACAAAAATATGAAATCACATTGAAAAGGAGTCCCGCTGTTCTGGTCAAGAAAATTGGATTAAGACGAATGAAACAGCTCATGACATGTAGGAGGTTTTAATTAAAAAAAGGAAGCAGGGAAAAACCAAAAGCACTGTAACAAGAACAGTTACGAAGAAAATATCAGGAACCGAAGACTACAGAAGCTTCTGCCAAAGGCTTGACTTGGAAGACAATGAATTTGAGGAAGAAAAACCCGATCTTTTGAAGTCTTTAGCCTTAAGCGACGAGGAAAAAGCTTCGATTGAAGTTGACACCCGTGGACAAAGAGAAAACAGTCGTTGGCTTGAAGAAAGAAAATTTAGACTGACTGCTTCAAATTTCGGGTTAATCTGCAAGCGAAGAGCTAAATCATTGTGGGCACCTGTTGTTAAACAATTGCTCTACAATAAAGTCTCAACAGGTGCAATGATGTATGGAGAGCTTAATGAATCTGCTGATATACAGTGTTTAGAAGAAAAAAAACACGACACTAAAGTACTTCCTTGTGGTTTATTCATTGATAAAACGCTTGACTTCCTGGCAGCTTCTCCAGACGGTGTGGTGGATGAACAAGACATTATAGAAGTCAAGTATCCTAAGTCTGTGAAACTATTGACTATACCTGAAGCAGTTAAGCAGACCAAGAGCTTTTGTTTGGCACCTGATAAATCATCCAAGGAGATAAAGTTGAAAAGAAACCACAATTACTATTATCAGGTAAATGAATTTTTAACAATGTTCAGGTCAATTACTAATTCGTTAAAACTAAGTACCTTAAGCACTATCTTCCCAAGCCGTCTTTAATTTGTCGTACACTTCAATTTAAAATCTTGATTTATATCTTTTTACTTTGTTATTTAAAAAGTCATTTTAAAAAACATTGCAACTTTTACTGAATTTCATTATACATAATACGAGTTAAATATTGTATTTTATAATTTCTATGGAGTCTAGAGTGATTTAATATTAAGTAACATATGCCAAGTGTGATTGTTGTACTAAGAATCTCCCAGTATCCTAAACCTCGTCAAAAAATTGTAATTAATTATGAATGTAAGTCTGGTAATTCAATGCTCAGTAAAATATTATCATGAAAATACTATTACATTACAAATGTTATAACCTTTTCTGTTAAGGTTCTAGATCAACAGCATATTGCCGACAATTGTAAAATATTATGACGACAATACTATTTCATTTAAATATTTTTACCTTTTCTGTTTTTAGGTGCAAGGCCAACTGCACATTGCGAACAAAAGAAATTGCTTCTTTGTTGTGTGGACAAAAAAGGACATACACATAGAAGCTATTGAGCGAGATGACAGGTTCTGGACAGAAAAAATGGTTTATGTTACTTCTACAACTGCGCTCTATTACCAGTACTTGTAGATCCTAGAACCTGTCGCAGTAAGCCGATAAAAGAACCACAGATTCCTCTTGCGGGATTCAATGGCGAAATATCAAGGGCCAAATAGCCTAAACGACGGAACATAGATCCTTGTAAAAATGTTTCGTATATTTTTTGCACTGTACATTTTGTGACTGTTATGTAGCTGCATTAAGTAAATTAAGGTCTTTTGCAATGTTTATTTATTTATCGTTTTCATGTATTAAAAGGTAAGTTTTAATTGAAACAAATAACTTAAATATTTTATAATTCAATTTAACCTGGTGCTATTGAATAATGTTAATATGGAACAATGAACCCGTAGCTAATTTCATAAATTCTCTACCTTGTAACTATATTGTTCTATATTTGCACTAGATGTTTCTTTTCTGCTTAGGGGAAAATACCGTTAACAGATAACAAACACCTGTTGTAATCAGTAGTCTAGTCACTTGTGTCCAGCCAGAGTGCGAATGCGAGTACAGTAGTGAGTTGACCTACGCTACAGCAAGTGGCAGGGGCTGCACAACAGAGCTGCTGAGCAGTATGGCGGTGCGCCACACGGGGGGGGGGTGAGAGAAATAATGATAATATTTTTAAAACGCGATTCCGATAGGACCATTTGACCGATTTCATATCTGAAAACGGCAAAATTCATTAAAATTATTATTTACAAAATGACTACCTGCTATTAAAAATAGTGATAATAATAATCATATTTTTGCTCAACAACTTTTTAATAAAAAAATCTAAAAAAGTTTCACCTCGGTAGCGTAAATATTTTATTGATATTATTTACAAAATAACTTACAAAACAAAAATCGGACAATTACGCAAATTATCAGTAGTACAATTTTGCCGCAGAGGTGCTGCTATCTACCGGGCCAGAAACACAACTTTTTCAGGGATGTTTAGCCTTAAGAAGTATCTTCCAACAAACAACAACAATCTACAAAACATTAAGCAGACCCTAAGATTTTTCCTTAAAAAACTTCTGTGCTTCAATGGGCCCAGCAATGTGGGAGTTGAGAGAATTGAAATAGCTGATAAGATGGCAAAGATAGACACCCGAAGTTCAAGCAGGCAAACTCTCCCAAGAAACTTAAAAATATAACAAAACAAATGGTGTCTAGCCAATAAAAAATGTCTGTAGATTTCCCAATTTTTTACAGTATATCCTAGAAATATCATATATGTACAGATCGGAAGAGGGGAAATATGCTCAAACAAAAACTAGTTTTGAATTTCAAAAAATATATATTACAGAAAAAATATTTTTTTAGTATTTATAAATTATGACAAATAAATGTTATTTGATGCATTGTATCATTATGTTAAAATACTGTATCAATGTGAGATATTGACGATGCAAGAAGCATGGATCTCAAAATATCTTAATTTTAATAATTTGTTAAAGTAGGTCTGCAAAATTAAAGTACAATAAGACATTTACTCATGTCATGAATAAGTAATGAAAATAGTTAGTTTGTATTAATTCTAGATACTATTATGTAGATTGTTTTTAGCATCTATAGAGCCTATTAATATACCAGAGTGAAAGGTTTCAATCAGATAAAATAAATAATTTTTAAAAAAATTTCATTGTTATATATTACATTAACATATTGGGACTTATCCCGAATGCAGGTCGAGTGAGTTAGTTTGTTATCGTGGATGACCCTAGAGTCAGACTCGGGCATCATATTTCATGCTTATAAGTTTAGTTTCACAAGAGATATTCAAATGCTATCTACATGAAATTATACACTGTGCTATGTTTTAGTTCGAAAATATTCTGCATGGTTCTAGCATTCTATTGGAATGGTTAATCATCTATCATTTTTAGTGTTGCACATTGTTGCATCAGCTACTTTCCTATCATCGATTAAATCCAAAATACAAATCCATGAAGAAGGCATCTGGAGTGACAGCAGCTTTATCACGGCTCATGGCCAACATGGTAGGTCCAACAACTTCCACAGGACGGCTGCTTGTGACAATGTCACATGCAATTCTGCTGTATGGGTGTGAGATTTGGGCAGAAGCTGTAAATACGAAATCGTACAGGAGGAAATTAGCAGTAGTCCAAAGACGGCAGCACTGAGAGTAGCAAGCTCGTTCAGGACTGTCTTGGAACCCGCCGTGTTTGTGATAGTGGGGGTCCCCCTTATAGATTTACAGGCTTCAGAAAGGCAGAAAATATGGTTAAAAAGAGCAAAGGAATATTAAAATCAAAGACAGAGGCAATGAGAGATACTCTTAAGCTCTAACAGGAGAGATGGGAAAATTAGACGAGAGGGAGATGGACGGCAAGACTGCTGGGAAATATTGAGCCATGGGTAAACAGAGCACATGGTGATGTCAATTATCACCTGACACAGCTATTGTCTGGACATGGATACTTCCATGTGTATTTATACAAAATTTAAAAAATGAAGAGCGCTTGCTGTGTGTATGGAGATTCGGACTAAGATGACGTATTACACACTTTCTTTCAGTGTAAAAGGTGGAACGAAGAAAGGCAGAAGCTAAAGGCTGCGATCGGAAGACTGACACCAGAAAACATAGTAGGCAAAATGCTATAAAGCGAAAGAAATTGGGATCGAGTATCTCTTTTCGCAAGAAAGATACTCCTGCAGAAGAAAAGTGAAAGTCTGAGGGCTCAGTAATCATCATAGAAAATAGACCCTAGTGGTAAAAGAGACACCACTTTGAAGTAATGCTTCAACGGTTCCAAAGTGGAGTTCTTGTCTGCAGAGAGGGGGGTTTTGGTGAGTATACCCTTAGATGATAGTTCCACACGGCAGCATCAAGGGGAGTCCCACAGTCATGTATAAAGCATTTACCCCCTATAAAAAATTTAAAAATCATCATCCATTTGATAGCTTTAAACAGCTTTATTATACAATAATATTTCAAGTGAAAAATATACAACCTAGACTGGGAATCGAACCGATTGTATTTAATAGTAGTTCCCAGTATAGGTTGTATATTTTTCACTTGAAATATTATTGTATTTTAAATAGTTGCTGGTAAAAAACGTATTAGTGTTAAAATCAATATATTAAAAATTAAGCTTTATTATTTACAATAGCAATAAAATGCACTTTAGTTATTATTATAAAAAATATAGGTAATAGGCTGGTTTTAAAGTTATTTGATAATGATGGATTGTTCATATTAATAATATGGTTTAATTGGACATATGCCATCATTTGTGTATATAGAAACTAATATATAATGTTTAAATATTATAAATCAACTCCTGTCATAAAGTTGCTTGCCGTCCTTTGTGTAGTGTAGGCCTGTGTATGGTGGTTTTATCTGATCATGTTTGTATTTAATCTTCGCTTTGACTGCTCAGCCCTAGTTTTTGGCTTGAATTCTTTCTCTGGTTATTGATTTAGTTTTCAACATGGCTCTAGGCTATTAGGCTATGTCGGTATTTTTCTCTTTTGTGTTCTTTTACACTTGGATAACGAGAGTTGATTTACACTCACGAAGCATCATGTATTAGTTTTTATATACATAAATGATAGGAAATGTCCAATTAAACAATATTAAAAATATGCTTGCTTTAGATTGGGGGAAGTGAAGCAGCTGAACCAAGACATGGTCCAGGCAGCAGACTGTTAGCTCAGTATTTTCAGTCAAAAATTCCCCAATGGGAAAAAATCAAAATCCTACACATTATAATAAACTGTGGTTTGAAAAACGAAAAATTTTATACAAAAATTAAACCTTGTAAAATAAACAAGTATGTGACTGTAAAATTAATTGCAAAGAATACAAAAACTATAGCAGAAGTTTTTTTATACTAAAAATTACTAACTTTTGAAATTTATATTGTTTGTAAACTATTATTATAATGCATACAAGTAAATACATCATTTTAAAAACATAAGTCTTACAAGTTGGTGAAAACAAAATTTCTCTAGAGTTATTTGGCACTTAGTAAAAAGTTTTTGTAAAACCCTTAAAATCCCTGGAGGACAGTATTAAATCATACACTTATTGGCCAGACTTCAATGTGTTAATCCTTCTTCGAGTTTTCAGTAAGTTGGAAGTATTATTTACTTTGTTAGAAATTCAAATTTATTGAAATTACAATAATGACTACTATATAATTAGTTCTTTACCAAGTTTTGCAATTCCATTCCCCCCCCCCTTTACAGTTTTTTTACATCCATTGAAAGAAAAATACAATGGGATTGTGCTTATAATTGTAAAATAAAACTTAGGATTATCTATACTTTCTTTCCTTGTGTCAGTATTTCGGTTGTATTAGCTAGATTCACTATGTCTAAATAAGAGACTCTAGCATGGAGATTATATCTATATTAAAAAAAAAGCAATAACAAGATGAACTATAGTGTTACATTTTCTAAACTGAGAATGGTAGAGAGTGAAATCAGCAACATTTACAAAAGAAATTACTTTGCAAAACTCAATTTTTATAAAAATATAATTGTACTTTTCAAATCCCAAATAAGACAAAAATATGTTCGACCCAGGTAAAAGGTTAAAAATAACAGAGATTTTTAGCCTAAAAAAATTCTTAGCAAATTAATATAGGAGAAATTACCTTCTTTTGAAATTTCATAACCATCAGGATTCATAGAAATCAATAAATGTATGCGTGTAGTGTTGATGATGGTAGTAACACGAATATCTGAATTGTAATTCTGGCATAAATACTGAGCTAGTAACAGCAACATTTCTCTTCCAACTACTTCATTCCCATGCATGTTTCCTATGTATTTGAACTCTGGTTCTCCTAAAACATAAAACTTAAATATTATTACGACATATTATGGCAACTACCAGCTAATCTTTATTGATTTATATGTCTGTAATTCTGCATTAAAGCTATTTTTATATAAATTGTTTTTTTTTTTTTTTTTTTTTTTTTAGTTACTTTATCAGCAGTGGACAAAGTTTGTAATTTATGTCCTATCACCTCCAATATGAACTTCTTTTGCAGGGAGGAAATTAAAACTATTAAGTTGTAAGATTACAATATCTAGGGTGTAAATTAAGACTAAAACACACCCAATATTTAGATAATGACAAAATTAAATTTTCAAATTTGTTATACATTTGTTAAAACACAGTAGCTTTTACTTTTTGCATTTATGACTTTTTAGCAGTCATCTTGTAACTTCAAAATTTTAAATAGGAATGGGGACGTGTGACAAATTGTTTTGTACAATCTTTTTTTTTAATATCTCTTTTAATTATCAAGATATCAGTTATTGACCACATTGAATTGGAAGACTGAACTCTAAATATTGAATACTACTGTCGCATGCAACTGACGAGAGAAACTACATGAGATGTAGCCTGAGCTGTACATGACTTTAAAAGTTAAAATTTCACACAAAGGTTGAGGCCCTGATTAGGAACATTAAAAAAATTATTTTATCCCTAGGAGGGTTAAAAAGACTCTGAGTCCCAAAGAATAAAAACAAAAATAACTGTTTCTCCACCTGTATGAATTTTCAAAAAGGTAATTCATCATAGTTGTTCTATAAGACATACATACAAATATATAACATAAGCCGTTTGGAAAAAATATATTTAACCCACCAACTGGCATTTGACCCGGTAGCGGGTCGATGAATGACGCGTGGTTTAGTTCATCAAACCTAAAACACCTATTTTGCAATTCAACATTTCGCCCACTTACAATCGTCCTATCGCAATAAATAAAATACTGTTGAAAAGCTATTGTTCTGTAGATGCATAATGATGCAAAAAAAATTACCACAAAACGTTATAAATAATATTTCAAAAATTGCTAAAGTTTGCATATTTTGATGAGTAATATAAAGATTTGAACTAAGCGGTTGTAAACAGAAATGACGCCATTATTTCTCAGATGTTCACAAATCTATTTTTCTGTCAAACATATCTACTATAACACTGTTCTATAGATCACATCTTTCTCTTTCGATCAGTGCTTTCCAAATCTTTCTATCTGTAAGAGTTTTTGAAATATATTACATTCTACGAAGTAGTAACCAAACCGAACTAGACTCATTTTTTTTTCGGTGCAGTTTACTAAATAGGAAATATTGATTACTTACATTGATATTTTGTAATCGATCTTTACACTATTAGGAAGATGAAATTTAGATCTTTCATATGGTACCACCTTTTACGAAGATAAGTTATTTTAGATGATTCTATCTGAACTTGAAGTTGACTTTGCTCTGGCTTGCTTTATGTACAAAATTTGTGCATAGTCGTTACGTGCGTGGCTTGATTTATTTCTGTTATTGTGAACTTATTTTGTTAGGTATGTTTACTTATTTATTATAATTTGTGTATACAAATTATAATATCTGTATTATGGTTTGTAGAATTTATTGTTTTGAGTGAATGTTTTGTCAGGCTTATCTAATACTGAGGCTGTCTAGTAGTAGGTTATGTTATATCTGGTCTAACCTTTTTAGTAAATTTCCATTTGTTTACATATAAAAATAATTTTGTCTAATGAAAATTCTTTAATTGATTATGTTTTTACCAAAATGTATGCAAAATGTATATAAATTTATATAGGCCTATCTATAAAAATTTTGAAAAATGCTGATATACGGTATGCAAATATAAGCTTTCATTTGGCATTTTGCCTTTGGTTTTTGTAAGAATTTTTGATATCTGAGATACTAACTAATGAAAATTTTATAAATTTTTAAAATTTTTTTATCAACTATTATTCAAAAATATATTACAAATCTCTAGTAATACTTGAAAAAATTCAAAAAAAAAATTTTGTATGGTGTACATTACCATTTTTGTGCAATTTTTGCCTTAGCCACCAGACGATTTTTTGATTCCTGACTTTTAATAACTCAAAATATTTATGATCTAATTTTTTTTTCACTACAAAACTAACTTCTATGCACCTTTCTGAAGGACATGATAATTTGAAGTTGTGTTTTGCATAATATTACTATTTTTTGTGATTTTTTTCAAATTAGGCCTAACATTTTACTTTTTTCCGTAAAACAATTTTTTTTTTTGAAAATGTAACAAATTAATTTTTCTTTTATTAACTATTATTCAAAATTATATTACAAAACTTTTGTATATCTTAAAAAACAGTGATAAAAAATTTATTTTGGATGATTCAAGTTTTTCTAAAACATGTTACATTCATTTTTTAATATCTAACATACTCCAAAACTGTTAAAAAAATAAAATAAAAATTATTACTTAGATAAATTCTACGCATCTTTCTTAGAAAAATGATATCTTATAAGTTAGGTTTTGTATAAAAATAATATATTTTATTAATTTTTAAACAAACGAAGAAAAATTAACATTGGCGGCTCTAGGGTTAAAGAGGTAAACATGTATATCAAATATCTATTTATTTATGATGTTGGGAACCACCATGTAATGCTTGCTGATTAATCATTATTACTTCATGTTTTAGTAAATAATTTTTTTAATCTATTATTTTCATTAGAACTAATCACATTAAAGTTGGATTAAACAAAACCAAATCATTCTATGAAAAGACGACTTTTAGTAATTAAATAAGGCAACATTGAACTAATTTGAAGTAGCTCAAAAACCCAAACCATAATGTAAATAGTAACAAGCTGTAGCAAAGCACGGTTATTAAAGCTATTCAATTACTGTATAAGTATTAAACATATCTTACTGATATGTATGGTTTATTGCCACCGATTCTGAGGAACTTTGGGAACACAATGGCTGCCATTTTGTATATGTTTGTATATAGAGAAGGTTAAAATTTTAAAACACTGTTTACTTAACTCATCAAACCTTCAAGTTATTCTGGTGTTTTTTGTTAGTTTATGCAGCTAGATTATTTAAAATGACATACATTATAATATAATTAAAAATAACAACAACAAAAAATCATAGAATTAAAATACATTGTGATTATAAAGTGCCAACCCCCCATTTTTGTTAACTGTAATAAAAATCCAAACTTTAGGAATCTCAGTTTGAATGTAGATTCTACCTTTTGGTATAATTTTGTTTACTCCCTCCTGGGGAGAGCTACTTGAATATGTTAAGTGGTAATGTTGTCATGGGATCCATCACTATGTGTTAAGAATAATGGTGAGAAATAAAATCTAATTCCATTAAGTCAATCCAAAATGGCAAACAATCACAGTTTGATATAGAAGCTAGGAACACATCTTTCCTATAAAATGTTGATAAGTTTTTACGAAAATAATTATTGTTATTTAAAACTGCTTTTTTAATAGTGGTAATATACACTAGTAATTTGAAAGCTACAATAATAATTTTAAAGTATTAGGACAGAAATGAACGATTTTAATTGTAATATTTAAATCTTTATTTTGGTAAACAAAGAAAAAATGTAGAACATATATGTTAAAGATAAGACTGAATAAAAAAAACATGTCCAGGTAGATAATTAGGGTTTGAATCATGCCACTGCCGAATCTTAGACTGTTGGGGTTATTTAAGCAAACAAAATTGCAGTTCCTGAAATCTATGCTCATGAAGTAGACAAATTTTCACCACTCATATGATTCTCTAATTAATATACATCATAAAATAAATCACAACATTTGTTTGTTGGAAACTGCTCTATGTCTTATAAAAAATGAAGTTGCAGAGCTGTTTTAAATTTGATCGACCACAAATTACATGTCAAGATCTTTAAAATGACATATCACATGACTACATTACTATTTAAAATATTTAAGTTGACCCCCATCTCTCCTCCAAGAGGTGGGTAAAAAAGTTGTACCAAAATATAGTCTATACTCAAACTAACATTTCGAAAGTTTGGATTTTTTATTTAAACTATTAATAGAAATAGAGAAAAGCCGGTGTCTTTGATCATACTCTATATCAAACTCACTACATTTGCAAGGAACTACATCCCTCTCTCCTCTAACCTGTCTTAAAGTAAAACTTCTGACATTAATATCTGAGATAAAATCAAAGCTTTACCTGGTTCATGTATCCCTGGATTATCTGTTATCTCAAGGATAAGCAGACTGCGACCTTGAACACTTTGTCCTATAGAATATAATTTAGTAATAGTAGGATATTCCACTGCTAATGTGTTGAGGACTTCAAACATTCTGTTATAGTTGTGATGCTCAAATTTAACTGGCTGGATGAAACCATACACATCTGTTAGATTCTTCGTGACAACTTCTGGGAAATATGCTAAATAGACAACATAAAACAATAATAATTATTTTATAACAAAGTATAAAAAATATCTATATAATCAAATAAGGCTTCTTTAACAAGTTAATATAAATATACAAGTTCTTAGGAGGTGTAAACCAACCTACCCAGTCTTTCTTTACAACTCCTCTATCCCACTCTGGATAGAGGGCATCTTTTTTTTCCATCACCAGTTCTTTACTTACATTCCTCCCAGGTATCATATCAGTTCAATCTGATCAAAATCTATTTTACTTAGTTTCATCTTCATGGACTCTTCCAGCAAGGATGGCTATAGGTGCAGTCATTGGGGTGGCGGCTTTCACATACAGTACTTTTCCTTAGTATGACACACTTTACAACAAATGCCATACACTAATACTGAAATACATACAACAAGATGATACACTGCATGTTTTTACTGACCTGTCTGACCTAACTACCTCTGTCTTGAGTCCTGAGATAAAACTGGAGCGACACACTGGGCAACCAAATCTCCATAGAGGTCCGATTTGGTCTAACCAACATAAGTTAGCTATCCAATCAATTAAGAAAAATCATGGAGTGTTTAAACTGCTGGGAAGGCAATTTCCATTACACTTTCATGCCACAGAGTGCTGCAGGGGTACAGGAATAGAGTTAGTGATTGTTTGGGTTCCCAGAGAAAAGACATGCAGTATAATAAATACATAAGATACACATTCAAACAAAATATTAACTACTAATTTATAATAACCTAGACCAAAGGATTATTACCACATGGAAGGTACTAAAAGAGAATCCAATCTTAAAATGCCACAGACCAATGACTTGGCGCCTTGGTTCTTCAAGAATTGTTGATTTAATCAAGGTTAAATCACCTCTTTAAATTGACATGGAATTTCAGGAAGATGGGAATGTGAGATCTGATTAGGAGATGGGTAGAAATTCCATATTATTCTATGGAATGATTGGGAGATGGTCAAGATCCAAAGCCATGCGGGTTTTTGTAAGATTTATTTGGGCTATAAAAATGAGGTTTAAGTACCTGTGAGACCATAGATACAAGAGGCCTTTGCATTGCTTCTTATTAATATAAAATTGAGAGAGGACATTTAAGAGGGTGAATTTGGATGAATCGACTACAGAATCCATCTACAAAGGGGATTATGAATCCCCAGTAGAATACAAGATTCCAAGACTGACTGAATAAGCTACAGAAGGAGTTAAAATGGGGTCAGACTTTCTGTCCAAGGAACAAATTGATGGCTTCTTTACCTTTGAGAACTCGCAGCATGGTCTTCTCGAAAACACCTTTAGACATTTATGGATTCTGAGAATTTGACCTTGAGCAAACTTCAACTCTACCCCCTCTTTTCCTTTCCCAGTTAGTTTGGGAGGCGAGTCATGCAAAACTTTTAATTTATTTGGTGCCAAACAGTGCTTGTAGTGTGTTTAATAAACCCTTGTATTGTGTGTGGTCTTTCTTCCACACATGAGTTCTTAATTTTTTCGCATAAGTTGTTGAACAAGCTTCTTGTATCCATAAGTTCACTGACTGAAAATAAATTTAAAGCCGTTGTAGCAAAATGGATTAAAGAGAAGGCATTCTATTCAGTTGGAGAATGCATGGATAGTGATGTTTTGGACCTTGATCAATGAGTATAGATTGTTGTACTGACTTTTGCTAATACATATTTGTAATATGTTTAAAAGCAATAAATAAATAAAAATAAATATAAACAGTCGGTTGTAATTATGTTTTTTGTTATTTTATTTAGATAACCAGTAAATATTGTACATATTAAAGACTAAGTATTCTAGTGATTTAGTTGTTATAATTATTTATTAAAAATGACTCCTAAAGAGCAAGAAAAAATTGAAAAACTACTTCTTAGCATAGAGAAAGAAAAAGCGCTAATCAAATACTTTATCGTGATCGTGTGCTAAACGATATTTATTTCACAGAAGTAATGTGCATGATGTGATTAATGATGGTGTCAGTGATAGTGAATTATCAGGGGATGAGGAGTACATCGAGTAAAGTGACCACGTGACTGACACTGAGAAATCTGTTGTCAGAAAATGAACTAAATAATGTGTCTAATGTTACCCTATACTTTAATATGCAGCAAGAAAAACCTTTTATAATGGGTAAAGATAATGCTACAAAGTGGTATGTTTATTCTATTTATAAAAGGGGTCGTATATTTAGTCCCAATATAGTAAAAATGTCACACTTACCAGGTGCTATAAAAGAAGCTAAAAATACTTCTACACCCTTAGATGGTTGGCAATTATATTTTCCTGACAGTGTTCTAGAATAAATTGTGACACATTAATTTTTGGATCGAGAAAAATCAAGTAAATTACAGCCATCCTTTATCAACAAACATCAGAGAAGTTAAAGCAGTGATTGGACTAATATATCTGGCAGGAACACTCAGAGCAAGACGTTTGAATTTAAAAGACATTCAGAGCAAAGATGATTCAGTGGTTGACGCTTTTCACTTGACTATGTTTAGAATGAGATTTGAGTTTGTATTGCGAATGTTCAGATTCAACAATATAAATACAAGGTCAGATAGAATAACAATTGAAAAAAGAGAGAAAACAACTACCTGTAGCTGAAGGCGAAACTGGTTGCTGTTTCCTGTATGATTGGAAAAAAATCGTAAAACAAAAACAAAATGTATGTCATGTTCAGGTTTCATTTGCAAAGAACACACAACTTCAACATGTATCCAGTGCACTTCTCAAACTGATAACATGAGCATGGATGTGGACTGTGATTGAATGAGATAAAGACCTACTTTAAAGTTATTAGTTTTATCAAAAATATGTAAATAAGTTCTTTAATACCTAATATTTTAAATTATACTATACAATACAATTGCCAATGTAATTATTTTGTCCTAGCAACTGATTAATACAATGCAGTCTAAAAGATTGAACGCGAGTTCCGCTGTAATGACATTGTGCACGAGTTTTGAATGGTTAAAAAGGGACATCCTTGTTCGAGTTCTGGACAAATAAAACCAAATTTTATGGGTTTAGTGTCAAATCAGAGGTCTGTATCTTGAATTGTATTGATATGGGCATGAACAACTGGTTCAAACTGATGGGGAGAAAAATATATCTTCAGAGCAGAAATAATTGTCCATTTCTTTTAAATGTAAGAGGGATTCTGATGAAAGAATCCTTACTTCAGTTTATTTTTTACCCAGATCAATTTAAAATGATGATGAACACACCATAAATTTGTTGAGTTTTAATGAAAATTGTTCTTATTTCAATCTTTATATACTTTCATAAATTTAATTTTGTAATTCTCCTATAGTAATTGCTGTATCTAGAGTCTCTGTAAATGTTTGTAAATATTTCTGTTTTAGTATCATGTATATTTTACCAGTTAACTCTTCTCAAACTGATCGCCTTTTTTTACCTCGTCTTAAAAATCGACTTTTGTAAGGTCCTACTTTTGAGGTGGCTCATTTTGTAATTCTACCTAATTGTAATTAATTTGTTGCCCTAACATAATCTAACCTAACTTAAATTTTTAAGCAAAATCGTGTACTACTTCATGCTTCCTTTGTTTTAATAAAAAGAGGTTGCCGGTAATAATGTTTTTGGCATAACCCACGAAGAGTGTTTTCAAAGACTCTGTTATTTGTTTAAATGTTACTGCTTCAATACACTACTAAATCAATAACTTGTAATTTACTCATTAGTTTTCCCCTACTAAATATACTTTACTCTGAAACTACCACTATATCCTATAAATATACTGCATTGGGTAATCGACTTATATAATGGTCCCTTTCTGCCTATGTAATCTTCCATAATGTTATAATTTAGGTCTTTGGTTTCTTTCAATTTTTCATTTGAGAGGCAGAAAGCTTCTTGTATTAGTATATAATTTCTATCATCAATTAATTTCAATTTTCTATCAAAAACCATTACGTTTTAATATATTATTTTAAATCATAACTCTATATTTCGTCTATCTCTATCTGATTTATCTTACAAACTAATTACTTCCCTTAAAGTTCTTCTGATACCTATATATTCTATATATTCCGAAGATTAATTATCATGTTAATACCATGAGGAAACTTGTTGTCTCTTGTTAGATCATTGATCAGATCAAAACAATCCTGCTATAACTCAACTATTCATTTTGGAGTCAAATATAACAAATGCGAGTCCTTCTCTACGTCTGGACTTTACGCTTCTATTTTTCATCAAAATGACCTCAAATCAGCGTTTAAACCTCATCACATGCAACACCTTAATATCCACCTGCAGTTTTTATAAGTGTCCAACTAGATCTCCTTTTTATAATTTTCCACTACCAGCAGTATCAAGGATGTTATCAAAGCTTTTTTTTCTTCACAAAATTATGTCAAGGGGGAATGCATGACCACCTTCATAACTCCTATAGAACAAGTTCAACATTGAACCACTGATTCCAAGTTGAGCTGATCACTGCAGCTTCTGAAGCCTTTTTACTTCCCGGCACCAGCTCTAGACTAAATTAAGAGCAATCCATACGAGCTTAGATATGAGAAGTCTGTTTACTACATATCATTATTAGCATATCCTAATACCAAGTAGCCATTGTTAGGTAACTTGATCAGAAGAGTATTAATAACTAAGAATCAAAGAAGGGAGGGAAAATTCCATAATGAAATTGAATTTTATTGATTCCTCCTCATCCAGTTTTATTGATTGGTTTCTCAGAAAAGTCAGCATGAAACAAATCCATTTGATAGTCACAGGATCTAGACCATTTGAGATAGTCGCTCTCTCTATGGACTTGTATTATAAAACATTCCAGGTACATCCAATAACACAAACAGACCAACTTTTAATGTTTTTAAGAGCCTTTTCTGTATGTTGGTTATGAAATAGATTTTTTTCACAAGCTGAGTATTCACCTGATATCAAGCATCTATTCTAAGATTTTTCAGAAAAATGAGGAAAGGTTAATCAAACTAACTGACTTTGGCACATATGTAGCTCATTTACCTTCCTTAGATATAACAACCATCCCCCACATTTCTCTACCACAGAAGAAAAAAGTATCTCAATGTCTTGTTACAGGAATGTTGAATAAATTTCTTCCTGTGCTATTTAAATGGCTCAAATGAACTTGCAGCATACTTTACTTTATTAAAAGAAAAAATAGAGCATAGAACACTATTGCCTCCAATCCCTCACAATAATTTCCAATCTACTGTGTCCACATCAGGCCTCTGATCTGCACTGCATCATGGAAAATGCATCTCTAATAGAAGTGTCTGCTGTTCTTTATGTTTTCATACACTTCTCTTTCTTCATTAGATCCAAATTCTGTACATAATCTTTATTGAGAACCCTTTGGAGCCTTGTTGTCATTGATCTATTAATTATACATTTATAGAGGAACCTCCATGACCTTCTCTTAGATCTCCTAATTTATAGCCACCCCTCACAAATTTGTGTGAACATCTTGTAATCTCTTTTCTCTTCTAAGCATACTTCTCTTATACACATTAAGCAGGGAAATATAAACACTACAACCAGCCTGGTTATATTACTAGGATTCAATGAGCCGTATAGACAAAAAGGAAGTCGCAGAATTGGGGGTTTATCAAATCAATAGTTGCCAGTCTTCTGTATGTTCTACTTTATTTATTTTCCCAGGAAGTTCAGTCACCACATTAGGTGTCATCCATAACCATGGTGATATAGAACTGATTGATATTATTACTTTTGGATTTGTGTTACACATTTGCTCAATGCATAGGCCAACTCTGAATAGAAAGGAATGTTTACACACAATATTTCTGTTCCAAAAAAAAAGTATTTTAAAGGATGTGAGTATGACAGTTTTTGAAATCTGATCCATGTTCTCTGTTTTGTAAATAAATGTAAGGGTTCTACATTTAGTTCTAGCTGCATTGCTTCAACTGAATTAATCTTTGGCAATGAAGACAAGTTCTTATAGTGGCATTTTGAATTACGGTACCTCTAGTTTTTCAAGTGTTCTGGTTATCCACCCTAAACCTCACATCCATATATAATATTTGATCTTATAAACTGTCTCATTACTGACATCTGCTACCCAAGTCTTTTTACCAATTATATTAAGTAGGTTATTCCTTCAAAATATCTTTTGCAATGTCTCTTCCACAATAGCTTCTCATCTAGTGTTAAATCGAGGTTCTTTGGATTACTATTATATTTCATTCTAGCATTATTTAGCATCAGAACAGAACATAAATCTTTAAGTTTATACCTTCTGGTGAAAACTGTACATTCCGATTTTACACTTGCCGAGATGCCACTTGCTGGCCTACTGACATATTATGTCAATTGGTATTTAGATCTCCTTTCTGCCTTCTGTTAGTTTTTTATTTTTTCCAGATTATAATATTGTCAGCATAAATAAAGTATGTAAAACTTCTTAAACAATTTATTTTGTTTCAAATATCAATGTCCATAACTAGCATGCCCAATTTAGTTAACTAATCTGCTCTTTGCAATTTCATTTTGAAGACACATGTTTTCCATCTCGTTAATTAACAGATTCAGCATTTTGTGTAAGAATGATTATAGCTAAAAGATGAGTATCATTTTTGTTTGATTAACTGTGGTTTGCTGTCATTTCTGTCCCACTGGTTAGTTATGTCAGTCCTTGCCAAACTTGTTATATTCTGATTTATTATTATAGAAGTTTAAAAGTTCTTTTTAGGTGGTCAGAAATGTTATATCAAGGAAGCTCAATAATATTTTTTTTTTTTTAGTTTTACTAACCCATCCTCTTCTATTAACATCAATTTAACACAAGTTTTTTTCAAGTTTTAATTATTTATTGGAACTAATCACAATCTAATCATAACCACAACTAATCATAACTGTTTATTATTGATTTCCTGCTGAATATGTCACCAAGACAAAGAAATGACTAATAATTCCATAACAAAGACGAAGCCTGACACAGGAAAAATGCTTAAAAGCAAGAGGGGTCCCTCAAGGGATGAAGCTAAATGTAGATTGGCTTAAAATAAAAAAATACATTTTACACGAAATGAGACACAGTTTATATAGTAACCTATAGTCGCATAATATGTATTTAACAATTTAAATTGTCTTACATTTATCGAGAGAGAGAGAGAGAGAGAGAGAGAGAGAGAGAGAGAGAGAGAGAGAGAGAGAGAGAGAGAGAGAGAGAGAGAGAGAGAGAGAGAGAGAGAGAGGGGGGGGAAGGAGGGGGGTAGAGAGAGAATTGAACAGTGCTTATAGCAGATTTTTTAATAACAAATTTCCAAAAGTTTGGGACATACAAAAATTAATTTATTCAATGTATAAGAAGTTGAAATTCTAATTTCTGTATGTTTAAATTACAGTGTGTTACTGTATGTTAGTAAGACAATTTATTTAATGTAAAACTGCAAAATTTACTTTTAAAATAGTCCTTATTATCTTTTATCATTTACACTGCAAAACTAAGTAAAATATAAGGAACATTTTAAAAAACCTATTGCAGTGTATAAATGTTTTTGAAAATAATATGGAGAACCAAATATACTATTTAGGTTTTACTTATAGACCATGTTTGAAACCTTTGCTTCTTGGTGGTAGTAGATATAAATAAGTTATAAAAATAAATTTTAAACAAATGCAGGATGACAATAATTTAAAATAGGCTGGGTTGTAAAATAAATGTAAGAATGTATGGTTTGAAGTTTGAATTATGTAATAGTAATTAAATAAAAACTATAGACAGATAAAATAATCTCATTGAATTGTCTGGGAAAAGGTACTTTAAGATTTAGGAATGTACTTGAGTAAATAATATAATTGAATATTAAGGGGAATGTTTATTTTAAATTTAATGATTAATGATTTTTTTTAAAGGGATGAATAAATGATGATGTCTACCAAATGAAATATCACAATTGCCTTAAAGTCCATGTTAGGGTAGTTTTAACATGTAGATTTTTTTTTTCCTACTGTTTTGGTTAGATTACAAAAATCCCTTTCACAGCAAAACAATCATTTTTTTAGCTTTTCTTCCTTAATTGTTTTATAAATAATACAATGTATGGTACTAAATTTATGTTTGAAATAGTACCAACAGTAATAATAATACCAATAGTATTCCAATTTATGTTTGAAATAGTTTTATAAACTTGTAGCCAAGCAGGGCCTACAATCCAATTAATAGCACAAAACCGAATTTTCATTAATTCTTATTTATTATATTAAAATACAAAGTATAATATAAAACTACTCACCTTATTTCCTAAATTGTATCCAAGAAGTCTATATACATATTTACAAGTTAAAAAAAAAATTTTTTACAACATTAAACGCTCTTATTTCCTAGTCTCCCATCATCACCACCTGTGTGAATAGTATGATATTTTTCTTCCTTTTCACTGGAATTTTTTTTCTTTCGTCATTATTTACAAATTCACTTTCACTATAACATTCTTCAAAATCAATATCACTATCACTTAATAAAACCTGATCGATTTCACCATTGGGTTAATTACAGTTTGCCATCCACACATGAGAATGGGACAAAGCATAGATCGGTTCAAATAAAACAAAAATTTAAACAGCCTGGGCAACACAAATAACTAAATATATGTCCCAACAATAAAAGACTTTTTTTTTTTTCGAATTGTAGAACTAATATTAGCGCTATCTCTTAGCTTTAACAAAAAATATGTGTGAAAAGGATAAACACTCCTATCTGTAGTAGAACCTCAATGAGTTAATCGTGATTTGATTGTTACTTAACTTCATAAATTAATTGAGTTTGTTAAAGGAAGGCATATTATTTTGAATATTTATTATAAATATTACTCAACGAAGAAATTTGTAACAAATGGTGTTTTTTAAATATTGTAAAAATATCAATTCTAGGTATTATAGGTAACAGATTGAATCATCTCATGATGCTCAAATTTATTACATGAGTGTCAAAATTTGAAACAATAATACACAAACTAACAGTGACAGAGTAGCTTATGACCTTATGGCAGCACTTGGTTCTTCAAAATCTTAAGGTGCCAATGAAAAAAGAGGAGAGAAAGTTAAGTACAAATTGAAAATCAACCAAAGTTTTAAATGATATAGAACAACAACAACAAAACAGTGACTATTTTATTATAAAAAATATATAACATAATACACATCTAACAGACAAAATCTTTTTATAAAAATTAATTTAATGAAAAATAAAAATATTATGGAAGAACATTCACATAATTTCATGTAGAAAGAGATTTAATGTATATTTCCTTAATAATCAACATATTTCCTTAGATTTAATCAACATTTATGAAAATTGTTTACTTATAAGTAGCTAAGTAAATTACATAACTTAAATTTTGTTTACGTATCTTACATATTTATGTAATATATACAGTTAAGCTTCTAACTTAACCCTAGAACCTATTTTATTTACTATAAAATCTGTCTATTTTGCTAGATTCTTAATCATTTTTTTAAATTCATAAAAAAAGTAATATTATGCAAAACACAATTTGTCATATATCATTTTTTCTCAGGAATGTGAGTAGAATTTACCTGTGTAATGAAAAAAGTGTTAGAAGTAAAGGTTGTGAAGTTAATATGTTAGGAATCTAAAATGTATAAAAAATGAAGTGAAAACGCTGCAGAAAAACCTATTTATACCATATAACAAATTTTAAAAAGAAAATTTTCAAGACTTACAAAAGTTTTGTAATGTAGTTGTGAATAAATGTTGATAAAAAAATTAATCAATTTATAAAATTGACATGTTGAAAAATCAATTTTTATGATGGGAGAAACTTTCTAAAAAGTTAGGATTATTTTGAAAAATTATATATAACAAATTGTTTTGAATAATATTATTATATTATGCAAAACACAACTCATAATATATAATTTTTCTCAGAAAGGTGCATAGAATTTATCTAAATCATGAAACAAATGTTAAATGTAATGGTTTTGGATTTAGCATGTTAGGAATCAAAAAATTTGCAAACAATAAACTGAAAAGGTAACAGAAAGTTGTGAACAAATATTGATAAAAAAATTAATCAAATTTATAAAATTTACATGTTGAGAAATCAATTTTTATGATGAAAAAAACAAAACATTCTGAAAAGTTTAAAAAAAATTTTTATTAAGCAAAAATATTAATATTATGCAAAAACACAACTTATATACCATTATTTAGGGAAATGTATGTAAAATTGAACTATGAATTTATAAATTTTCTACAATGATACACTTTCGAATAAAGTAATAAAGAATGAGAATAGTTGTCTTCACATCCAAAAATTTTAACCTAAAAATCACCAACAAACTTGCACAAACATTTTTTTTAACTATTCAAACATTTACAATAGTTGTAGAATATAGTTGTGAAGATAAATCTGTATCAACAAAGATCAGCAAAACATAATAAATAATTCACAATAAATTATAAACCAAAAAAACTCTCAAAACTATAATTTACTGCATACTAAATTGTACTAGACACCGCTTGGCATCAGATTGCTGTGTTACAACTCAACTGCAGTAACAAGGTCACAAGACAAGTTTGCTGTTTTCAAATCTCAAAAATAAAGGTAAGTCGAGTGATACCTTATATTAAAGGTCTCTGTTCAATAATCATTTTGGAAAAAAGTTTTAACTTACCTTACTGTGTATGTACAGGATGTTCCAAAATGTCAAAAAAGTAGTGTTTTACAGTTAGTTTTATTGTTACCACGTAACATAGCCTACATAAACCAAATTTTTATCCTAGATTCATGGGAAGATACCCTTTCCAAAAATCTGCTTAAGTTGCCTCTTACTCAAAATTTTTCAAAATTCATACAATTTTGGAAAAAAAAATTAAAACTCAAAAACTCTAAATAGTAACGTTAGTTATGAAGCACATCATTGAAAAGGTCTTTCCAAAAATAAACATTTTTTGTATTTAAAGTTTTACTTTATCTCTAACCATTTCACAATGGCGTGTGAAAGTTGTTTTTTTAGGCTGTACCTCTCATACTCTCTTATTGACAGTACTACTACTCAATCCTACGAAAATCACAACTAAAAACTGTAACTTTGGGTAACCAGTTAAACGAAGCCTTTTAAAAATTACAAACAATAACTACAGGGAAAATAATATTCGATTTTCAACAAATTGAGTTAAAGTTTCTCGTAACTTTAAGTGTTTGGTTTCTTCTATTAATTTAACATGTAGCTTATTTTAGTTGTATAAGTAAAATGTGGATGCTCTTGAAACATGTTCACCTTAACTGTCAAATTGTAATTTTATATAAAATAATTTTTTTTAAATTAATTTTAATTTTTGAATGGAACAGTGAGTTATAAAAATAATGAACAAGAAGACGTTTTTGTTTTATGAAAGGGAAGAATAGCCTTGTTACCTTTAAAAGACTCCAACAATAACCTACTATTCATCATGTTTTGCAAGGTTTACAGATGCTCAAATTACAGCCCATTGTTTTCTATACAAAGTTCTACTCTGGAATTGAAGCTATCTACAGCTCGTAGTATTTCTACACCAATAATTGAGTTCACAGCATCTCTAATTCACTGCATCATGTCTTCTCTTGTTGTTGGTCATACTGTCCTCTAATCTACCCCACAAATAAAAATCTACACAAGTTAAATCAGGCGATCTTGGTGGATAGTTTATGGGACCACCCCTTCCAACCCATCTTCCAGGATATTGTTCGTCCAGACTTTGTCACACATTTTGAGCATAGTGTTCTATCATGCATAAACCACATATTTTGTATGATCTCTTTAGGAAAGTCTATTACTAAATTAGGTAAATTATCAACCAGAAAGTAATTATTGTATCTTCATCTCCGTTATGATTGAAAAAAATGGACCAAGAATTCTGTTACCAACAATACCACACCAGGTATTTAAAGTCCAATATCTCTGGTTGTCGATCTATCGCATCCAGTGTGGATTTTCGAATGCCCAATACCTCATATTGTGGCGGTTCACTTCACCATTGTTCTGAAATGTAGCCTCTTCACACCAAAGAGCGTTACGGAAAAGTTTTGATTTTGTTGTAATTGTTCTCTGTCCCATAAACAAAAACTCATTCGTTGAAGGTAATCATCTCCGTGTAGTTATTGATGAAGTGAAATCCTATATGGGTGCATTTTATTGTCTTTAAAGATCCTCAACATTGAACTTTCACTAATACCTGAATCAAGAGCTATCCTCCTGGAGGAGTCCTGGGGGTTTAGTTGAACTGCTGCCAATACCTCCGGTGCCCTACCTCTAGGCCTAATTCTTTACCTTTGTTGTAATCAGGTTGGAGTCATCCCGTTTCATATATACGATTGGCGAGGACATATGTAAAGGATGTTCGCGGTCTGAATAATGTTAAGCATACAGATTTGCAGCAACTCCGTAATTTTGAAAACATTCTCCTAACACCATAAGCATCTGGAATGTCTCCTCATTTGTGTATTCCATCTTAAAGAAACACAATACTGTACTAACTTTCACTATAGACACTTGAAAAAACCAACTGATAATAGCAGACTGCAAGTTTCTCTGCCCCAAACAATACTCACTCATCCAAAACCAAACAAAGTAAAGAATAGAGATAAGACTGTTATTGGGTACGGAACAAAGGTCATTACAGTCCATATGCATTGAGATTGTTTAATCATGAATATCATTGTTTGGATGTCTTTAACCTGTTATGAATGAGAACTTCAATTTGTATCTGCTTAAAGATAAGGAAGTGTTAGGATTAGATACATATTAGAATAAAAATATAATAATTAGGAAAATATTTAAGTAGAAGCTATACATGAAACCCAGAATAGTGACAAGTATTGTGAAAGAAATAAGAAAATGATGAAATGCTTGCCTTGCATAGGCAACCTACTTCGCAAGGCAGGTCAAAGAGATATAAGCGGCAGGTCAAAGAGATATGTCTCATGGACGACCCTCCATTCATTGATATTAAAACCCTTCGCACATCATGACCCTCCTAGATTCCTCAACCTATCAACAATCTTAAATAAAAATCAGTTTCTAACAACCCCAGTAATGTTCATTCACAACAACATACTAGGGGATGAAATAAGTACTGCAGACTTGCCAGCTTTGAATTTTGCCAAATACGGAGATTTTTAGCGATGCAATTTATTTTGTATCCTAACGATATTTTATTCATCAAGTGATAAACAGTTAATCGTATACATGCAATATATAGTTTTAAAGTATACAATTAGGTCTGTGTAAATATATTTTTAAATAGCCACTTACCATACAAACTATGCCAATCGTGTGCTGCTGCAATAACTTAGTTATTCACATAAGTTTTAGTCTCTATTAAACATTATTTGTCTTTAGATGAAATACACACATACAAAAAAGTCTATTCACAAGTTTTTAAAGTAGCCTACACAGTTTTTAACAAAAATCTATTTACAAAATAAAAATTATTTATATTTATACACTGTAGAACTTAGAAATTCTCTAAAATTGCACTGTTGATGCAGATTTAGCTTTTTTTAAAAAATTATCATCAAAGTTCTGCTCATAGCATAGACCCTGCTGCATGGATTTTGCTGTTAAGATTTTTTCCAGAGTATCATCACTTAAATTAGATCTAAACTGGGTTCGTGTTTTAGTCACCATACTAAATATGTGTTCACACTCAGCATTACTATGTGGAATAATTAGAATATTTAACATTAGTAATGAAATATTTTTGAATTTGAATAGGCCATCAGCACTCTTAATTTTACTAATCAAACTCCATTGTGTGTCTAACCTTTCATTATTTAAAATTTTACTTAAATCTTCCAGTTGCAAGTTGCAGAATTCAGACTGAAGTATATCAATTGCTAAATTTCTATCTTCTCCATTCAATAAAATTGGAAATTTATCAATGAAAAATAACACACTTTGAAAGGACGAATTTCTAATTGATGAAAGATTTGCAACTCTGGCATGCAGCAAAATATCATTATTTATTGGAAACTTGTGAAGATGTAGTCATATACTTTAATGAAATAATTGCGAACAGAATCATAAAAAATATTTTTGTCTGCATCCTTAACCAGTTTTAATGATTCAACAGTCTTACTTCCTATGACTAAATCAATATCTGTTTTTTGTTTCTCTTTTGAATGATATTCAACTTTAAATATTGATGAAGCTGACATAATGGCTGAAGGCTTAACAAATTTTGACAACAAGTTCTTAAATAAATCTGTTAAAATAGAATGGAGTAAATGGATTTGTGGTTCTCTAGACTGCAATATAGTATTTGGTGTTTCAAAGATTGGCAGAATATATTGAAGAAAGAAGCAAACAGAATGATTTAAATTAGATGACATAAACATAAATAGTCTCTCTTCTCTAGACAAATTTATACTAGGTCTGCTACTTGAGGAATCACTTTTTATTAGGCCTATTTGTTTCTTGTTTATTTTAACATTTTTTACTAAATTTACATCTTTTTCAGTAGCTTTGTTTTGAGAGTGCTTTAAATTTGGAATTTTATAATTGTCTAAATTGCATGATGATGATGGTTTTGGTTTATTAACCTCTTCTTTAAAAAAACTGGTAAGAGGTGCCCATTGTTCCAGGATTCTACTTAAACATTTACCTAGTGATAACCACCGAGTCGAAACATGTTTAATAATTTTTTTTATATCTGTATCATGTAATTTTTGAAATCTAATTAAACTCTCCTTCCTTTTTGAGCTCTTTTGGAGGTAATAATAAATGTCGATAATAAAATCTTCTGCATTTATTAGTAAAGCAACAGCTCCTTTTTCAGCTGCTAAATTTATCAAATGACATGAACAACCCATTATAATTAAATTTTGTATATCATCTTGTAAAAATTTGGCTACACCACTTTTTTTGCCTATCATCACTGGAGCATTATCGGCGCTAAACGCAATGCAGTTGTTTAACGGTACATTTTCAACTTTTAATTTATCTAAAAGAAGTTCTGAAATTCTATATCCTGTAGCATCACCGGTTAGATTAGGCACAGACAATAAACCATATTTAATTTGAAACTCATCCTCTAATGAATCTAAATAAGTAACTACAATGGGGTAAAGTTTTGAATCGTTCTGGTTGCTACCGTCGGTAGAAATACAAAATGGCGATCTTTTTTTTATATTTAAAATTGTATCAACATGTTTCGTTGATATTTCTCGAATTATGGCAGTTGTTTTTGTGCGAGCACAGGCATATTTTTTAGCGATTTCACTATCGGGAAACATTTTGCGAAATAGGGCACCCGCATGATCGGAACTGCTTATAGAAATATTATGTTCTAAAAGAAAATGTGTAAAATAGCATTCTGCTTTTATAATATCGTTTTTTTCTTTTTTAGTACTGAAATCAAGTTTCGTATTCTTCTCAATCGAATTGGCACAAGTCTTGTGTTTTTCGGTACTCATATGTTTCACGATGTCTCGTCGACCTCCATGTGCAACAGAAAAATCACACCGACAAATACTGCAAAAGGAAAAAATATTGCCTTTTCTCGATTGTAGTATTGACGGAAACTCTTCGGCAAAAGATTTTTTAAAAACACAATCGTATTTTCTTTTAGACATTATACACACAACAAAAATAAAACTTGTATTTAACAGTACACCAAAAACTTCAAACACTTTCACTTTGTTGTTGACGACACAATGAAACTCACGTTCTAAACTTCAAACGTATACTGTAACCTGTAACTGTTGAGTGTTGACTGAAGGACAAAGGACAAAGGACGTGAAGGAAGATGTACCGTTATATTTCAGTTGTAGGCCTTTCTGTTACTAGTGAAAGTGACCTACGAATAGACACGACATCTAACGAATCCAATTCATACGACAGCTAATGGTTGACCTTGATAAAAATAACACGCGTTTACTTTTACTTAACAAACGAAACAATTGCTTAAATATTTTAGTGGGCAAATGTCTACATTACATGCATCAAACTAAAAATCTTTCACAATTTTTTCTACTGATATTTATTGTTAATGCCGAATTGGGTTAAAATACGGAGGAACTAATTGCAAATACGGAACACAGGAGATTTCATTCAAAATACGGAGTCTCCGTCCTAAATACAGAGAACTGGCAAGTCTGGTACTGTATCCCTACCAAAACATTGGTCAGATGTGATAGACACTACGGCTTTAATACACATCACAATAATAATATGGATATCAATTTTAACACTTATTATATTTTGTTTCTGCATAAAGATGTATATAATGTCAAAACAAAGAATTATACGGGTACCCGACAGGGACTACCCTTCTTTTTAAGTTTTTTTTTGACATCGGGACGATGTCTCGAGGGCGGCGGAGTTGTTAGGATTAGATAGATATTAGAATAAAAATATAATAATTAGGAAAATATTTAAGTAGAAGCTATACATGAAACCCAGAATAGTGACAAGTATTGTGAAAGAAATAAGAAAATGATGAAATGCTTGCCTTGCATGGGCAACCTACTTCGCAAGGCAGGTCAAAGAGATATAAGCGGCGAGTCAAGAGAAGGGGGGATCAATCGATCAACTGCGGGAGCAAGCACGTCAGAGGGAACGTTCGAGGCCGGAGCGAGGATCAGCTGTTGAAGCGGTCAGACAAGGGCGCGAAGGTTCTATTGGCGAGTTGGAGCTACCAATAAACTCAAGAGTGTCAAGCTGTAGTAGCGGCTTTACAAATTACAGAAAGGGTGAGCAAATAGACAACTTATCAAAGCCTGTAGTCATCAATATATATATATATATATATATATATATATATATATATATATATATTAAATTCATTTTCTTTAAATAGCTGGAACTATTCTGGGTTCATCTTTTAAATATATGCAATATAGATTTTAATTGTTATCTTAATATTTGAATGGATCAGGGAAACATGTTATATAGTTTAAACTTACATTGTATGCTATAAATCTAAAAGAAAATAAAGAAAAGCATTTATTAACTCATAAACTGAACCACTGATTGCAAAGAACCCAATCCTAATAGAAGCTACTAAATAATTTTTAATTGTACTTAGAAAATTTAAAATGATTTACATATTTTTAATTCAATGCTTATTTTAAATGAAAAATTATTTGAGTAAGCATATTGTGAATAGGAAAGACTGGTGTAAACACCTCCCTACCACACCACCCAAAAATGGCAAATGTCATTTAGTAATCGGAGATAAAGAGTGTTGTGTTGGAAAATAAGTTTCCTATGAACCATTTTGAAATAAATAGAGATAAAGTCAAACTTTAAATACAAAAAAAGTTTGTTTTTAAGAAAGACCTTTTCAATGATGTGGTTCACGACTAACGTTACTATTTGGAGTTTTTGAGTTTACATCTGTTTTTTTCAAAAATTGTGTTTTGAAATTTTGAAAATTTTTGAGAAAGGGGCATCTTGTAATACACAGATTTTGAATTTTTGTATATGGGATGGAAGTCGTGGTAGAATGTATGTAATGTCATTGGTTTAACCCTAGAACCGTCACTTGACCCCAGTTCGGGTCGAGTGTGGACGCATGGTTTAGTTCACCGACTCTAAAACACGTATTTTGCAATTCAACATTATGCCCACTTAGAATCGTCCAATCGCAATAAATAAAATACCGTTAGAAAGCTAATGTTCCGTAGATGCATAATCATGTAAAAAAAAAAAATACCACAAAACGTTATAAATAATATTCCAAAAATTGTTGAAGTTCGCATATTTTTATGCGTAAAATCAAAGATTTGAACTGTGCAGTTTTTAGTAAAAGCGACGCCATTTTTTCCCATATGATTACAAATCTATTTTTCTGTCAAACAGGTCGACAAAAACACTGTTCTATAGATCACATCTTTCTCTTTCTATTCGTAGTTTACAAATTGTTCTGTGTGTCATAGATCGCAAGATATTTCTACTTCACCATAATAGAAACCTAACGGAACGAAATTCACTTGGCATTCGGTGCAGTTTACTAAATAAGATAATTGATTTTTTAATCGATATTTTGTAACCGATCTTTACAGTATATTGTAGAGGAGATTTCATTCTACAAGTTGGTATTACTTGATATAGGGTACGGTTACTCTCTGTTTTTTGTTTTCAAGTTGGAACATAGGCCTTTTTAGACAAGTGTTGAGACGGTTTGGAAAAAGCCAAAAGTCTCAAGCCAATTTAAAACAGTTTAAATTCCCGCGATAAAGCCATGTAGATGGGGGACGAGGAGGAACGATGACGTCACGCCAACAGGTGCTGAACATTTCATGTTGGTTCGTGAAAAGTCACTCTGCCTCGTTTCTTATTCTATTAAAATACTAAATTATTAAAATAAATTAATGTTCAGTAGAATCAACCGATAAATAATATCGAAAAATAAATTTAAAAGCAATTAAAACAAAAAAGTTATTCAAGTTTTTATAGGGGCTCAAAAACCTAAAATTTGGAAAAAACTTAAATTCAAAATTCAAAAAACGTAGAGTCATAACTCATAGGGGAACTAACAATAATCATAAATAAAAAATATGAATTAATAATAATTGACAGGTGAGAATGGACTTAGACAGTCATTCTTGGGGAGTTTTTTGGAATTTTTGAGTTCAATGGGGGATTATTTAAAAAATAATAATAAGTACTATTGAAGAGACCACAATAGGGCACAATAATATGTACTTAGAATCAAATTTGAGAATAAAATAAGGGAGATGTAATAATTACAAAAAGTAAAACTTTAAAGCCCAAAAGCGGTTAAATTTGAAGTTAAAGGGGAGAAATAACATTGTAATTATAGATATCTATTATGTAAAATTGTAAAACACCAAAGCAGAAATGATAATATATAATGGGGGGGTTTTTATGAACAAAAACTTATACGATAAAAACTGTGGGACTTCAAGGACGTATAACTCGAGAACAAAACGAGCTATGTGAAAATTACAAACAGAGTTTTTCGTCATAGTAGAATAGGAACAAGATTTCGTCAAAAGAATTTTGAGAAAGGACTTATCTCAAAATTTGAAAAGAAGAAAAATCGAATTTCGGGAAAAGGGCGATAACTCGCGAACGAAGCGCAGTAGAACGATGAATCAAGTTCCACAAGACCCACAAGATGGAGAGGAAGAAGAATCCGAAAGGAACTTTAAAATCGGTTCGAGCGTTCGAAAGTTATAGCGAGTTGAACGAAAAAACGACCAAAGTCGAAATTTTCATGCAAAAACCTGTAAAGTGGCGTGCGCACCCTCAGTAGGAATCTAAAGTCTGAAACATCATATTGCCAACTTGGATCACAGATAACGTTGAAGAATAAATACAATAAATTATTAATTAAAAGGTGTTTTAATTGATAATAAAGGAAGAAAACTATTCATTAGTCAAAAAATATGACTAATAAAATATATAGTGTAAATATTTCAGACCAAAAGGGCCTGAAAACACGTAATAAGAAGAAAATACCTTTTTCCCTAAAAGGGAGGAAAATTGGCTCCAGGAAGTGGATTAATTCCCACTAAAAGGGAGACCGTAATTTATCCGTCGAAAGACAAGCACTTTTGATTTGGAATCGACGCAAGGTGGACGTTTCTTCACGACAGACTCCGAGCTGAGAGGAAAATTCAACTGTCACTCTACTTAACTGGACTTAGAATAATTTCTACTCCTATCGAACTTCAAGGCAACTTAGAAGAATTCGAGACCAGCATTCAACTACATAGCAGTTTACAGACTCCGGAACGAAAACATCATATCAACATCAGCCTAATTATACAACAAATTCCAAATCCAACTAGAACTTCTAATAAAGTGTGAAGGTATCTTATACTTAAGGAATAATTCGCAAATATTAACTTCATTTCAAATATAACGTCATTAGGGGAATTATTAAAAATTAAATTCATTTTTATACTTCTGCTTTGGTGTTATAAATAATTAATAACTAAATACGACTTTTTCAGTACAGGAAAAACTGTTTGTGGTTCTGTCTGAAAAGTCAAGCGTTTTTATTTTTGTTTAGAATATAGAAAATAGTACATTGGTAAATTTTGTGAAATAAATAAATAGTTGTGTTGTTGTTTAATCAAATTTTTGTTGTTATTAAAAAAGTTTATGAATTTAACAATTTTACTGTGCAAAAGAGAAAAGAATATATAAATAATTCCTTTCTAAATTTTGTTGTGTTTTCAATATATATCCATTCTGTATATGCTATTAACCTTGTTTAAATATAAATCTTATATGTGTGCTCTGGTAATATAATTTGAAAATTTTAAAAGTTATCATCAGAACTTAAGAGCCGATTTCTCCCAAAAGGCACGACCTTAGAGAAAGAGAGTGTTAATCTTAAGAAAGAGTCTAATAATCGAGCATTGAGATAAAATTCAGGGAATTTTGCGTAAATTAAAAGTTAGTAAGTTTATGAGGACAAGCTCATACTTACTAGAGCCAAGATTTGCAATATCTTTGATTGAATAAAAGGTAAAAGTGAGCATCTTGGCCTTGCCCGCGCTTGCTCTGAGCAGAAAGGTGGTTCGCCCAATCGGTGGTGATCGTACAGCGAGTTTAAGAGTTCGTGATAAATAGCGTTCCAAAAAGGGAACAAAGAATCTTAAAATCGTGAGCGAAAGTAGGGTGGTAAGTGACGCTGCAACGTGTGGCACGAACTTACGACACCGAGAGCGAAGCGAGCGTGGCAAGGTGTGACGTAAATTGACGCAGAAAGGCGTGGCGCTATGTTTTGGGATTACATATTTCTGTAATTTTTTAGGTTTGTGTATACAAATTGTATATAAATTGTGTATACAAGTTACAATATATGTGTTTTTATTTCTAAAGTTTATTTTTTGAGTGAAGTTCTAGTTTTTGAATGGTTTATACAGTGAAACTTCCCTTAACGGACACTTCCAATTAGCGGACACTTCTTAATAACAGACATTTTTATAATCCCCGACCAAGCTCATGCTTTTATGGCCTTTGTAATGTTTCTAAATAACGGACATTCCCAAAAACGGACACGGACACCAAATTGGTAGTCAATATGTTGCCCTTGTCTAAGAAACTGTAGATGTCTCGAAACATTCACTGCAATGTTTGTTCATTATTTAGCAGGAAGTTGACTTCCTGTTTACCAGGAAGTTGACTTTCTGGAAACTAGGTTTCTTTTCTTTTTGCCATTTAATAACAGTAGTGGTTAAAACCTTTTACAATTCAGTTTGAATAAAGTTACCGTGAGAACAGTGTGTATTGTGATGTCTCTGAAACGAAAGTGTTTAACTTTAAGCGAAAAAGTTGAAGTTGTGCGTAAAAATGAAAAAGAAAAACATAGTGTGCGTGATTTAGCGGCAATATTTCAAGTTGGAAAGACTCAAGTTAGTGACATTTTGAAAAATAAAGAGGCAATTCTAAAATCGGTGTGGGAAAACAAAAATTTATTAAGTAAACGAGCGTTTCCGAAAACAGAAGGCCTTGCAATAGACAATTTAACATACGAATGGTTTTGCAGAGCTCGATCCAATAACATTCCAATCTCTGGTCCATTAATTAGGGGAAAAGCTTTAGAGATAGCTCAAGAATTAGGAGTTAGTGATTTTAAAGCATCGGTTGGATGGCTTGACAAATTCCGTTCTAGGCACAGTGTTACATTCAGAAATGTGTGTGGGGAAGCGGGATCAGTGGATGGAACTGTAGTTCAAGAATAGAAGAAAAAATTATCAGTGATGTGCGAGGGTTACGAAGAAAAAAACATTTTCAATTGTGATGAGACCGGACTATTTTTTCGTGCTTTACCTAGTAAAACAATGAGTTTAAAAGGTGAAAAATGTACGGGGGGTAAAATTTTAAAGGAAAGACTTACTGTAATGCTTTGTACAAATATGGTAGGAGATTTTGAAAAACCATTAATCATAGGAAAAGCTGCAAAGCCTAGATGTTTTAAAGGCATTGATTTGGATCGCTTGGGTATAGAATGGTACTCAAACAAACGAGCATGGATGACAAGGGATATAATGACTGAATGGCTAACGGCGTTTGATCGTAAAATGGGACGGCAGAATAGAAATGTTATTTTATTTCTAGATAATGCGACATCGCACCCCGACATAAAATTAACTAACGTAAAATTAGTATTCCTTCCCCCGAATACCACTTCCTGTTGCCAACTTCTAGATCAAGGAATCATAAACTGTTTTAAAGTTTATTACAGACAAAGGACCAAGTAATGGAGGACATTACGTCGGCTGATGAACTGTGCAAAAATATTGTTGTTTTAGATGCAGTTTTGTGGATATGATCGGCTTTAAAAGAGGTCAAATCCAATAGGTGAAAAACTGTTTCATTAAATCGGGGTTTGTCAATAACGATAACAATAGTGAGAATACTAGTGAAAGCAATAGTGATAATGAAGTTAATGAGCTGGATAATTTAATTCAACAAGTTGGAGGATCCGTTGAAGAATATAAATTGGTTGACGATGCACTTTGTACCAAAGACCAGTCAACCGACATAGGGACTCTTGTTGCAGATTTTAACCTTCTGTTGAGAATGAAACAATTGATGAAGACGCTGATGATATTCCAGTGGCCAAAACTACAAATCTAACAAGTAAGGAAGTTATAAGGAGGTGATACAACTTAAAAATTATTTCTTAAAAAAACAGGATACAGAAGGAATACGTTTAATTTTTGAACTCCAACAACATGTTGAAAAGACTATAACTAAAGATCATACTAGGCAAACAATAATAAAAGATTTTTTCACAAAATCAATTGAATAATGTATTGCTGTATATGGTAGTAAAAATTTGTTTGACTCATTTTATTATTTTAGGAACTGTACTGTACATAGTTTGATTATTTCACTATTTAAATTTGCATTTTCCTATTTATTTATTCAGCTCTGTAGTGTAAATGATTAATAAATAATGACTGTTATTTAATTTAATAGTTTGTGTTTTATTGTGCATTTTTGTGAGATTAAAATCATTATTCTTGTTGTGTAAAAAGTATACAGTGTACTGTATAATACTGTACAGTAGCCCCTTATGAAACAATTACAATAGTTATTTCACTTTTATTATTGACCATACACAGTATGAATTTTTGCTTTATTACACAGCAGATTAACCGCTAACTGTGACTTCTCAGTGAGAAAAAGTAACAATATAAATACAGTACATCTACTACACATCTCTCCTAATAGCGGACACTTCTCAATAGCGGACATTTTATGCGGTCCGAGCAGTGTCCGTTATTTGGAAGTTTCACTGTATTTGGACTAACCAAGAGGTAAGTTGTAAACCTAGGCCTAAAAGTAAATTTTCTTATATTGAGTGTTTTATTTGATTATACAAGTGTATATGTGTGTTATTCTTTGTAAAGTTTATTGTTTTAGTGAAAATCTAGTGATTTTGTCTTAGGCCTAGCTTTAGAAAGTTACTAATTATGCCTAAATTGTCGAGGTTTCAAACCTAACTTCACTTGTTGAGTACCACATTTTAGGGGAAAACGTTATTTTTATTTTGAAAATTTTAGAATTTGATTTTTTTTTTTTTACCAATAGTTATTCACATTTATACTAATAAATGTTTTTAATCTTGAAAAAAAATGCGAAACAATTATTTCTATGCTCAATTGGACTTTGAAAAAAAAGTTAACCTTCTATTTTTGTGTGTTTTTTGTTCTTTGCCATACTCACTCCAAAATTATTTTTCAAACTTTTGTTTCATTACACTACTAAATTCTATGAACCTTTCTGAATATAATGATATATAGAAGTTGGTTTTCCATAAATATTACTATTTTTGGTGATTTTTGAAAAAAAATGATAAATTTACCTTTTTTCGTAAAACAATATTTTTTATTTTGAAAATGTAACAATTTTTTTTCCCCCTAAATATATTCACAAGTATATTACAAATCTCTAGTAATCCTTGAGAAAATTCCAAAAAATCTATTTGTATGGTGTACATTACCATTTCTGTGAAATTCTTCTCTCTGTTACTTTCCGATTTTTTGGTATTTGACAAAAAACTCCAAATGTTTTACATCTAACATTTTTTTTCACTACACACCTAAATTCTATGCACCTTTCTGAATATAATGATTTATAGAAGTTGTGTATAAAACATATTTTAATATTTTTTGTGAATTTTTGAAAAAAAAAATGATCATTTTACCTTTTTTCGATAATTTTTTATTAATTTTGAAAATGTAACAATTTTTTTTTTTGTTTCTAATTATATTCACAAATATTACACAAAACGTTTGTATATCTTAGAAAAAGGTAGTAAACTATTGATTTTGGATGATACAGGTTTTTCTGGAAAATGATAACTTCATTTTTGATATCAACATACTCCAAAACTGTTTAAAAAAAAAAAAATTTATTGCATAGATGAATTTTATGCATCTTTCTGAGAAAAATGAGGTCTTATAAATTTGGTTTTGTATAAAAATAATATTTTTTATGAATTTTTTAAGAAAACAACACTTTTACAAAACCTTTAATATGCGCAGGTTAAATGAAACCGAAGTTAATATAAACTCAAGCGAAAATGGACCTTATTGCTGTTTCTAAAATAATGAGATAGATTAAAATAAATTTCCAAAAATGTATTTACAACAATGTTTAGTTTTAAGTTTAGCTTAATATTTAATTGAAAACTTGTTTATATTTGAGTAAAATACTTGTTGTCATGTGATTTTGGTTTTGAGACTATGATCACGTGATAGGTGTGTGAATATCCGGACAATGCAAGCGTGCGTGGAGTCAGTCTACGATCAGTGGTTGAAGGAGAGAGTCGTTTTGTAAGAGTGGGAAAGGAACATTCAGAGTGAATAGACGTGCTTTTGATTAGTGAAGAAAGTATTTGAAGGACAATGAAAGTAAGTGACTTCTTGTAATATAGACAATGTAAATTGCAAACAGTTTAGAGTCAGTTAATCGTAGAGAGTTTAGAGGGTATCGGAAACAGATGGACACATAAATATGGTGAAATATTAAATCTTTTGTGAATAAGCGTTGAGCACATGGTGCGAATTGAACTTTGTTCATTGTATAAACAGTTTAAGCGCTATTTTCAATCCAAAAGACGTTAAATATCAAAATATAAACTCTATATCAGTGGTAGAGATGAAATGTGTGAGAATTATGAACATGTAAAATCAAAATCGAGATCATCAACTGAAATATTACGTAGTCTATGACCAACCTCAACCTCAAAAACGAGAACTGCACGCCACAAGGGATGTCCACCCTGGAGATTACTACAATGTGGTAACATAAATAATAGACATCTTATTTTATCTTTTGTGTAAAAAAGGACTCATGATGAAATATTAAATATGGTAAAATTTGTTTAAATAAGTAATTTAAATGTTGTAAGTAATTTTTAAAAAATATCTAAACTAAAACTTTAGTAGAAAATTTCTAATTTTTTTAATGAGACAAAGATGCTCATGTAAATTTAATAAATAAAAGTTGCAACTAATTTTAAATTAGAGTCATTTATAAAGAATTTTAGTCTCTTCAAGACAAAACAATTTCGGATTTCTAACATGATATAATTTCAAGCAATATACTAATGTATATGTATTATTAACCCTTTTAGTGCCAGGCCTAATATGCAAGATCCGTCTAAAAGTGCCAAGCCGTTTTTTGCAGTTTTGTAGTGCTTGTATAAAACGTTTTATAACTTATAAACTATTCATGCTCTACTAATAAAATTTTTAACTCAGCTAAAAAAGAATGTACTGATGTTGTTTCTTAGATTAAAACTGGTCAACTTGTATAGCACAAATTTTAAAAAATTCTCAAACAGCAGGTTTTAAAAATAAAATTTTGTAAAAACTGAGTTTGTAGGGCCATAACACTATTTGAATCATTCACTATCATACTAGAACCAAATTATTATTGAAGAAGAATATGTTTTATACATTATTAGAAAAAATCATAAAAATCCACCAAAAAACAAAAATTACATAAAACAAAAACAAAGTGTAGGTCACGCACATTTTTTTAACAAAAAACACAATTGGTAAAAAATAGTAACTATTTACACTAATTAAAAATAAATATTCAGTCACTACCATTTTTATCTTTAGTTTATAATTAAGAAGAACACATTTTATAATTTAGTAGAAAATTTCATAAAAATCACAAAACAAATATAGGCTACTTATAGTCCAAGTTTACTTTCCGCATCTTGTATGAAAAGAAAATTAATTAGGCCTACAATATTTATAAAAAGATATTAACTATTTACATGTTACTGAACTGAGAATTGAAAAGCTATGATAGATTTAAACATCTGTGAAGTTTAGAACAATGGGAATGGAGGCCTTTATTACACTTTGTACAGGCAGTACGTGATCGTCTCCGTTGTCCTCGCTTGCTGCAGATACAACATTCTTTCTCCTTTCTTCCCTCTAATTTAGTTAATCCAAAACCTACAGCAGCTGGTGGACTACCATTGCCTTGCCTTCCACTACTGGTCGAAGGCCTGGGTTGAGATGGGCGTCTACGAAACTCATTCCATTCCGTCGCCAAACTTTGGACAATTTTGTTTGTGTAACTGAACCGCGTTATATTATTTTTAGTGGCCTGAGAGTATAATATATAAGAATTTAGAACCATTCTTCCTATGATGTTAAACACAACCTTTTTCCAATATTTCACAGTTCTTCTTTCATCGAGGTAAAAATAAAGCATCATATCAGATGCGTCGATGCCGCCCATGTATTTATTGTAATCTTGAACTACTTTTAGCTTGACTTCATCACGAGTTTCTTTGGCATCATGACAAGTGGACAAAAGAACCACTTGTGACTTTTGTGATTTCTTTTCCCTAAATCCAGCAGCCAACAGTGGTCCATCTCGATAAAACTGTTTCTCGCCTACACTAAACTTTGTTTTTGTAAGGGAAAATGGAAGAAATTTTCTATTTTTACGAACTGTGCCTGTGATAAAAGTTTGCAAATCATAAAGGTGTTTTGCTAAAGGTACTGAAAGAAAAAAGTTATCAGCAAAAATATGATAGCCCTTATTGAAAAAATTACAAATATTTAACAATTTCATGACAACAGAGTGAGCAAGTCCATACTTTTTAATTTCTTCTTTGTCTACATCACTTTTAGCACCTCTGTATACATAAAAAGACATACAATATTTAGTGACAGAATCACAAAGCATCCACAGTTTTATGCCCCAACGATGGTGGTGCTTGTTAGGTAAATATTGCATTAACTGTGTATGATTTTTTGTACCAATTAAACTTTCATCTATACTAAGCTGTTGGTGTGGTGTGAAGTAGTGACGGAACACGTGATTTGCATGACTCATGAAAGGTTCAAATTTGGAACAAGGATCATAACCAGGTTGGCCACTAGAGGCTACAGAATTACTATCAATTAAATGTAAAAATTTTAAAATAAGTTGGAACCTATCGCGTGAAAACATTCGATTAAACCATGGAGTAGCAAGATTGTCTTCAAGTGACCAATAAGAAAAGATAGTTGATTTTCTAACAAGACCCATATTTATTATGCAAGCAAGAAAGGCTCTAATTTCATTGGAATTTGTTGGTTGCCAATAATTAGCTCTGCTATGTTTAGATAATCTTTCTTTGTTCAAGACCATAAATTGACTAGCATATCTATTTGTTTCAACTACTATCAACTGAATAAGAGTTGCAGGAAAAAAGAGGTTGAAAAAATCAATTGGTGTCTGTGCATTACCTGTGTGTTTAGGGCCAGGTAATTCATTAAACGAAAACAAATGAGCATAATAATCTGCATGAGTGTCTTCTATTTTGTTCCACCCATCAACATCATTTTGTAGGCCTACATTTTGGTTAGGAGCAGGTTCACTGTCATCTAAATCATTATTGTCAAAAAAATCTAAGTCACTACCAGAATCTATGTCACTATCTCCTGATAAACTTTCATCAAGGGCTCCAAGTAAAAGTTCATCATCGATGCCTGGTTTAAATAAGTTTGAAGACATTTTGAAATAAAACAAATAAATGAAGTAAACACTCTAGGACTAAATAGTTTGTAAAACAAAGTTTGTAGGTTAGCTAGGCCTAGCCTACAGTAATAATCACTAAAAAAACTAGAATTGTCAATGTATTAAACTAAATGAACAAAAAAAGTTAATTAAAATAAAACACAATATCAAAAAACACAAGTCTATTTTCCTAAAGTTTATAAAAATACAAGAAACATTCTTTACACAACCGTAACAACGTTAGTACACTTCACATCAACTGTGTTAGAACTTATGTCTGCTAGACCGGATCAGCTGTTCACTAAATCGATCGTATATCGACTATCTTCTGACCAAATAAGATGATTTTTATACTGAATTAAAGCTGAAAGATTGCTTTATACAGCTAAGTAAACGCCAACGCCATCTGTTGGAATTCATAGGAACTATGTGAACAAATATGAAAGGCGCCGATGCGATCGGCGTTGGCACTTCTTGCATACGTAAGTCGCGCCGATCGCATCGGCGCGTGGCACTAAAAGGGATAATATATGTGTGTATGAATAATTTTAATAAACTAATATGTTCAGTTTCAGAAACACAAAAGGGACTTCTTATTTATCACATCACCACTTGGAAGTACCCTTTTAAAAGAATCACGACCCTGAGAACATTTTAATTAAACTTTTTTAACTTTTTCAAAATTGGTAAGCGTAATGCTTTTTGGGGCCCATAAAGCTGAGCAATCATTTCTTTTTTTAAAAAAATATTAAATTAAACCCTTAATTTTAAATTATTACAATAATTGTCGCACCAACTGTGGGGCAATTAGTTAACAAAGTAGTTTCTTCCCCTTATAATTTTAAATTATCACAAAATTAAGCACATTTTTGGAAAGAGTATCTTCTCATGAAACTAGGATAAAAATTTGGTTTATGTAGGTTATGTTATGAGGTAACAATAAAACTAATTGTAAAACACTACTTTTTAACGTTTTGGAACACCCTGTACATACACAGTAAAATAAGTTAAAACTTTTTTTTCCCAAATGATCAGTGAACAGAGACCTTTAGAATGAGGTATCACTCGACCTACCTTTACATTTGAAAAAATTCCAAAAATGACCCCACCCACCAAAAAAGCACTTTTGGGGCATTTTTGAGATTTTAAAATATTTTTACTGAATTCCCTAGGGTTGAAATATGGGGGGTTTAGGTGAAAACGAAGGCTGTAGCTCATTTGGTTCGGTCTCTATACATACATTGCGCATGGATGGTCTGATTCATCTTGTATATCTCAAAAACTATGACAGCTAGCTCGACAGTAGTTCGAAAGAGGAAGAAAAATACTATAAAATATTGTCAACTTGTGGTATTTGAGCAAGTATTACCATTTACAAAAAATATATAATCAATGAGATCATATTTTGTTGTATTGCAAAAAACTCTGAAGTGTTCCTCCCTTTCAGCAAAACACTCCAACTAGATCAAATTTTTAATTTTTACCTTTTTCTGAATAGAATTTTGGTTATATGCATTTGAAAAATTGAAACTTAATCTTTACAATGATATATAAATTATCTCACAACTATTAATTTTAGTAGTCTAAACGTGAATTGAAAATGTGTTTTTTACGTTGTAAAAATGTGTTAAAATTATTGATTTAGTTTCATTTTTATAGATTAAAAACTATAAAAGTTACAAAGATTTGGAAAGAACAGATAAAAAAATGAATAAACGTACTTTAGAACAGTGTCACTATAGATTTGTTAGACAGAAATATGGACTTGTGAAAATTAGACAATAAATGACATAAATTTGTGTTTCACAACCACGCAGTTGTTGTATTACTCATTTGCTACAAAATGTACAAACTTTACCAATTAATTAAATATTATTTATAACGTTTCATAGTATTTTTGTAATATGAATAAGATTGTTTGGAACATTAGCTTTAAAACGGTATATAAATTATTGCAGTAGGATGATTCTTAGTTGGTGAGGTGTTAAATTTATAAAAAATTGATTTTGTGTTGTTACAGCTACAAGAATGGAGTTCATCAACACTAAATGTATTAAATACAGGTTTGAGGGTTAAGGTCTCTGGAAGGGTTAGTTAAATTTAATATTCCAAATTTGACTTATAAAAATTTGCACTGGATTGTAAATTTGTGATTTTTCAAATTGTATTAATAAAACATTTCAATGACAAATTTGTTGCTGAGAAAAATTATGATTATATAAAAAAGGTGACTAATGGACCTATGTTTATAAAACTGTCCTATAGGACACTATAAATTTCTATATAGGCTAGATAACATGTAACTTAAAAATGTGAATGTTAATGAACATGAAAATATACTTAATCCTTTTAACATCAACCATTTAACAAAATCATTGGCAACAAATAACAGTTTTTCTATCATTATATACGGTTTCATAAAAATTATTATAACTTTTGTTCTATCACTATATATTTTTGACGATTAAAAAAATGTTTTTTTTTTAAATTAGCTTTCATACATAATGTTTATTATTATAATATGTACTAAAGTACTAAAGTGATTTTATTTTATATTTGAAAAGATTAATACAGAAATGGTTAAACACAGAGTTAATATTATATAAACACTAATTTAATAATAAAAGTGTACAAACTTTTTCACATGTTCATATACACAGAAACAGAGGAATATGCTTATATTCACTTTAAACAGAAGAATACACTTAAGGGAATTTTTTTTGTAAAATAAAGCTTGCAAGGTCAATTTTTGTTTTTGTAACTTCTTCGAACGGTATTTTTTTAGTGTAGTTTTATTTTAGAAATTCAACATTTAAATGATACCTGTAAAGACTTTCTTTCAATTTTTTACATGATTTTTTAAAATTGTTATTTTTGGAGAGATGTTAGTTGAATAATTTTATTCGAGACCTTGAGGGGAACATCTGAACAAAAACATTAAACCAATTTAAGAAAATATAAATTTATATTTACAGACTGATGACAGTTTCTACATATTTTGAATTACAGCAGTTATATTAAAACATGCTGTATTATTTGCATGCTAAATACCAATCTTGAAGAAAAATGGTTTTAAAGTTATAAACCAAATAAGCGTTAGTAAAACTTAGGCCACCTGGGCCCCGCCAAATCCCGGGCAACATGAGCCCCAAAGCCACAAAACCCTTTACGTCACTTCCGGTGACGTCATTATGACGTCTTTACGTCATTATGATGTCTTTTTGTGACGTCACAATGCCGTCACTGGAAATGACGTCGTTTGGGACATTTGAGACCTAGGACACAGAGTGACCCCAGAATTTAGGTAGAACCCAGATAGCCTAAGAAAAGTTAACTTACCCGCGATCCGTCCTCTTTGCCAGGTCGACGAAGACTAACTAAACTTAATATTTAACCTAACTTATAAAGCACAATAGTACGTCACACAATATTACGGTTGGGCCACTTGAGCCCCGATTGACGTCACACAATAATACGTCAGCCCCCGGATGACGTCACACAATATTACGGTTGGGCCACCTGAGCCCCGATTGACGTCACACAATATTACGTCAGCCCCCGATTGATGTCACACAATATTACAGTTGGGCCACTTGAGCTCCGACTGACGTCACAAAGTGCTACGTCAGCTGGGCCACCTGAGCCCCGATTGACATCACACAATATTACAGTTGAGCCACCTGAGCCCCGATTGACGTCACACAATATTACAGTTGGGCCACCTGAGCCCCGATTGACGTCACACAGGTTACGTCAGTCTGGGCCCCAACATTACACAATAATACATCAAACAATTTTATATAACTTACCCTGATCCGGCCTGCTCTGCAGCTCGACCTAGACTGACTAACCTAACCTAACCTAACCTTTAGAGCATATACTACCCCTGCCTTTGCATGTAATTTTTTCTGTGAAGGAGGCCACGTTCTTTCACAGAAGAAATTACTAGACAGTTAACTTACACTAGTTCCGTCCTCTTCAACAGCTCAACGAAGACTAACTTAAAATTGGGTGACACAATGATTATATAACGAATACACAATACTACGTCACACAATAAATATATGTAACTTACCCTGATCCGTTACCCTCGCTAGCTCGATCTAGACTGACTAAACTTAACAGTTAACCTAACCTTTTAAGCACACACTACTCCCACCTCTGCAGCTAATTTTTTCTGTGAAGTAGGCCACGTTCTTTCACAGAAGAAATTACTAGACAGTAAACTTACCCTAGTTCCGTCCTCTTTAACAGCTCAACGAAGACTAACATAAAATTGGGTGATTATATAACAAATACACAATACACTATAATACTCACACTGATAGAGAGTGAGAAAGAACTTTCCACAACACATTCACTATAAAAACAACCACTATAATTAAATTCTATAAGCTACAATACGGTGAGGTTCCTTATCCCCTCCCCAGTATCCCTCAGTCCATCACCTCAATCATGAATTCGAATGATGTATCCTTTGTCTGTTCCTCATTGATGTAAAATAAAGAGTACCGAATCTATAATGGGGTGCGACGATAGCTGAAAATACATCAGTAATAATAATAATAATAATTCACTTACATGAAACAAGTTGGGGAGTTCCGTCTGGTCGAAGTCGTCGATACAGTCAGCCATCCTAACAAAATATAACTAAATTATCATTAGGGACTTGGAGCGTTACTTGCCAACGACTTCCGTCTAAGGTTTACACGGCTTCCGATTGTGATTATACAGAAAAACCCGTTATAATTTCTACTTGCCAATGACTTCCGTTCATGGTTTACACGACTTCCTATTGTGGTTATACCGATAAACCCGTTACAATATCTAATTTGTAGCGTTAGCTGGGGCTTTAACTGTAAGGTGTATTACAACAAATAATTTTCGGTCTGTGGGTTATCAACGCCCTTGACCAACTCTACCGAAAACCGTTATAACTGTTTGCTCCTCACTGTTCGAAAGTCTTAATAAGTCTGAATGAATATTCACCAAGAAAACCCTTATATACAGTCGTTACAATCCGTGATTAGCAGAAAATAGCCGAAAATCTCTTCCGAAACAGGTTCAGTGTTTCACAGGTCAAATGTGTATAATAGACAGAAACAGTACACTTCCAAAATCTATAAGGTACTACTGTTAAGAACCTTACAGAGAACGGTTTTAGTAAGATGTATTACAACAAATAAGTTGCAGTCTGTGGATTATCAGCGCAGTTTACGAGCTCTGCCATAAGCAGTTAGTTGTAGCTGCTTGCCCCTCACAGATCAAGTGTTTAAATTAGGCTAGATTTATACCCGCCTGGAATGCCCTTTTATACTCTTTTACAGACTATGATTAGCCGAAAACATTCACGATCTCTTCCGAAACAGGATCTCACAGGCCAACTGTCTATATTAGACTGAAAGATTAAACTTTTAGAAATCTATATGGTACACAATCCTACAGAGACCGGTGTTGAGTGATAACTTTGACAAATCGCCTAAAATGTACTGTAATAATGTACTTATTAAAAATAATTTCGCAGAAAAAATATATAACAATACTAATAATAATACCTAATTTCCTATCACAAGAACACTCACAAAGACTGGAATAAAGAACTGTATCATTAAGTAATCCTGAATTATTTCTACCTCCTTAGACGATATTGTACTATTGTTAACCCTCCAACTGGTGATCGACCACTTTTTGCCTAAAAGTGGTCGCTTCATTGTTCATGGCTCACTTCACAAACTAAAAAACACGTATTTTGCCATTCAACGTTACACCCACTTTAAATTGTCCCATCGCAATAAATAAAATACCGTTGGAAAGCTAATGTTCCGTAGATGCATAATCATGCAAAAAAATACCACAAAACGTTATAAATAATATTCCAAAAATTGGTGAAGTTCACGTATTTTTGTAGCGTAAAATCGTAAATTTCAACTCTGCGCCTTTTCGTATAACGTGGCTCCATTTTTCTTGATATGATTACATCTCTATTTATCTGTCATTTAAGTCAACTAAAACACTGTTCTATAGATCACATGTTTCTGTTTCTAACCGTTGATTACAAATTATTCTGCGTCTAACAGATCCAGAGATATATGTATTTGAGCAGAGAACAAACCTGACGACACGAAATTCATTTGGCATTCGATGCGCTTTACGAAAAGACGAAATTCATTTCTCTCTGTTTTTAAAATTATTTTTCTTTACACTATGTTGTAGGGGAAATTCCATTCTATAAGTTGGTACCACTTGATATAGGCAATTGCTTACTAAGAATTTGTTGTTTTGAAGTCCAAACGTAGCAAATTAAGCAAATGTCTGACGTGAAAACTATAATATTTGGCGCGGCACATATTGGTTTTGGGATTAGATTTTTGTTATTTTGAAGGTTTGTGTCTACAAATTGTATATAAATTGTGTATACAAGTTACAATATATGTGTTTTTATTTCTAAAGTTTGTTTCTGAGTGAATTTCGAGTGTGTATATAGAATAACCTATAAATAAAAATGGTAAGTTTAGGCTATATGCATATTTTCTTATATTTAGTGTTTTATATGATTATACAAGTGAATATGTGTGTTATTCTTTGTAAAGTATATTGTATTAGTAAAATCTAATGCTTTTGTTTTAGGCCTAGCTTTAGAAAGTTACTAATTACGCCAAAAAGGTTGATGTGTCACCCTAACCTTCAAGCGTCAGAATACCAATTTTTGAAAAATCGTCATTTTTATTTAGAAAATGTAACATATTATTATTTTTTCCCCCAAAATATATTCACAAATATATTAGAAATCTCAAGTAATGGTTGAAAAATAGCAAAAAATGTATTAGTATGTTTTTGATCACCAATTCTGTGAAAATTCTGCTCTGTTACTCTTAGATTTTTTGGTATTTGACCAAAAACTCCAAATTTGATACATCTAACTTTTTTTTTCACTACACACCTACATTCTATGCACCTTTCTGGACATAATGATATATAGAAGTTCTGTATAAAATATATTTTACTATTTTTAATGTTTTTTGGAAAAAATAAAGAGAAAATTCAGTTTTTACGTAAAATATTTTTTTACATTTTTAAAATGTAACAAATTTATATTTTTTTTTCCTAAATATATTCACAAATAATACACAAAAATTGTGTATATCTTAGAAATAGGTAGTAAGCTATTGATTTTGGGTGATACAGATTTTTCTGAAAAAAAGTTAATATCATTTTTGACATCTAACATACTTACTCCAAAACCGTTTCAAAAAATTTTTTTTTTATTACATATATGAATTCTATGCATCTTTCTGAGAAAAAAGATATCTTATAAGTTAGGTTTTGTATACAAATAATATATTTTATTAATTTTTAAACAAACGAAGAATTTTTAAGAAAATTAACATGCGCCAGATGGAGGGTTAAAAATCTTATAAATCACTGTTTTACAGTCTAACGTTCAAAATAAATTGTAAATAAATAGTAAAAATTATGTTTGAGATTAGGTTGTGAATTAACTATACAGATATAATCTATCCGAAAATTGATGTAATTATATAAATAAACGAGTAAATACTTATCTTTGTATAATAACAACACACCAAAAAAACACTTCATTAACTTCACAACAAAAACACTCCAATAAGTACACGACAGAAACCTTCATTAAGTACAAAATACTAACTATTAAATGTCTACCGATTTCTGTTCACTATATTATTTTATGCTTATACGACACTTCGGTAACTCAAAATAAACCGAACCGTTGAGAAACACAGTGATTACAAAACCCACAATACCTTTTGTGGAGAGTGCAAGAGTTATCGTAACCGCAACTTCCTTACACAGCCTTATCTGAGAATTCAAACTTTTTAATTGGATTTTTATAAACTTTTTACTTTAGAATTACAAATAAACACACTGTAAATTTGTGAATGGAATGTTGACGTGTAAAGTAAAAGATGCGTTATGAAAAAGAATATGCATGTTTGCGAATGTGTATAAATTTCATGGTCCTATAAATTACAGTTGAACAATTACGAACAATTACAGGATGTGCATGACCGAGATTGTATGTACTTTTCAAGGTTTGGAAAAACATAAGCCGTGTCATTTTCATGACAAGTATCGCGAACGTTACACCACATATCCGTCTAAACTTGTATAAATAGCCCCGAATTTGCTCTTCAAAGCCAGTTCGGTTCCATGTTTGATCTGAGTCTTATTGTAAGTAAAAGTTCTTTCTTTCTATATTTGACTTTGAATATATCAATTATTAATATTCATATTGATAGTTTACTTTTATTATTTTTTGTAAGTACAAATCTTTTCATTTACTCTGTTTATGTCAATATAACAATTATTCATATCTCTATTTATTATATAAAAGTTTGATATTATTTTTATGTACTGTGTTATTGGTATATTTATTCACATTTTTATTTATCTATAACTTATAATGGAGCCTATAAACCGTATAAGCACAACGACATAACATGTTCGAAAATTTCGACTTACAGGTACTAAAACTCTTTTCAAATTTAATACCCCTCCTGAACATGTTAATACTGTAGATTGGTTAAAATTGGGTTTACAAAACTAATTAACGAGATGAAAGAAGGCTGTACGGGAAATGATAGAATAGTATTTACATTACAAAACGAGAGAATCTAAACTTCGGGTTATATTGCATTTAGGCCATTATCTAAGATTTCGGTAGATGCACTTTGGGGGGTTATTGGGAGTATAATACAAAGCGGCTCGCAAACTGGATCATGGACTGATACATTCCAATTAACACGCACAAAAGTTAGTTTACCAGTAGGGCTTGGTCGTAGACGAGGACTTTTTTATAATGATTTTACTGAAGAGTGTAGATCTAGGAAGGGGATTGTGGTTATAAACAATACAGACAATTTATGTTTACCTAGAGCATTAGTAGTAGGAATTGCTCATGCTAAAAAAGATCCTCAGTACAAGGCTATTAGACAAGACAAAGGTAAAAGACAGACTACTGAGGCTCAAAAATTATTGAACGACGCTAATGATACCATTCCCGAAAGTGGTGGGGGTATTCCTGAATTGGAAAAATTTCAGGAACATTTAAAAAACTACAAAATTACTGTATACCAATACAGGGCGAAAGGGTGTGATATACTGTTTGACCACCATATACCTAATTCTGAATATAAAATTAATCTATTGTACCACCAAAATCATTATAACCTAATCACCAGTTTAACGTCGGCATTTGTGTGTAATTACTTTTGTGAACACTGTCACATACCGTACAATACCATAGAGGATCATGTTTGTTCTACCGTTTGTAAGTCTTGTAAACGTTCGCCACCATGCAAAAAAGGTGGTAACAATATAATTTGTGACCAATGTAACAGAAATTTCCTTAATCAAACATGTTTTAACCAGCACAAGACAACACTGTGTAACATACTAAAATATTGTTTGAAATGTAATCGTACTTTTAAAAAAAACAAAACAACACACAAAGCATGTATGTTATGAGGAGTACTGTAGTGTTTGTTCAAAATATAGACCTCCCGGACATCACTGTTATATGAGCGTTGACACTAGGGAACCCAAAACAGAAGGATATTTATTGATAGAGAGACAACTCAGGACACACCATTACCCTCAAATCCTCATGCTAAAGTTCATAAAGTCAATCTTTGTGTTTCGCAGCAATTTTGTAATTCTTGTCCACATAATTGCCCCACAGAGCATAAGATACATATTTTCAAAACCAATCCTATTAATCAGTTTATGAAGTATATCATGAATGTTCGGAAAAGTTTTTAAAATGTATGTATTTTATCGCATTACGGCTCAGGGTTTGATATACAATTTATCCTAAAATATATTCTAGAGGAGACACAATTTACACCTGAATTGATCACTAGAGGTAGCAAAATTATATTATTAGAACTAGACAATGTTCGCTTTATTGACTCCATTAATTACATGCCTATGGCGTTATCAAAATTACCCAAAGCTTTTGATCTACCCCCTGAAAAAAAGAAGGGTTACTTTCCTCACCTTTTTAATACAACAGATAATCAATACTATATAGGGGCTATGCCGTCTATTGAGTTTTACAACCCTGATTCCATGTTTGACGAGACTCGAAAAGATTTTCTAAAATGGTATAATACACAAATTCAAAGCAATTACGTTTTAATCTTCAAGTAGAACTTGTAGCCCATTGTTTCTCAGACGTTGATATTTTGGCTCAGGCGTGTCTCAAATTTAGACAAATGTTCTTGGACCAGTGTAATGTGGATCCCTTTTTAGAAGCAGTTACAATAGCTAGTGCATGTAATCTCGCGTTTAGACGTAATTTTTTGAAAAAAGATACAATCGGTATTATACCTGGAAAGGGTTACCGAATGATTGATAATCAGTCGTCTATAGCCTTACAATGGCTTACATGGAAAGAAGATCAGTTAGGAACACAGATTGAACATGCAGGTAGAAGTCGAGAGGTCAAAATTAATGGAATGAGTGTTGACGGAATCTCAAAATACACTATATTTGAATTTCACGGCTGCTACTACCACGGATGCCCCAACTGTTTCCCTCTAAATTGTGATGAAGAGTTATGTAACGATTCATCCGATACATTCAATTTGAGATACGAGAGAACACAATTAAAAACTCAAAGACTTGCAACAATCGGTTACACTGTAGTTGAAATGTGGTAATGTAGATTTAGACAGCTAAAGAAAGACAAACCTCTCGAAACAGCCTACCTCGAAACCCATCCTGTTCTAAATATGTTACCCTTAAACCCTCGCGATGCATTTTTTGGAGGGAGAACCGGTAATACAAAATCATATCACTTATGTAAAGAGGGAGAATCCATACATTACGTAGACGTCTGTTCATTATATCCTTGGGTATGTAAGTACGGTACCTTAAAAGTGGGTTACTTTAGCCCTAGGGTGTAACTTTGTCCCAAATCAAAAAAATGATAGCGTGATGTGTGCTGGTAGCCGATTGACTCTGATTCATTTAGTAACCCGGGATTCTGCTAGATCGCAGCATCGACTAAACAGACCAACTTTGTAAAAGTTCTAGTGATCTCCTTTAGGCCGCAAAAGTGCGTTTTTCACAGCCTACTTACAAACACGTGTTTTTGTTTCTTTCAAACTTTCGTTTGTGCAAGGAATACAATAGAAGTTTTAGTTGAGGTAAGTACCGAACTTTGTAACCAATATCATCCCCAATAAGGATATGTAGTAGAATTTTGTTTAATTATAATAGTAGTTTGTATATAGTCCTAGATCAAATATGATACTGGTAACCTCAAAATATCGGGTAACTTTGTCCCAAATAAAAGTGGGACAAAGTAGCCCCTGACACTGGAAAATAAAACTAAAAATGAAGAAACTAATGTGCCAGCTGGCCAAAGCATCACTGAGCAAGATTTAATTAAACCACAAGTAGAAGAAACTAGAAAGGAAAAGAAAAAAGACCAGAAGAGTGAGAAAAAGAAAGAGATGAGACAGAATAAACATCAGGACTCATCATCTGAAGATAATTACGATGCTTATAGTATCGCATCATCTGGACACAATGATTTGGTGTTCAGTTCAATGTACAAGACGCAGCCATCAAAGAGTCATAGACAAACGCAGTCTGGCAATTTGTCCACTTAAAAAAGAAGAGATATTAAAACGCCTTCCATCAAAAGATGCAGCAGTTGATCTACAACTTGTTGGAGATTCTTTTTTATCTCACCTAGAACAGAAAAGGAGTGAAGTTGTGAAGCCCCGAAGCTCCAGGAAAAAGAAACTAAATGTACTGACTGGCCAAAGTATTACTGAACAGGACCTCGTAACACCACAAGAAGAAGAAACCACAAAAGATGAAAGAAAAAAAGGACAGAAGAAACAGAAAAAACACAAGGAAATACTGTCACCTGAAGAATTTTGTGGCGCCTACAGTATTATTTCAACTGGGCACAGCGATTTATTATTAAGTTCAGATGAGGAAGTGTATATATCACAACCCACAAAGTCTCGCAAACAATGGTGTTTTTCTATGTTATAAGATAGGAATATATAGAGTGGGACAAAGTAACCCTTACCCGTGGGCAACTTTAGCCCAAAATAAAAACATATAAATTTCATAAAAATACTATGAAAAAAGAAGTTTGCATATAACAGTCTTTTGGAGAAAGGTATGAACTATCAAAAAACGATCTTCAAATGTAAAAATCTATTAATAGTTATTTTCCAGCAGTTTTGAAAAAAAATTTGGAAAAAGTGGGACAAAGTAACCCACTTTTACGGTAAATATCCTGTAGGGCACCCTGAGATTTTCCTCGGTAATGAAGCGTGTAAGGCACAAGGGTTAAACTGTGAAGGGCTCCTCAAATGTAAAATCCTCCCTCCAAATAATTTATATTTACCGGTTTTACCCGTAAGAATGAACAACAAATTAACGTTTGTACTGTGTCGTACCTGTGGGGAAAATGCTAATGTAAATGAATGTTCTAGTGTTGAAGAACGTGCCCTAACAGGTACATGGGAAATGAGTGAAATTCGCAAAGCGGTAGAAAAAGGGTACGTGATGTTGACAATGTACGAGCTTTAACGTTACGAGGTGGCTACTTTTGAGAAAGGAGGACTGTGTACAGATTTTATAAACACTTTTTTAAAAATAAAACAGGAGGCTTCAGGCTACCCTTCATGGTGTCTTACCGAACAGGATAAATGTAAATATGTCGAAGACTATTTCACACATGAAGGTATAAGACTTGACCCTACCAAAATTGAAAAAAACAGTGGTCTAAGATCGCTAGCAAAATTAATGTTAAACTCATTTTGGGGGAAATTTGGACAGAGGGAGAATCAATCTAAAGTTAAAATTGTGAGAAGATCCATTGATCTTTTTCAATTGTTATGTAGTCCGTCCGTTGTAGTAACAAATGTCCAAGAAATTAATGACGAGGTAATAGTTGTATCTTGGGAATATACAGAGGAGTCCGCCGATATATTACCTACTGTAAATGTCGTGTTGGCTGCGCTCACAACTAGTCAGGCGCGACTTAAACTCTTTGAACATCTTGATGCTTTAGGAGAGCAAGTATTATATTTTGACACAGACAGCATTATTTATTTATACAAGGAGAGTAAACATAAAGTAGTTACCGGTGACTATCTAGGGGAAATGACTGATGAACTGTCAGAGTACGGACTAGGGTCATATATCAGTGAGTTTGTCTCGGGATGTCCAAAAACATACGGTTACAAAGTATCCACAAATACAGGTAAAACGAGTACGGTTTGTAAAATTAAAGGCTTTACACTAAATTTTTAAAATTCAAAAATACTAAACTTTGATTGTTTAAAAAGAATGATTGACAACGATGGAGACGCTAGCGAACCAATCTATGTAAGCGGTAATCAAATTAGGAGATCCGTTATTCGCGAAGTCGTCACTATAAATGAAAAAAAAAATTTAGAATAACAGGGGCTAAAAGAAAAAGAGATGGTGAGTATGATACGGTTCCATTTGGATACAAGACCGCTCGTATTATATAAATTACCGTGCTAGTGTCTAAATTCTATCACTTGTATAATGAATGTGAGACGAGCTATAGCTACAGAGCTCCATAGACAAGCCCGTAGACGTTACCTAACCAGAAATGTGACGTTAAAGGGGATAAATGACCTCTATCAAGCTGTTTTGGTCAAAATGATCCCTTTAGCGAGAGAAAATAAAGGGTTCAACTATGTATTGACAATGATAAACTGTTTAAAAATATTAGCTTTTGCTGTACCATTAAAAACAAAATCAGGCGCAGAAGTAGCTAAAAGTTTAGATCCCATACTTAAAAAACACCTAATGAAACATTTCCAAACCGATCACGGGAAAGTTTTTCAACACACATTTAAACAGTTAATGAAAAAAATATAACATTAATCATTACCATATACACTCTGACAAGAAAGCTTCCATAGTTGAAAGGCTAAATCGTACATTAAAAAATCGTATGTGGCGAGAATTTACAGCTCGAGGTAGTTACGAGTGGTTAACCCTTTTAAAAGAAATTTTAAAATCATACAATATTACTGTGCATAGCACTACTGGTATGAAACCCTCTCAAGTATTGAAAAAACATGAAAAACTTTTATTACAAAAACTAGCTGGTAAAACTACAAAAACTGTATCAAAATTCAAACTGGACGATAAAGTTAGAATTTCCAAATTTAAAAAGACGTTCGTTAAAGGGTATTTACCAAATTGGACAAACAAGGTTTTCTCAGTTTATGCTATTGTACCATCAAATCCTATAACCTATTATCTACAAGACTCAAAGGGGGAAATTTTAAAAGGTGGGTTTTATGGTGAAGAATTAAACAAGTCAAAAATAGGTGATGTGTACCTTGTTGAAAAAGTAATATAAAAAAGAGGGGATAAAGTTCTTGTGATGAAATGGCTCGGGTTTGATAATACACATAATTCGTGGGTAAATGAAAAGGAAATTGTCAAATAGGATATCCGGAAATTGTGGTTACTGTTTATGGATGTATATCCGGAAAAGGAAGTTTGTGTGTGATTGCGTGAATGGAAACTGATTACAGTTTATGTTGTGATTAACACAAAATGGCTGCTGTAATCTTAGCTTACGGTTACTGTAGAGTATTCAAAAAATATATAACATATTTATTGATCTTACAAATCAATTTAACTTCAGTATTACGTCACCATGCGTATCGAACAGTCATTGCATTCAATGAACATGACGAATTTCGACACTTTTCTCAAGAAAGGGGATATAAATAAAAGACATAGCTCTTTACTCCCAAACACAATCAGAGAATTACTCTGTGGACCGCCTAATTGTGGAAAGACTAACGTTATATTTAACTTGCTTTTTGAACCTAATGGGTTAAAATTTGCAAATGTTTACGTATTTTCAAAATCCCTTCACCAACCAAAGTACAAGTTCCTAGAAAAGATACTTGACAACTCTGACATTGGTTATTACCCATTCTCTGATAATGAATTCATGATTCCACCTAGCGAAGCTGAACCAAACTCTATAATGATTTTTGATGATATTGCGTGCGAAAAACATAACAATATACAAGCGTATTTTACTATGGGCCGTCACAATAATATTGACTCATTCAATTTAGGTCAATCCTACAGCAATATCCCAAAACACTTGATCTGTGACAATGCAAACCTTTTGATAGTATTTAAACAAGATGATCTGAACTTACGTCACATTTACAAAGATCACGTCAATACAGACGTTCCGTTTGACGAGTTTAGAAAGATTTGTGCTATTTCCTGGGGAGATAAATACGGGTTTATTGTGATAGATAAAGATAGTGAGAAAGAACAAGGTCGGTGCAGAATTGGTTTTGATCGTTTCATTAAAGATATATAATGCGTATATTCACATATGATGATGTTCGACCTTATGCCGACAATAGTAAATTGCATAAACCCAAATCAAATATATGCTCATGGTATTATGCAGATAGAAAACAGTTTTGTGGAAACTATTGTTGTAGATCGGGGAGACACAGTGATATATTCAACAGAAGATGTTGGAGACATAAAAGACGGGGCGGACACAGTAAAAGTTTACCCCCTCTGGTTATACTTATGATTACCTCGGCTGCTAGGATTTACAATAGGGAAATATGGTTGAAATTTCTAAGCGAGTGTGAAAAGAACGGTGTACCAGAACTTGTCATATATAACGAACATAATATTATGTTGAATGGTACAGTGAGACACCCTCAAAACATGATTTCAAGGTTTAGACCATTCGCCGATTTGTTCAACGAAACAGTTACTCCTTCCCATGGCGGTGTGGAATATATGAACGTGTAAATTGGATATGTTACAGTATGGATGCTCCTTACCCTTCACTTCCAAATGTGTGGTTGTCACAGAGAGAACTATACCTATACGAGGGCCTATAGCTCTATATAGATTGGCACTGAAGACGAAATGTTGTGTTGATATTAGTTACAATGTAAAGTTCGGTCCTGCACCCATTCTGCCTAAACAAACTAGAGGTAAACAGTTTGAAGCCGTAAACAATAAGGCTCAAGGTCTGTTCTCTGTTGAGTTTCTTAAGGAAGCCTTACCAACAGTACCTCAACAATGTGTTCATTTTGGACTATCCTATGACGGTTTCAATTATACTGTAACTAACTCTAAACTGTTACAGTCATGGATAAAATATACGGGTGCAAATTTGGACGAATTCTTATTATTAAACTCGTTCCTTCTTAGCGAGCAAAGTGTTCAGCCTATAGCCAAACTTAAACAGTTTATGGAGAACACACCAAAGGATGATTATCTCTTTGTAGCTGAAATAGCTCAGTGGCGTGATAATCTAAAACGAACCTTTATATTTAACCCTAGAAGCGGTAATGTTAAATTTCTTCGTTTGTTTAAAAATTAATTAAATATATTATTTGTATACAAAACCTAACTTATAAGATATCATTTTTCTCAGAAAGATGCATAGAATCCATCTATGTAATAAAAAAAATTTTTTTTGGAACGGTTTTGGAGTAAGTATGTTACATGTCAAAAACGAAGTTACCAATTTTCAGGAAAAACCTGTATATTCCAAAATCAATAGCTTACTACCTTTTTCTAAGATATACAAAAGTTTTGTGTAATATTTTTGAATATATTTAGGGGAAAAAAAATAAAATTTGTTATATTATCAAAAAAACAAAAAATAGTTTACGAAAAAATGTAAAATGATCTTTTTTTTTCAAAAAATCACTAAAAATAGTAATATATATCTTATACAAAAGTTCTATATCTCATTATGTTCAGAAAGGTGCATAGAATGTAGGTGTTGTTAGGAATAAGTTAATATTAGGTTAATATTAGGTTAGATTAGAAAGGAATCACATTCACAAAACTCAGAATGATCCAACTATTGTGAAACAATTAAAAAAATGTTGAAATGCTTGTCTTGCATAGAAACTAGAGCAACCAAGACTCCCAAAGGTATATAAACGATCAGCAGAATTTGGGTGGGGGTCTTTTGTCTTTTGGAAGATACACGGCTGTGTCACTAGCCGTGGTGCAGGAACTACTCCGGAAAATCTATTGGCTCAGGAACTCTGTTCGACAGACAGTAAGCAAGCATTTTGGTATTTGTATGTAAAGTCACCCGTTAGAGGATTTGTAACTTCTTTTATTTAAAATATAATAATAGTTGGAACACTTTTGAGTTTTGAACAATTGATTCGTGTATTTTATTTGAATAATTGATTTGTGTAATTTATATTTGAGTAATTGATTTATATAATTCATGTGAATAATTGATTTGTGTAATTTATATTTGAGTAATTGATTTATGTAATTCATGTGAATAATTGATTTGTGTAAGTTGTTTGAGTAACTGATTTAAATAATTTATTTGAGTAATTGATTTATGTAATTTGTTTGAGTAATTAATATTTCGTTTGAATTATCAGTTTGAGTAAATAGTTCAATTAGGTTCTAATTATTGTTTTGCATAATAATGTTGCATTGATGTATTAATAAATCACTGAACCACTAATTTTGATATTAATTGAAATTAAAGAACCCAGGCAGTTTTAAGGGCCAATCATAACAAATGGTGCATCGGCCGTTCTTTTAGTTTTTACTAAAAATTAATACCTATAAAAATTGTGCTAATATTCTTTTTATACATATTATTGAAGTTGATTTTAAAATTTTTTAGTTTAAGAAGTTTCAAAATTATTAACTGAATGTTACTATTTAATTATTGTTAGTGTGTTTATTAATAAGATAAGCTAAATTATAGTCATTCTAATTGTCACGATAACATTACGGGAAAATTTGTGGTAGGTTAAGGAGCTGAAAAGCAATTAGAAACCTGTTCCACTTACAATCTACTTGTTACATAAAACAACGCGTCGGCAGTTTGCATTACACAAGGTCGTGGCGGTTACATCACGGATTGCTGACGGAACATTGTGGGGCTTTGTTTACATTTTTTCTTTCTCATGCATCAATAAGTTTTAATAGTGAATAGGAAAATTAACGACAAACTTGACATTTCAAATTTATCATTGTTTCCGGTAGACTGAGTAGCTGGAAACGGATCTTTTTGAGTGTCGGGGGTTGAATTCTTCTTGGGTAGGATGTGCGAGAAACTGCCATTTTTTGAACCTAGTAAATTTGGGGGGAAAACAGGGGAAGACATAGAAACATATATAACAAGGTTTAGCAGGGCGGCCATTGCAAACGGATGGGACGATGAAAAAAAGAAAATATATTTTCCGTGGTATTTAGAAGGCGTGGCAAGCAGTTACTTTGACATCCTGGAAATTAAAAATGAACAATTAACATGGGAAGACCTAGAGACACAGTTCAGGAAAGCATTTGCGCCAACACAGGAGAAGGAAATGATATTGATACGATTGAATAATAGAATACAATTACCCGGGGAATCCCTGATACAATATAGAACCGATGTAGAGTTGTTGTGTGCGAAATATGAACCCGACATGAGTGAGTTAAAAATTTGCAACCACATATTGAAAGGACTTAACCCAGCCATGTTGCAGCAGATAGCTATGTTGGATAATAGTACGCTGGAAAAGCTAAATCATAATATGCTCACGGCAGAAAAAGCAACATACATGCTGCGAGAAAGGCTGGGAATTAATTCGGAAAATTTAACAGAAAAAAAAGAAATGGGCGAAAAATCCGAATTGGCTATCATATTAGACCAGCTTAAAAGTATGCATATGCAAAATAGACAGGTCAGGGACGATCCAGGGAGACGAGAATACCAGGGCCATAGACAAAGATACTACAACAGAAATACAGAACCAGGGCCAGAAAAAAACTATCGGTACGCTAGGGAATATAAACCACACAACCCAGAACAGATGTACCACGGAAGACAACCCATGGAACGAGCGTATAGGGCAGCGCCAGAGTGTTTTCGGTGTGGAGAGAGAGGACACATCGCTAAGTTTTGCCAAGCAAAAAAACTAGGACGGCCGGGATTGAACAACATTCATTCTGTACGGCCAGAAATATCTCGGAGAAATAAAACGGCGGGAAGCGCATACGAAAAATGGTTACGCAACAAAGTAGGACATAAATTGGCACAGCAGAGGCATGTACAATTTATAAAGTGGTATTTCGACACGTACGGAGACATGGTAAAAGATTATTCGCATAATAGGTTACATAATGAACAACGCAAAATGGAATTTGATGACACTGAAGAAACAATGTACAAGGGACCTTGCAACGTTGGGCGGAAAATGCTGACGAATCCGAACGATGATAGTGCATACTCGCAACACACAATCAAATTACAAACACCAATTTGTAACATAAACACAAATTTAACTTCAACAATAAGAGGACACATAGGGGACAAACAAATAGATATTTTATTAGACACAGGTTGTAGTGTTTCATGTCTAAATGATACATACAAACATTTAGCAAAAAAAATAAAGCCAGACAACATTTGGTTGACATCTGCGAATGCTACGAGACTGAATGTCACAGGCAAAGCAATTTTAGAGTTTCAGGTACAAAAAAAGAGATACAAGCAAACAGTATATTTAGTAGAAGGATTAACCAGCGATTTGTTGGTGGGTAATGATTTCATGGCAGCAAATGATACTGTCATTAACTTCAAAACACAGACAGTTACTCTGGGGGAAAGCAAAATATCATTATTTAAAGAACACAACGCGGCAAACACAACAGAAGACGTGATGCCCATTTACACACCACACGACATAACGATATCCCCAGGTGAGACAAAAAATATCGAAGGGCGAACAGAAAGAATATTAACAGAAGGAAAAAAATATGAATTTCAGTGTAGGGATGACCTACTAGGTAAAAAAGGAGTTCATGTATGTGCTAGTACAGATGACACACCCACACGATTAACGATTGTGAACCCGACATCGCGAACAAAAACTTTGTTAACAAACACCAAGTTAGGGAAAGTGGCCGTGACTGAAGAACAGAAACAAAAAACCCGCAAATTGATAAAATTCTCAAGTACAGACTTCGAAGACTACAACCCAAAAGAAAAGCATCACATTAATTACCTGTCTCAGAATACGGAAATGACAAACAGCAAAGACCTGACCGACCAAAAGGGGGACCGCATAGACATCAATAAAGAATTAACCAGCACAGAACACGAGGCAGCTAAGACATTAATAAAGAGATATATTCATTTGTTTGCGCGAGGGCCATACGATTTGCAAGAAGCCAATATGCCACCATATTCAATATATATGAACACAGACAAACCAGTAGCTGTACCTCCATACAGGTTAAGCAATGTGGAAAGGATGGAATTGGACTGTCAGGTAGAGGAGTTAAAGAAAACAGGCGTGGTAGAAGATTCCCAGAGTGCATACGCGGCACCAGCATTTTTGGTAAAGAAACCGGGAGACCAATACCGCATGGTAGTGGACTACAGGAAGTTAAACGAGAATATGGAGGCAGACAAATTTCCATTGCCCAAGGCAGAAACAATATTCGACACCCTTGGGACGGCACAATACTTTTCGTCAATGGATATCAATCAGGCATTCTTCCAACAGCCTATTGTGCCGGAGCATAGACCGTATACGGCGTTTGTGACTCACCGAGGCCTATACCAATACACTAGACTGCCTATGGGAATGAGAAATTCGTCCAATTCATTTCAACGGAGTATGAACCGCCTATTTTCAGGGTTGTTGTATCAAGGAATGATAATTTATATAGACGATTTGGTAGCGTATGGAGGCACATTTAAAGAACAATTAGATAATCTAGAAAAAGTTTTTAAGCGTCTAGAAGCAGCTAAATTGAAACTTAAAACATCTAAATGTCATTTTTTCTACAAAAACATTGATGTACTTGGCCACAACATATCCAAACAGGGGATAAAGCCATTGGAGAGAAATTTAAAAGCTATAACCGAATTTCCCACTCCTACGCGAACGAAGGATGTGCGGAGCTTCTTAGGAGCGGCATCTTATTATAGGAAGTTCATCCAAGGCTTTAGTGACATAGCTAAACCACTGACGGATTTAACAAAAAAAGAAAATGCAGAAAAAAAAACATTCAAATGGTTAGGGCAGCATGAAAAAGCTTTCCAAAAACTAAAAATCTCATTAACAACACCGCCAGTGCTGGCAAATTTCAACGAAAATTTGGAAATAGTGATATCGTGCGACGCCAGTAGGACCGGAATAGGGGGAGTAATGTCCCAATACCAAGAAGATGGAACACTACGACCTATTGCTTACGTCAGCAGGAGACTAAAAGATACCGAGGGGCGCTGGAGCGTATCAGAGATAGAGCTGTTAAGTGTAGTTTACACGGTTAACTATTTTAGACCTTTCCTGTATGGCCGACGATTTACGATTTTCAATGACCGCGCCAGTTTACAATATTATAAAAATGTAAAAACCCTAAGTTCACGTTTAAATAGATTAGCTTTGAAATTAATAGAGTATGATTTTGAAATCAAACACAAACCCGGATCGACAATGAGAGTACCAGATAGCTTGAGTCGCTACCCAGGAAAAACACCGATTTCAAAAACAGAAATACAGGGGGAACTAACAATAAACAAAATCCAAACAGTAAACATAGAACAATTACAACTAACAGATGATTATTTATTCCACATTAGACAAGCGTTAGTAGATCCAGAGGCAGCTGACAAAGCATTTAGGCGAGCTTCAAGGTTGTACACACTACGGGATGGAATCTTGCATTATAAGCACATAATGAATGGAGGAAATAAAATGCTGTTAGCAATTCCTAAAACATTGACAACAGACGTTTTACAGGCATTTCATGATTCATATGTTGGGGGAGGTCATGCGGGGATACAAAAAACGATGTCAAAGATAAGGAACAACTATCATTGGCCAGGGATGACAGCGGACATGGTACGATACATAAAAAATTGTCATAAGTGTCAAATTATGAAAACGGACCGACAGAAACAAACAAGATTTTTACAACCAATCAAAATCAACACAAAACCATTTACTAAATTAACAATAGACTTTCTCGGACCTTTACCAAAATCAAACAAGAAGGGATACATTATAATTGCAACGGACAACACAACGAGGTTCGCGGTTGCCAAAACTACCGAAAAAGCAGATGCCAACACGACAGCGAAATTTTTATTAGAAGACATCATTCCATGTTACGGAATGCCAGCAGAGATACAGACAGACAGGGGGACTCACTTCGTAGCCGACACACTAAAGCAATTATACACCGCCTTAGGCATAATACACAAAACATCGGCAGCTTATAGGCCACAAAGTCAAGGAATAACTGAGCGATACAACTCGACGTTAATAAACATGCTGCGCTGTTACGTAAACATAAAGCAAAAGGAATGGCATAAATACGTGAAATTATTAACTTTTGCATATAATTCAGGCAGACACGCGGCCACAGGATTTTCACCCTTCTTCCTACTGCACGGGTTTGAACCAAACCAACCAATCGATTAAGCATTGTTACCAAAAATACCAGACCACAATGTACTGGAAGCCTTAAAAACAATACACAAAATTAGGCAGGATTTGCCAAAATTGTTAGAGGCAAACCAAAAAGACCAATGCAAGCGTTATAATGAGCACAAAAGGGAAAAAGAATTTCAAGTAGGGGAAATGGTCCTAGTGAAAGCAGAGAAAAAGGACAACAAGCTTGCCCAACAGTACACAGGCCCATATAAAATTTTAAAAAGACTTTCGCCACTAAACTATGAGATAGAGGTAAATCGATATGGTAGATGGATAGGGGACATAGTCCATGTCTCAAGATTAAAACAGTATAATACAAATGTATAAGTAATAGATATATGTAGGTATAGGAATATACATAAGTTAAATAATTTAATTAAAACAATTAACATAAAATCTAAAAAAATCTAAAAGTCTCAAAAGGTTTCCAACAAATCAAAGTTTTTTTTTCTCTTCAAAAATCATATAAAAATAATAACAGGTGAATTTATACAAAAATGCTTGCTCAGGTTACAGGACATGAAGCCACAGAAGATTTATATTATAATTCATATTCATAATGTAAAGAAAAGGTTTAATTGTTTTTTTTACCCTGTTGCAGGTTTGACTACGCTAATGTAGTAAGATTGGTGGATTGAGTAGCCAATTGACTACCTACATTATTTTGGTTAGACCTGTTGGGTTATATATGTATATTTTTTTAACTAAATATAAATCACATGTATGCATTTTAGGACTAGAACTTAGTATTAATCAAAAAGGATTGTAAAATCCGTAGACGTTACCCAACCAGAAATGTGACGTTAAAGGGGATAAATGACCTCTATCAAGCTGTTTTGGTCAAAATGATCCCTTTAGCGAGAGAAAATAAAGGGTTCAACTATGTATTGACAATGATAAACTGTTTAAAAATATTAGCTTTTGCTGTACCATTAAAAACAAAATCAGGCGCAGAAGTAGCTAAAAGTTTAGATCCCATACTTAAAAAACACCTAATGAAACATTTCCAAACCGATCACGGGAAAGTTTTTCAACACACATTTAAACAGTTAATGAAAAAAATATAACATTAATCATTACCATATACACTCTGACAAGAAAGCTTCCATAGTTGAAAGGCTAAATCGTACATTAAAAAATCGTATGTGGCGAGAATTTACAGCTCGAGGTAGTTACGAGTGGTTAACCCTTTTAAAAGAAATTTTAAAATCATACAATATTACTGTGCATAGCACTACTGGTATGAAACCCTCTCAAGTATTGAAAAAACATGAAAAACTTTTATTACAAAAACTAGCTGGTAAAACTACAAAAACTGTATCAAAATTCAAACTGGACGATAAAGTTAGAATTTCCAAATTTAAAAAGACGTTCGTTAAAGGGTATTTACCAAATTGGACAAACAAGGTTTTCTCAGTTTATGCTATTGTACCATCAAATCCTATAACCTATTATCTACAAGACTCAAAGGGGGAAATTTTAAAAGGTGGGTTTTATGGTGAAGAATTAAACAAGTCAAAAATAGGTGATGTGTACCTTGTTGAAAAAGTAATATAAAAAAGAGGGGATAAAGTTCTTGTGATGAAATGGCTCGGGTTTGATAATACACATAATTCGTGGGTAAATGAAAAGGAAATTGTCAAATAGGATATCCGGAAATTGTGGTTACTGTTTATGGATGTATATCCGGAAAAGGAAGTTTGTGTGTGATTGCGTGAATGGAAACTGATTACAGTTTATGTTGTGATTAACACAAAATGGCTGCTGTAATCTTAGCTTACGGTTACTGTAGAGTATTCAAAAAATATATAACATATTTATTGATCTTACAAATCAATTTAACTTCAGTATTACGTCACCATGCGTATCGAACAGTCATTGCATTCAATGAACATGACGAATTTCGACACTTTTCTCAAGAAAGGGGATATAAATAAAAGACATAGCTCTTTACTCCCAAACACAATCAGAGAATTACTCTGTGGACCGCCTAATTGTGGAAAGACTAACGTTATATTTAACTTGCTTTTTGAACCTAATGGGTTAAAATTTGCAAATGTTTACGTATTTTCAAAATCCCTTCGCCAACCAAAGTACAAGTTCCTAGAAAAGATACTTGACAACTCTGACATTGGTTATTACCCATTCTCTGATAATGAATTCATGATTCCACCTAGCGAAGCTGAACCAAACTCTATAATGATTTTTGATGATATTGCGTGCGAAAAACATAACAATATACAAGCGTATTTTACTATGGGCCGTCACAATAATATTGACTCATTCAATTTAGGTCAATCCTACAGCAATATCCCAAAACACTTGATCTGTGACAATGCAAACCTTTTGATAGTATTTAAACAAGATGATCTGAACTTACGTCACATTTACAAAGATCACGTCAATACAGACGTTCCGTTTGACGAGTTTAGAAAGATTTGTGCTATTTCCTGGGGAGATAAATACGGGTTTATTGTGATAGATAAAGATAGTGAGAAAGAACAAGGTCGGTGCAGAATTGGTTTTGATCGTTTCATTAAAGATATATAATGCGTATATTCACATATGATGATGTTCGACCTTATGCCGACAATAGTAAATTGCATAAACCCAAATCAAATATATGCTCATGGTATTATGCAGATAGAAAACAGTTTTGTGGAAACTATTGTTGTAGATCGGGGAGACACAGTGATATATTCAACAGAAGATGTTGGAGACATAAAAGACGGGGCGGACACAGTAAAAGTTTACCCCCTCTGGTTATACTTATGATTACCTCGGCTGCTAGGATTTACAATAGGGAAATATGGTTGAAATTTCTAAGCGAGTGTGAAAAGAACGGTGTACCAGAACTTGTCATATATAACGAACATAATATTATGTTGAATGGTACAGTGAGACACCCTCAAAACATGATTTCAAGGTTTAGACCATTCGCCGATTTGTTCAACGAAACAGTTACTCCTTCCCATGGCGGTGTGGAATATATGAACGTGTAAATTGGATATGTTACAGTATGGATGCTCCTTACCCTTCACTTCCAAATGTGTGGTTGTCACAGAGAGAACTATACCTATACGAGGGCCTATAGCTCTATATAGATTGGCACTGAAGACGAAATGTTGTGTTGATATTAGTTACAATGTAAAGTTCGGTCCTGCACCCATTCTGCCTAAACAAACTAGAGGTAAACAGTTTGAAGCCGTAAACAATAAGGCTCAAGGTCTGTTCTCTGTTGAGTTTCTTAAGGAAGCCTTACCAACAGTACCTCAACAATGTGTTCATTTTGGACTATCCTATGACGGTTTCAATTATACTGTAACTAACTCTAAACTGTTACAGTCATGGATAAAATATACGGGTGCAAATTTGGACGAATTCTTATTATTAAACTCGTTCCTTCTTAGCGAGCAAAGTGTTCAGCCTATAGCCAAACTTAAACAGTTTATGGAGAACACACCAAAGGATGATTATCTCTTTGTAGCTGAAATAGCTCAGTGGCGTGATAATCTAAAACGAACCTTTATATTTAACCCTAGAAGCGGTAATGTTAAATTTCTTCGTTTGTTTAAAAATTAATTAAATATATTATTTGTATACAAAACCTAACTTATAAGATATCATTTTTCTCAGAAAGATGCATAGAATCCATCTATGTAATAAAAAAAAATTTTTTTGGAACGGTTTTGGAGTAAGTATGTTACATGTCAAAAACGAAGTTACCAATTTTCAGGAAAAACCTGTATATTCCAAAATCAATAGCTTACTACCTTTTTCTAAGATATACAAAAGTTTTGTGTAATATTTTTGAATATATTTAGGGGAAAAAAAATAAAATTTGTTATATTATCAAAAAAACAAAAAATAGTTTACGAAAAAATGTAAAATGATCTTTTTTTTTTCAAAAAATCACTAAAAATAGTAATATATATCTTATACAAAAGTTCTATATCTCATTATGTTCAGAAAGGTGCATAGAATGTAGGTGTTGTTAGGAATAAGTTAATATTAGGTTAATATTAGGTTAGATTAGAAAGGAATCACATTCACAAAACTCAGAATGATCCAACTATTGTGAAACAATTAAAAAAATGTTGAAATGCTTGTCTTGCATAGAAACTAGAGCAACCAAGACTCCCAAAGGTATATAAACGATCAGCAGAATTTGGGTGGGGGTCTTTTGTCTTTTGGAAGATACACGGCTGTGTCACTAGCCGTGGTGCAGGAACTACTCCGGAAAATCTATTGGCTCAGGAACTCTGTTCGACAGACAGTAAGCAAGCATTTTGGTATTTGTATGTAAAGTCACCCGTTAGAGGATTTGTAACTTCTTTTATTTAAAATATAATAATAGTTGGAACACTTTTGAGTTTTGAACAATTGATTCGTGTATTTTATTTGAATAATTGATTTGTGTAATTTATATTTGAGTAATTGATTTATATAATTCATGTGAATAATTGATTTGTGTAATTTATATTTGAGTAATTGATTTATGTAATTCATGTGAATAATTGATTTGTGTAAGTTGTTTGAGTAACTGATTTAAATAATTTATTTGAGTAATTGATTTATGTAATTTGTTTGAGTAATTAATATTTCATTTGAATTATCAGTTTGAGTAAATAGTTCAATTAGGTTCTAATTATTGTTTTGCATAATAATGTTGCATTGATGTATTAATAAATCACTGAACCACTAATTTTGATATTAATTGAAATTAAAGAACCCAGGCAGTTTTAAGGGCCAATCATAACAGTGTGTAGTGAAAAAAAAAGTTAGATGTATCACATTTGGTGTTTTTTGGTCAAATACCAAAAAATCGAAGAGTAATGGAGCAGAAATTTCACAGAAATGGTAATGAATAACATACTAATAGATTTTTAGGATTTTTTTCAACCATTTCTTGAGATTTGTCATATATTTGTGAATATATTTAGGGGGAAAAAATAATAATATGTTACATTTTCTAAATAAAAATACCGATTTTCCCTAAAAAGGTAACTTTTACAAGTGAGGTTAGGTTTGTAACCTCCACAATTTAGACTCACTAGTACCAATTTGAAGATAGATCAAAGACAAAACCATTAGATTTAACTAAGACAATATATACTTTACAAAGAATAACACACATATTCACTTTTATAATCATATAAAACACTATATATAAGACAATTTGCATATAGCCTAAACTTACCATTTCGGCCTAGGTTATCGCAAATAAGAACGTTCAAAAACTAAACTATCACGCAAAAACATAAGCTTTAGATATAAAAACACATATATTGTAACTTTTATACACAATTTATATACAATTTGTATACACAAACCTTCAAAATAACAAATATCTAACCCCAAAACAATTGGCGCTACGTCATTTGTTAGAGTTTTTACGTTGAACATTTGCCTATGTTCCGAGATGAAAACAAAGGCTTCAAGAGTTCTAAGTAAATATCAAGTGGTACCAACTTATAGAATGGAATTTCCCCTACAACTTAGTGTAAAGAAATATAATATTAGATTCTTCTGAAACCAAAGAGAAATGCAAACCTAATGCCAACCAAATTTCGTCTGGTCAAGTTTGTTCTACGTTCAAGTAGGAATATCTCTGGATCTATGAGACGCAGAAAAATTTGTAATCTACGGTTGGAAAGAGAAACATGTGATCTATAGAACAGTGTTTTAGTTGAAATAAATGACAGAAAAATATAGTTGTAATTATATCGGGAAAAATGGCATCGCGCTAACGAAAAGGCGCAGAGTTCAAATCTACGATTTTACGCATCAAAAATATGCGAACTTCACCAATTTTTGGAATATTATTTATAACGTTTTGTGGTATTTTTTTGCATGATTATGCATCTACGGAACATTAGCTTTCCAACGGTATTTTATTTATTGCGATCGGACAATTTTAAGTGGGCGTAACGTTGAATTGCAAAATACGTGTTTTATAGACGGTGCCTAAGTTATTGGACCAGGCCTGGGTCCAATCTGGGTCCGGTATCGTTTCTAGGGTTAAAAGTACTGACAACATCGAGCACATTCCTCGTTTTGACAAGGACACGTACGGATACCTGAAAGGTTTGCAGTGGAGTGCTAACGTACTGAAAGCATCAGCCGGCGATATAATAAAGTTCCTCTTGACTAGGAAAAAATATCCGTGTTACTTTAGATCTATAGAACTGCCATGACGTCATCTAACCTTACAACGGAGATATCACGGTTAAGGGAGGTTATTAAAAAAAAAATATCGGGAGATACGTCAAGGTGAAGCTTGAACAGAGCTGCTACTCAATAAACAATACAGTCCCATACTCAAAGAATTATCAAAAATAAAGGGTTCGCTATCTGCACTCGATGTCAAAGTCGAAACAAAGGAAGAGATAGAAGAGAAGGGAGAGATGGTAATTCCACCACCACTGGCTACCCTACGGTCAATTTTATCGATACCGATGTAGTTGCAGAAACTCCAGACCTCCCTCCTAATGTAAAGGATGTATTATCTACACCACAGGGTCGCCATGATTCTGTACAGTGGGTAGGGCGTCAATTCAATCACTCTCTCACTCAACGTTACTTACTCAAAATGTTTAAAGACAATAATCGTAGCATAGATCATACTTTTGTACCTAGAATTGAAAATGACAGATTAATGGTAGGTAACAGTCCAGTTCGGTTTTCTGATGACGGGGAGATTATAATTGACGGAGTACATTATAAAGGGACGGTAGGGTTGTACGAATTGTTGTTTAAATGGGCACCGAAAGACGGGGTCTTTAATGAAGCAGATTTAGATGCATACAAAGACATTTGTGTAAAAACTAATGCCCATAAACGTCAGTATAATCCTCATGGGCAAATAAATTGTATCCCAAACTCTATTAAATACAATTGTGTTATAAAGTTTTTGTTCCCTCCTAAAACATTCAGAGGGAGAGGTTATTCATATTGGGACAACCCCAATGAACTTTGCGACCGACTAAGACTCTTATTGGCCTTTTAAGATGCTGGTCATACAGGGCATGCTAACGAAATAGCCTCCATCATTGAAGAACTACGGGAAGCTGGAATTATAAAAGGTTCTGGAAATAGAAAAATTAGATCATTAATAAAATGAGCGTCGACAGGTTTGGCCGTTACTCGGAGCTTAGTAAGACTCGTTCAGTGTCGGGGCCAAAGAGTTACAGGATATGACCTTACACCAGAGGGGAACTACGATATAAAGGGTAAAATCCTAAGTAATATAGCCAACCCTAAAACTAAAAAAGATACTGTTAACTTAGAAACTCTAGAGGAAAATTGTCTAACTTTTGACAAAACCGTAAAAAAGTACCATACAAAAGGCATACCCTTGTGGGGTCTGGGGGCAACAAAAGATGTTGATGATGCCGTAACGAAAGAATATCTCGAGTCCTTAATTCCAATCATACTTATGACTGACTATTCTGTTAATCATAGTAGGATACAAAATGTAGGCAAACCTATAGAAGATGGCGATGCTGCAAACAAACTGTACGTTGACAATAGACTACCACTAAGTGACGGTAAAGAGTGTAATTTTGAAAGCCATCAATTAGCAAAAATCGACTCCCCATTGTACATGGACGATGCTGTCAACTTAGCTTTCCTATTACAAAATACTGTGCATATACTTCTGTTACCGAATGGAGAGATATTTAGTGCTAATGGTAAGAGAATAAGTAATTTACCTGATGGTACAACCAATATAGATGCAGTGAATTTGCGACAGTTAAAAAAATCTAGTCACGATATGCTAGAATGGGTAAAGAAAAATGTATTACTCAAAAATCAAAGTAACAACTGTTTTAATGCCGAGGCTAAACATGTACTATCGCCCGTGGTGGTGCGGATACGGATGCAGTTACACTCTATCAATTAGTTGATAGTTGACGCTATTAAGGTTGCGGAATTCAACTATCTTCATGGTATGAACTTACGGATGCTAGTTTAAGAAGATTCATTAAATCAGAATTGATTGACCTTGCATACACCATTAAAAGTGAACACAGTAAAGTTACTACCCCTAGAGAAGTGGTAAAGGACTGGAGATCACTATGGGGTGCAGAGGATAAGGATGTAGAATAAAAATCTAAACATCAAGTTGATTTAACTCATTCGTAAATATGACTTTGACCAGAGTGTTTGTCTTCTTTGTGCTCTGTTGCTGTGCAAGTCTCGCTGAAGAATTCGGCAGTGACAGCTATAGTACAACACCTGAAACTTTAGACGTAACACAATATGGCCGCTGTGGTTATAACGATAGTGTTAACCCTCTTGATGCCTCTGGTCAGTTTAAATGGAGTAATACTACGCTTTCATGGTACCTGTACGGCGGCGGTAGCCGTGAACAACTGAAAACTGTTCAGTACGATTTCAATTTGTGGAGCCGGCATTCCAGTTTAAGATTTTATCGGTGCAGCTCTACACCCAATATAGTCATTTCTTTTGCTGAAATGGATCATTTGAATTTGGTTAATGGTACTAAAAAGAGTTTTAGTGATTTTGACTGTACAGGTTTGATTCTTGCACACGCGACACTACCCACACTGAACACAATGCAATCGGAAATTCATTTCGATACAGATGAGAATTGGGACTTTGGCATGAATCGACCTTCGGATAGTCACCAATCTTTCTATACTGTCCTTTTACGCGAAATCGGACACGCCCTTGGCCTACACCATTCCCCTATTTCCAACTCCACAATGTACCGTTATTCTATTATACCGAGAAACATTGCAGACATGTACTAATTAGATCTCTCCCTAGATACAATTAACAGTATACAACACCTATACGGACCTAGGAGTACCACTACCATTAGTAGCATTAGTAGTAGTAGCATGAAAAATGAAAATGCTATTGTAAACCTAGATAGTATCGTCGGCAAAGGTACGCATTGGGTGTGTTATAAAAAACGGGGTAACAGTGTAGAGTATTTTGACAGTTTTGGAAATCTTAGACCACCACTCGAGTTGACTAGATACTTTGGTTCAGATACTAATATTTACTATAACTATAAAAGACATCAAAGTGATAACTCAGTCGTATGCGAACATTTGTGCTTGAAGTTTCTATCATGAGTATCGTTTTAAGTGGTAATAGTCCCACAATTTCGTGTGATTTCTTTCCTCCAGTCGAGTTGGAAGACGGTGAGTGGGAAATTGGTCTCATTGACTTTGCCACATACAATTCAATTCCAAATATAACGGAAGGTGTTAATAATAAATTTTATCTCATTAAAGATCAAAAAGATAATGATGAAGTGATTATCAGTATACCTACTGGCTTGTATGAAATCGAAGATATTGAAAAATGTATCAAGTCACAGCTACCATCCGGGGTTGTATTTTCCTTAAAACCCAACAATAATACATTGAAAGCGGAGATTAAGTGTTCACGGACAATAAATTTTAAAGAGGGTTCGATTGGGAAATTACTAGGCTTCAATAATGGGGAATTGGAAGCTATTTCTAAACACGAATCTGATTTACCAGTTGATGTGATTAAAGTGAATGTGATTCGTGTAGAGTGTAATATTGTAATGGGGTCATTTCAAGACGGTACAGAGTGTCATGTTATACACGAGTTTTACCCACAAGTACCTCCAGGATACAAGATTGTGGACATTCCCCCGACAATAATATATTTACCTGTCAAAGTAAAAACTATTCGTAATATCACAGTAAGTTTAACAGATCAGAACAGTGTTCCTGTAGATTTCAGAGGGGAGACAGTGTCTGTCAGATTACACTTACGACGGAATGGGTCTCGTATTTAACGACCGTCAGTATAAAAAAGACGTCAGTATAAATCGTTAACTAGCCGCATTAACACGTCGGAATATTTTGTTCCTAAGATCGTTAGGATTCAAAGTTAACAATGGAACTACTGGCAATAGATAGTGTTGCAAACTACAATGACGTCATCACTGGAATGGAATACCATTCTCACAGACCGTATGCGTCCTCTACTTATGCCAGCAACGATGAAATTCGTATTCCAATAAATCAGCAGGATGTTATTACAGCCCCTTTTGAAAGTTTGTTACATATTAAAGGTAAATTGAGTGGAACGAAAGCTGACGGTACGGCTGCAACTGTAAAGCTTGTTAACAATGCAGTAGTGTTCTTATTCGATGACATTAGATATGAGATAGCTGCTAACGAAGTGGACCGTACGAGAAATGTCGGAATTACAAGTACAATTAAAAATCTATTATCGTTATGTGAACATGAGAAGAATAAGCTAGGTAACGCGGGGTGGCTGGGTATTGGTGAGAAAAAACAGGTTGAAGAATTTACAGTCTCTGTTTTGTTGAAGTTGTTGATGGGATTCTCTGAAGACTACAAGAGGATAGTAATGAATGTAAAACAAGAACTCATACTATTACTATCAGCCACCGATTGGAATGCTATCTACAGTGACGACGCTACAGGCATAACGCTTGAGATAATCAGTACACACAGGAGAATTCCTCACTTAACGGTAACCGATACTTTTAGATTGAAAATTTTGAAAATGATAGAACATGACAGTCCTGTACACATACCTTTCCGTAATTGGGAAATTTACGAATATCCAACATTACCCCAATCGACACAAATTTCTTGGACCGTTAAGACAGCTAATCAGTTGGAAAAACCTCGATACGTTATATTGGGCTTCCAAACATAAGAAAGAATAAAATAAAATCAGATGCTACTCTGTTTGACAGATGTGATGTTACAAATGTAAAACTGTATCTCAATTCACAATATTTCCCTTACGACAACTTGCACGATGACGTTTCGATCATGTATGAGATGTATGCAAGATTTCTACAATCTTATTATGAAAAGGAACCTTCTCAGTATCTCAGTTTGGACCAATTTCGGGAAAAAGCTCCGGTTTTTGTAATTGATTGTTCCAAACAAAATGATTCAATTAAATCAGGTCCTGTAAATGAGACTAAAAATTGAGGCTTCCAAAATTATACCGGCAAATACTACAGCCTACTGTTTCATTCTACATGACTCACATATTGTATATACTCTCCTCTCGGGTAACGTTAAAAAAGTGATTGTGTAACCGTTGTGCGGTTAATTGGTTTTTGCGCATGCATGGACAAAACTGTTCATGTTTGAACCAGTTCATTCAGTAAAGAGAACCGCAGTGCGCAGGTGTTGTATAAATGGTTTCTGCGCATGCGTAGGTCAATGATATGAAAACTTTCATATTCGAACCTGTTCATTCGGTAAAGAGAACCGCTGTGTGCAGGTGTTGTATAAAAACTGTTCATGTTTGAACCTGTTCATTCTGAAAAGAGACATCATGTGTATATACGACCTTACAGTGTTTCCAGGGAGTGTTCACGCATTCTTCAGGTTGGTACCTACAGATAGAATACCTGAATTTAATGACTTGATTGAGCAACTTTGCTCGTTTGTTGGGAAGGGACCGGGAGGGTTTCGGAAAGATTCGAGTTGTATATTCAGTAATGAATTACGCGAAGACAAAAACTATATAGTTGAAAAGGGGCAATTGTCTAGCCATGTTTATGAAAACTTAAAGGGTCGGATTGCCGGCCGTCTTTCTAGCTATGATCATGGTATTAGCGTATTGGTGGGTGGGGTAGGTGTGGTATATACTCGATGTTATTGTTTCTGTTGTGGTGAAAGTACAAATAATGAAGTAACATACTACCAATTTGATTTTGATGACCCGAGGTTACGCGAGTTTCCTTTCATACAATACGATCTTGGAGGTGATGACAGGGATTCATACATTAATGAAGAATTTGAAGCTATAATTAACGATGAAATGGTATTAGAGGGGAGGGGGTAAATAAGGGTAGGTGAAGTACGTAGTGGCCGAGTCTCATTTTAAAAGGTTATTTGTAGTCATGGAGTCAACGAGTACAGACGTAAATGTGAACGTCTCCGCCGCGAAGGATATTGACGAAGAGCTCATAAAAGTACCTAACTTTCAGCTCGGGGTTTTTTTAAAGACTGTACATTTTTTAAATAAAGAATGTACAAAATTCGTATCAGTTGGTTTATTTCAACATACAGGTTGTGAAATCGGTGTGCTTATACGTAGTGGCAGGAATTTTGTGTTCTTTACACAAGAGTTGTTTAATGAAGTATTACAACTGATTAAAGGTTCTCACGTTACTGCTGCTCTTGATGAAAAAGGTAATCGTAGATTCACTTTAAACTGCGGCGAGATTGTGGTTAAATCTATTTTTAGTAAACGTTATGTTAAATTAAACGACGAGCGGCGAACCTTAACTTTGAGCGAATCGGAGTGGGGGTGTTTGAAGACTGTATTCCTGTTGAGACACGTCGTATTTCTGAATTGTTTTATTTTGAAAACAATATGAAAGCACACATGATTGAGAACCTAGCTGCGGACGAGGTAGTACCTAGTAGTTTACCAGAGTCTGACAGGAACTAGGGTAAGTTTACTGTCTAGTAATTTCTTCTGTGAAAGAACGTGGCCTACTTCACAGAAAAAATTAGCTGTAGAGGTGGGAGTAGTGTGTGCTTTAAAGGTTAGGTTAGGTTTGGTTAGTCAGTCTAGGTCGATCTGCATAGCAGGCCGGATCAGGGTAAATTACATAAAATTGTTTGATGTAATATTGTGTAATGTTGGGGCCCAGACTGACGTAGCAATGTGTGCCGTCAATCGGGGCTCAGGTGGCCCAACCGTAATATTGTGAGATGTCAGTCGGGGCTCAAGTGGCCCAACCGTAATATTGTGTGACGTACTATTGTGCTTTATAAGTTAGGTTAAATATTAAGTTTAGTTAGTCTTCGTCGAGCTGGCGAGGAGGACGGACGGGTAAGTTAACTTTTCTTAGGCTATCTGGGTTCTACCTAAATTCTGGGGTCACTCTGTGTCCTAGGTCTCAAGTGTCCCAAACGACGTCATTTCCAGTGACGGCATTGTGACGTCACAAAAAGACGTCATAATGACGTCGCCGGAAGTGACGTAAAGGGCTTTGTGGCTTTGGGGCTCAGGTGGCATAAGATTTGGCGGGGCCCAGGTGGCCTAAGTTCTACTAGCGTTGAAGGACATACAGATATATATGAATTATTTTGAATATCGAGGCTTAAACTATGCGGAAGTTAAACAATATGTTAAAATGAAAAAAATACAAACACTGTTATCATTCACGTAAAGGGAGTTTTACTGATTTCAACTCTTGTAAAAAATTATCTGTACAGGTTGAAACCAGTAATGGTAATAAACTAAATTTTTGTAGATTATAACAGGGATTATGATTTTCCTTTTAGAGAGATTTATAAGAAAACACATTTATAGACGGAATGATCCGAAATTCTTCTGTGAAAATTTCAACATCAATTTTACTTGAATCCCAATATTTTCTCTATAGTATGTGCAGACAAAATATATATACAGAGTGTTTCTGTAATGAGCAGAGTTAATTCAGAGGGTCAAAATATAATATGGGTCGATATAATTTGTAATTTGGTTCAAAATAAAGAAAAAAGTTCCTAAAAACATATATCCTTTCCGCCTTTTTTATCTAATCCGCCTTTTTTATCTAATCCGCCTTTTTGTTTTTATACTAATAATTTATATGTTAAGAATGGCTTAACGGATGCATGGTAATCATCAATGTAAAAATCTAGTTGAAAAAAATAATCAACTTGTTCCAATAATTTGTTTCAAAATGGTGGCCATTTAAATTTTAAATGAAAATAACTCATTTAAAGTTATATTCATTTAAAAATTTTAATGAATTTTTAACAAATTATTGGAACAAGTTGATTATTTTTTTCAAACTAGGTCTTTACATTGATGACTATCGTGCAAAATTTCAACTCAATTGATTACGCCGTTCTGGTAAAAGAAGGGTTTCCGGACATATGTTCATAGGAACTTTTTTCTTTATTTTGACTCATATAACCACCTCCTGAATTATCACCCCGCACTACAGAAACACCCTGTATATATAATATAAATAAATAAATATATTTATTTATTTATCTATTGAGAAACAAACTATTCAAAATAATTATTTTAACAAAAATGAAACTATCTACTTGTGCAATCATATTAAAATTATAATTATTTTTAAGGTCTAAATTAGGCTAAGTTGAAGTATATTTTCTTGCTAAGTAGATCATTTATTACATTTTATCAACAGCTTTTGTTAGACAAATAGTTTTTATACCAACTTAAAAGTCAACCCTTTTACTAAAAATAAATAATTTTAATTATAATTTAACTAATTAAACAAAATTTAATCACTACGGAAATAGGATCAGTAAATGTTAATATTCTCTGCAACTCTTCCTTATTGCAAGTACTTTTAGTTTTGGTTCCTAGTCCGGTGTTCCTTTCAAGGACACATCTTTCTGGTTCCTGAGAAATTCTTTTCTTATGTTTTTGTTTATCTTATATCTCGTAATAATCCATTATAAAAGATTTTAGCTATAAATCGGCTCATGATTTCATTAATATTTTGGTGAAATATGACTATTGTTATTTAATCTAAGGTACCAAATTGAAAGTAAAATAAAATAACCACGTTAAAAGAATAATTTGCCAAAAACGAAAATTAACCTTTACTCGCTAACTGAAAACCAATTTTTTTTTTTTTTTTAATCTATAGTTTTTTAGTAATGATTAGTGTCCGAGAAGTCAGCAATGCTTATATTTTGTTTAATGTGTGGTTCTCATCTTGAAGCTGATTTTCTTTTCTTTACATTTTATTTAATAATTCACCATTGAAAGTCTAGAAGGTAATCTCAATTCTATTACTATTCTTATGAAGTAATGCACATATCCCTGAATCGTTCATCTAATGCCATTGAGTACCATGAACTGTAATCAGTATATGAAATGGAATTCATAGATTGACATCTTACCATTAATCCCTTATATTCTATTAGGGATCACCCACTTCTGATTTAGAATTTAGATATTTTGTATTCAATAATTTAACACAGTATGATAATGTGTTTCTTTGAAGAGCATTGTCCAAACCTTTACAAGAGGAAAGACAAAATGAATTAATGAAATTTGTTCCATACTATGAGGGGGAGGGACTTAACTTTGGTTTAGAAGTGCCTGACTTATCAAACACCACATGTATGCCTTATAACATAATAGATTGCATAGGCTCCCATGCAAGAACTGTTTTGTTAAGAAAACAAATTCTTTCATTTCAAAGTCATAGACTTATTAAACACCACTAGTATGTCATGCAACACGCATATGTTACCATGAAAGGACACCACTTGTATACCATGCAAAACAAGTAGATCATATAGGCTTCCATGGTTTAACTTGTTTGTCTATGTTTAATTCTAAGGTAATAATAATAAACATAACAATGCAATGTTGGCAATTAGTATACTGCACGTAACATTTATTTTAAATGAAAATGGGTAAAGAAAATCAGCAATTAATAATATTAATAAATACATAACTTTAATCATATAAAAGTAAACAATCTATCATTTCAATACAAACTGTAAAACAATTCAAAACCACAAGAAAGAACAAATATTCAATTTTATATTCTTAACTAAACCCAGTTTATCAAAATTGTATACAACGTATAAAAGTAAAAAAAACTCAGTTCTATAGTGAATTTAGCAAAGATTATCTATAGATGCAACAACTATAATATAGAGTGAATTAATAGATAACTAGTTTACACTTTACCTTATATTTTACAAATTACCTGGCGAATGAGGGGATTCAGAAAGACGAAAATCAAGGTTCTCAGTTTTATCTTTGGTAATAGTCACAGTTGTAAGTGGACTAGTGCTGTATCTGAAATATAAAACAAATTAACTTTTAAACAAAGATCATATTACAAGATCCACTTTTCAATTGGTCACTGAGAATAATCAAATTTAATTAATTAATTATTATTATTCATTATTTATATACAGAATGTTTCAAAAACATCGTTTCAAAACTCCAGGAACTTATTCCTCACATCAAAACCAATAAAAAAATTTATATAAACATATTTCCTAAAATGGTTAGTTTTCTAACTAGCCGCCATTTTGTGCTTTTAAGGAAAAAAATTAGATGGTGTTTTACAGTAAATGAAATGGAGTTGAAATTTTGCTTCTTAGTGTTGTAAAGCCCAATTTGAGAAAATAAATGACCGATTTCCTTTATGCATTTCAAAAATCTTTTTAACATCAAATATCTCAAAACCATTAAATTTTATAAAATATTTACAAGAAACAAAATTTTTCCTTTTTTAACAATAAACAATGTTTTTATTCTTTCTGTAGCTTAAAGCATTTTTAATCATATATAGCTATCTATCATCATCCCTAAATAATTTACAGTTTCAGATTGTTCAATTAAAGAACAGTTCAATGTGGAATGAAAATCTGTACTAATACATCATAGACATTTATATGTAACTGTGGCAAATGACTTATCAATATGTTTGAATGAAAAATAAATAAAGCTTGGTTTACTTGTGGTAAATGTAATTCGGTGTGTAGAAAACCACAACTGTAACTCGATTAAGTCTTCTTCCACAGCTAATTTACACTCATTCAATTATTTTTGAATAAATTGGAACTGTGTCATCAGTAAGAGAAATTAACCTAACAATAAACTTGTCATTAGATTGAGTAATGATGTAAATTGAGAGCAGAATTGGCCCTAGCACTGTTCCTAGAGGAACTCCAAATTCAACAATACCCCACTCACTCAAACTCATTCCAACTCTTAACACACTGCTTCTTCTCTTTCAGGTAACTACCAAACCATTGGTGAATTACTCCCCTGACACCAAAGATATAAAGTGTTGGCTGTATAGCCGTGAGTCTAAGCCCTGATTGTAACAGTACGTGAGATTTTTTTCAACATCTTTTGTTAAAAATTTATTGTAATTAATTTAAATTATTTTAAATCGGTAGAAAAAATAAATTTCTATAAAAAATTTTAATATAATAAATGATACACAAAAAAAAAATATGGACATACTGATACTTCAATAATGTATGAAAATTGTGACTATTTTCAAGAAAAATAAATAAAGTACATTGTTATTAAAAAAGAGTATAAAAAATGAAAAAATTAAGGAATTAAAAAAATTCTTAGGCAGTGATACTCTTTGAAGTATGGGTGTGGGCACAATGGTATGTTACAGTCTATACACATCCATGTTGTTTCTCCTCTTCGAAGGTTATTTTGACGAATGACAAATGTTTATAAATGTAACATTGTCTTTGAAGACTTTTGACAGATGAATCTATAGGTGTAGGCTCTGGGAAATCTTATATAAATACTATTGAGAATGGATTTATGTCACTAGATCTGAGGCTCCCTAGTTATCATGTTCTCTCAATCCAGTGTGTCTCTAACAGTTTTCGAACAAGTTTGAAACAATATTCAGTTTGCTGCAGGTTCAGGTTATTAATATTTATTTGGGATGCAATGTATGAATCCAGAATAGTCATGTCTAGAGTGTGTCAACAGTTTTTGTACCATTTCTTTGACATTGTTGCTGATTCCAAAATATCCTTATCCCATGTTACAGTTATAATCAATAATACACTGTGATTTTCTTCTCATTTTGCAACTTAAAGGTTTTTACAGTTCCCATTTACTGTGCACAGTTTTTTCATTGTGGCTTACCTTCCGTCACACTGGATTTTTTTTTTTAACCTCTGGACTATATTCCACATGATCCAGTTTTTCCCCCCAAATGCAACCAGGAACTTAGTATTGGAACTAGTGTACCAATTATCAGCAATGTGGCCTTTCCCTAAATATTTTGGCATCAATTACTGTACAACTGCTGCCGACACAGATAAACTATCGTTATCAACATTGTACGATGTCCCTTTAACAGTATATACAATGAAATTTAAAATGTACCCAGAAAGACAACCTCATATAACAAATGGTGTCATACACGTGTCCTACCAAAGCAGTATTTTTTGGCAACTTATTGCTTCCGAATAAGGTGGCCTGTCCACACCAGTATGGTCTCATCAATACAGACGTTCTTGTGTGGATAAAACGAATGAGAAAATTTTTATGAAGGTTTCAACAATTCTTAGTATTTTTATAACTTGCTATTGCTATCTACATTATAAGGGTCTGCAAAATGGAGTAATCTTGAAAATAAAAAACCTGTCTTGAGAAAAGATTTTTGAAACAATTGCATCCTTATAAGTGGGACCAATATTGTTTTACATAATTTTTGCTTACATTACACACCAACATAACAGTGACTTACAATGTAATCATTACTACCTTATGCTGGGGTTGGGGTAGACAGAATCCCCCCCTCCCGCCAATGTGAACAAAGATAAGAGTCTGATGCTACTGTGAACAAAGACAATAACCTTGAGAAAGGCTTGAATGTTAGTAAGTAGAGAAAAGTAAACAAAGATGGCAGTACTATGTCAATAAAGACTTTGAGAAAAAGTAGAATATATTATAAAACTTTTTCAAAAACCTCTATACTGATGTTAATGAAATTTACGTATTTTCACAAACCTCCAAGTAGATTTTGATGAAACTTTTTTCAAAACATTTAAAAATAATTTACAAAAACCTCTACTCAGATTTTGATGACATTTTTTTTTTTTTTTTTTTCCAAAAATCTCAATAACAATGTTAATGATACTATAAATATAATGAGAAAGAGTACAATATATTATTATTAGTCATTTTTTTCAAAAACCTCTAAGTAGATTTTGATGAAACTTTTTGTCAAAACATTTAAAGATAATTTAGAAAAACCTTCACTCAGATTGTGTTGAAACTTTTATTATAAAATATTTTAATTATAATTAATTATGAAGAAACTACCATTTTCAAAAATCTCTACTCAGATTTATTTACTTTTTACAAAAACCTCTATTTAGATTGTGATGAAACTTTTGTCTACCACATATAATAATTTAATAATATTATTGTTAAAGTGGTTTTCTAAATCTCTATTAGGTTATGATAAATAAATCCTTCAAGAAATAGACACAATATTATAATATGTAAAAATACATTTTTGTAGAACTAATAATTTTTTCAATACTATTACGAAACTTTTTTTTAGAAACAACTACATTTGAAACTAGTATATTATTGTGAAACTTTTTCTAAAAAAAAAAACCTCTATTTTGATTTATTTTATTTTAAAATTTGAAAAAGAGTAGAATATATTATTATAAAACTTTTTTTCAAAAACCTTTATATCAATGTTAATGAAACTAAATTATAATGAGAAAGAGTACAATATGTTTTTTTTTTTTTTTTTTTTTTCAATTTCCAACCCATCATTTGCATTTTTAAACTCTAAAGTAACACTTAAACATTGTTTCTACCACAACGGATAGACAAAATTTGTTTGCGCTTTAAATAATGTTGAAGGGTTAAATAATTGGTTTCAACAAAATGTACTCAACAGAAATACACTATTGCTTAACTCGACAGCCTGTTCCTCAGTACAGAGTGTATGCAGCCGATCAATTACCGGTGACTCTTGGGACACTTAGCTGCTTTGTAATCAATACGGATCCTCACACTAATTCTGGTAGGTATTGGGTACCAATTTTCATAAACAACAACAGAGAACTAGAGTACTTCAATAGTTATGGAAACACAACCGACCACAACATCTCATTTTTTATTCATAAAAAGACATTCCCGTACCAGTAAATATATTGCAATGTAAATACAAGGACTAACATCTACAATGTGCAGTCAATATTGTGTTGTGTTTTTATACTTTAGGATTTTAGGAGCTTCGTTGGAAGATTTTCAATCTATATTTTCAAATAACACATACGATAACGATTTCAAAATTAAGTATTTATTTAACAATGTATTTAGAAATATCCCATGAACTAGTGTTTTAACTATGGTACAAAGAGAGTTGACGCATGCACAATATCATTTTATGTAACGATAAATGTAAATGTCAAGGGAAATCACTCAGTTCTAAAGAAACATAGATACCAAAACCAGCAAGAGATGTACACTATACAATAGAAAAAAGAAAATCAACTTTAAAACTAATTTAATTCTGGGGAAACAGATAAATTATCGCCATCTCCAGGTCAGGTATATCATTCTTCTAAAACTAAGATAACATGTAGATAACTATTTCTGAAAATATTCTAAGTCAGAATTGACGATAAAAAAAGTAAAATAAATCAAAGCAGGCTGATTGGCATGGAAGTTCTTATTACTTAACTTTTGATAAATTTTTGGTATGATGTTAATATTAAGGCACCACCTTAATACTAAGATAACCGACATTTTTGGTCTAATATCAATAAGAAAAATTTTTAACTCGTGATTAGATTTCTACACTAATGTTCTGAATATAAGGTGTGACTCTCATTTTGAAGTACTTCTTTATTTCCTCGTTGTTTAAAGGAAAAAAAACCTTTTGTACATCATCGCATTTTTAAAAAAAAGAAGACAAATAAAGACCCCTAGTCCTTGAATAGTCTAATAACATTAAGGACAGAAGAGAACAAGAGTTGGTTTAGAGAGATTTTATAGGATATATAACTGAGAGGAATAAACCCAAGACTACTTGAAAAAAGATGTAGATATAGCTAGGACTTATGCCCGTATTCATATTACCTAAAATAGTTTATTTTAAAATTTATAAAAGGACCTGAATTGGGCTGTAGTGCCATGAAGGGGAAGAAAATAATAAACAAAATGTCAAAAAAAAATCCAAATAATAATATTTTTCAAAATACTAGCTAATAATAATTATTATTATTAAAAAAACAGGTGGCTACAAATTTCCAGGAGTGGGGAAATCAACAAATTAAAACAATAAAGAAAATAAAATGTAAGAAAAATAGTAATGAATTTCAAGTATAACTCCACAAATTTGAAATTACAGACGAAGTAATTCCTTGATCTACATAGGAAATAATTTGGAGAATGAATTTTCAAAATGATGGTTCTTGTCAGAGAGAAACAAGAGTGCAGCAACAAAAAATTATCAGAAGAAATAAGGGGACTATAATTCAAGAGAATGAAGGAAGTATAGAAGATGAGGAAACCTGAAAGAGAAGTGGTGAATTTGCTTGGACCTTGGATAGCCGTTTAGTTTGGTCAGCAAGAAAACTTAAACCAAACAACCTTTGTTACAATCCAAAGATGAATTGATATCTATAGTTACTAATTCGTCCATTACAATAAAAGATATCCTTCCTATCAATGATGATATTATGTTAACAAATTGGAAATACACTGACCAATCCATTACACCGTCACCGAAAGCTAATGTAGTAATTGCTGCCTACGTAACAACCATAGCAAGATTAAAATTATACATATATTTGGAAACTTTAGAGAAAAGAATTCTGTACTATGACACGAATTCTATAATAATTACACAAATACCCGGAGAAACAAAATTAAAAACTGGCGAATTCCTTGGAGATTTATCAGACGAAGGTTTAGATTACGGAGCAGGTTCATTTATCTATATCTTTGTTAACGGAGGTCCTATAAACTATGCATATACTATAAGAGTACCAGGGGGAAATGAAATCAAAACTGTATACAAAGTTAAGGGATATCGTTAAATTATAAAAACTCCCAATTTATAAATTTTAATACCATTAAAGGTACAATTATTGATAATACACCTAATGCAATCGTAGTAACAAATTCTCATAAAATATCCAGAATTAAACATTGTAATCTGGTCAGCCGTCCAGAACAAAAAAAAAGTATAGAATTGTGTATACAAAAAGAAAAAGAGTAGAAGATTACAATAGGGTTCCCTTCGGTTATAAAAAGAGTAGGTTTAATTAAAATAATATAGATGGAGTATACTATTAAGTTGTTATTATTATATAACTTACGGTTAGAGTTCTTGTGAGTTTCATATTATGGTAACTACCACAAAACAGAGCATCATAACTGTTAATTAAATAATAATATATTTTAATAGTACACAAGTATCCGAATCATAAGACGTAATGTACTCTTTATGAATAGTATTTTTCCTGTAAACTCATTATAACTACATCCAAATGTTAATTATTTCGATATTCATAAAAATATTAAACCATACAAAGGATCTGTTATTTATCAAATCGTTAAACTGTATAATTACACGTATATATAAATATAAATTACTGTACATATTGAAGTTTTGTCACATATAGACTATATTATTAGTATAATTATATATTATGTTTAAAATATAAATTTTGTTATTATATGTATTTGTTAAATTAAATTTAGTATTAACATATATTATGTTTAAAATAGATGTTTTATTTGTTATGTATATTTGTTAAATTACTGTATATTTACTTGTGTGTGTGTATATATATAGGGTGGCTAAAAAGAAACCTGCACCCCCTCAACATTTTTGTTATTTGAGATATTTGAAAGCGGTTTGCGCCATTCTATTTTGGAGGTAGGTGACACTTTTCATGACAAAATTCAAATTTGGGTCCCGGGGCCCATACACAAAACACAAACACAACACAAAATCCTGTACACAACAATTATTACACACAATGTTTCACGAAGAAACAAAACACTTCGCGTTTTCATGTGTTAGTCCTATCGATGTTCACGGCCATTTTTAGTCTCAACCTCTCTGAGCGCCTAACACAGGTCAACTGAGAAGTGATCGGACATTGACCACTTAAAGGTTCAACCCCCACCAAGTTCATGTTGCCAGGTTACAAATTATGTCTATTAAAAAGTCTATGAACTTCATTTTTTATTAAGGGCAAATAAATAGAACTTATTATGGAACATGGTTGTGAAATGCAGTTTTCCTTTACCATCATTATGGCTGTCCCTTTAAAAATCCCTTTTCTCCAATCAGTCGCTTAATAGAGTAGAACCTTTATCCCAAAGAATAGAGTGGTGGTTAGTTATGACATGCTCAGCCAACTTCAAACCCGTTGTAATGCATTTTTTATGTTCTAATACCCGTTTTTGAAATGGACGAGACATTTCCCCCACAAAAGAAAATCCACATTGGCAAGGTAAATTGTGAACAATATTTTTGCTATCAACATCTGAAATTTATCAATGCGCAGGATGGTTACACAGGTAATTTAAATATTGTCCTGTGTTAGTAAGTTTACGGTATACAGTTGTCTCCAAATTAAAATTACTTTTTGTAACCAAGACATCCTAAAGGGCAAACTATTATTTGTCTCAATTTATGGTAAATTGTACACTATCTGAAATACTATTCAACAAACTTAAGAATTCATTTAAGGCGTTCCAGACCATTACTCCAAATACAAAAAATATCATCAACATATCTCAGCCACAACTTAGGCTTACACACAGATTCGGCAAATAAATTCTATACCCGGCACGTGAATAAAAAATTGAATTTCAACCATCTGGATGTTTAATCAAACGAATATTATCATTAATACAAATTATGTAATTTAACAATTATAATAATACAATGTATTTCTTTTTTTCAAGTATCAAAATATGTTTAGGGTTTATAATTCATGGTATCAAAATATTATGTAACTGATGTTTTAACAAAACATTATATATACAATATGTTTTGTGTGTACATTATAATAATAATAAATTAATGATTTATTAATTAATTGTTTTAAATTACTACATCATATTCTTTCAGGACGAGAGTTTATTTTGCATGGTTTTAGAAGTAGTTTAACTATATAATAAAATAATATTTATTATTTGCTTACTACAGTTTAAATGTACTTCTGTTTTTTATTCTAAACATACGTCCAAATCTGAACATTATTTCATTTTATATTTGTATACACATAATAATAAAATTAAATGATTCAACTTTAACACTATTATTATTATTTGATATTCTAAATAAAACAAAAAATCGAAGAAACAGTATTAAAACTACTAAAAAGCTAACACTAGTAAATACTTCATGCAGTAAATATAAATTATTTTAAACTCTGCTGATTGGTTTTTAGTTCATTCAATCATAACAGTCAATCGCTATTAGGACGCATAGGAATAGGAAGTATTAAGACTAAAAGTAGTCGCCTGAATTATTCAACTGAATGAATACAAAAAATACCGATTGGTTAGTCAGTTGGCAAAAGCAATTGATTGTCGCATCACTAGATGTACCAGTCAGAGTCTGACTGAAAGGAAATACAATTGTAAACAAGTTCAATGGTAACTAAATCCTGCTCTCCTACCACTTGGTTTTTCACTCTAAATGACACAACACTGAAACCTATCTTTTGATAAGTGTCACATACACACACGATTCAAATTAATAGTTGAGTTTATTTGACACTATATAATAAACTATTACATTTATTATCTTTACTTTAATCCTCATCCTATAAAAGAAACAATGAAGTGATTTAATGAGCACTAATCGTTAATAATCGTAATTGGTAATCGCAGATTATTAAAAATAATCATAATCAATTAGCCCGAATCGTTTCATCCCTAATAATAAAGACAAGCATCACAATCAACACACATTCAAACGCACAGAAACAACATATAATATGTTCACACTAAATAAAATAACTGAAAATGAAGTTACAAAACAGTGAAAACATTTTCTTAAACGAATAAGTGTTGGACAGAAACAAAGACCTAATTTACAATTAGTCATACAAAATTACTTCATTTAGAAACCATGAACACAAATGTTAGATAATATATAAAAATATATAAATTTAAAGTTGAAGATATTAAATAATTTACCCTAAAGCACGAGCAGATATATTGTAAACTCCAGGTGTCAGTAATCTCCAGTACTCGCCTCTGTTGGTTGTATACATAACTTTATCATTTCCTTGGACTACAATTTCTGCATGAGAAATTCCTTCACCATGCTCATTCAATACTAAACCTAATAAAACATAAAACCAAATCGATAACACATAAACAGTCCTGAAACTTGTTTATTTACATATAAAAATATGCATAAATATAAACCATTACTTAGAAAAATATATAAATATATAGTAGTTTTTTCTATAAGTTCTCAATAACATAAGCTAAAGTTCATTTTGGTTAACTCACTATAAATTACTACACAAAGTTTTTTTTTTTTTTTTTTTACTTGTAGATTAGTAAATTTATTATAGTTAGTTATTTCACAATTCATCAAATTTTAATAAAAATCAGTATACCAAATTATCAGAAATTCAATTCTTAATAAATTTCAATTCTCAGATATGTAGTGAAATTTTTCAAGTATCATCAGTGACCATGAGGTGGTTGTAAATATATCACCATTTCAGTCATAGTGCTCAAAAAACAACAGAGCCAGCACCCATACGCTTTTTCTTGTTTTTCTTTGTAAACATTCTTGGAACCCACCAGACACAAATATTCTTCTACAAGAGCTTAACAGAAACAATGACTTAAATTACAGATCATGAAACTTGCGATAAGCTACATGCACTTTATAAAAAATTAAACGTATTACATGAATGTGCTTACCGATTTCGCTACCTAAACCATGAATATCAATTCTCCCTTCATTGATCAGCTTATACACCACTTACGCACATTTATCTTTTTTCAAACTCCTTCCCATTCTTCCACAACATGTCAATTAATTTCAGCAACTAATATCTCGTGCATTTAAAAATCAAATAATAGAGAGCACTTTTTAATCAGTGGGATTAGTGACTGACATAGTATTTTATAATATAACATAAAAAAAACACAGATATTTGAAACACAGTGGCGATGTTGTGACGTACTTGTAGAAAGGGTCTAACCTTGAAACTGCTCTAGTCTGCAGCTTGTGCTGTTATGATATGAAAACTTTTCTCACTTAAAAAATGTCCCTTATAATACCAAATTATTATTTGTAACATACTTAATTTTAGGTATTGACTGTGTATCAATTTTAACCATAAAAACATGTTTATGGTGTTATCTAGAAATATCAGTTTACTTTTTTCGTTTTTAAGGGTTGTTAAAAAATCTCATGAGGATTATTTATAGATCACACACAACTGTTCAAGTCATTGACAAGGTCTGATACATGGAACCAAGCTTCATCTATATAACAGGACATATCCATTGCAGGTATCACCTAAGTAAGATGGGCCTGGTGGACGATGATACTTGCAGGTACTGTGGTGAAGAGGTGGAACGCATGGAACACATCATCATAGCGTGCCCGGCCTTATACCAAAAAAGACATAAATTTCTAGAATTTATCTTCATTTCGGAAGAAGAATTACTAAACCTCCCGACCAGGGGTCTGATCAATTTTGTCAAAGAAATAGATCTCTCCTGAGTCCAACAAGAGCGGGGCACAAAAGATCTAACTAGGTCGCAATGCAGGAGGCTTTTAAAACACTCTCCCCAGTCTTAATAATAAAATTAATAAAAAAAATTGTTTTCGAATTTGCGTGTTTTTTTTTTAGTGGTTCGATCACTTTCAACCTCTATTGTTCATCCGATAACAAAAATATCAGTGACATTTTGACTTTAGTATTAGGTATTTGTTTTAAAATGTGTTTTTATTTGTTCTTATATGAAGTTATCTGCTTTTATTTGAGTGGTTCGATTATTGTACCAAGTAGTAGTTAGTTTTAAGATTAAGATGTTGTTAAACTATTAAGTTTATTACTAAATTACTTACGTCATAGCAATCTTGTGTTCAGTATTTATTCATTAATATTTCATTACAGCTGTTTTGGTATAACATATACCATCATCAGATGAAACAACACATTTACACAACACACTATTTTTGTGAAATGTGTATCAGTGTGTTGTGTAAATGTGTTGTTTCATCTGATGATGGTATATGTTATACCGAAACAGCTGTAATGAAATATTAATGAATAAATACTGAACACAAGATTGCTATGACGTAAGTAATTTAGTAATAAACTTATTTTAAAGCATTCATAAGGCAATATGGAATTTATTAAACTATTAGTTGACAGTTTTGTTAGAACAATGTATTCTGTTGAAAATTATTACAAAGACCTTTCAGTTTGCTATCAAGTGAAGAAAAATGTGAAACTAAACTATTGGGTATGTCTACACCTCACCTTTCTGGTTTTACCCAAACTGTCCAAACTGGAAAAGGTCTTTTACAGAAAATTTAATTCAGATTTATACAAAAAGTGCAGTTGATTGTATGGCTGTAAATTAAAAATTTTCATTATTTTGTTTCCCCTGTTTATTGTTTGGTGGAAAAGACACTTGGGTTAAGACAGGATTTAAAGATCTAAATCATATTGCTGATAGAATAAAAAACATGAAGCATCAGGTAACCACATAAAAATAGCTTACAATTAGCCTTTTTCGGGACAACAACAATTAAACAGCAGAACAATTAAATAGGACATATAGGATGAACATTGCACCACATAATGAATGGGTAAAACGAAATAGATATATATTAGGTATTATTATAAATTGTATTAAGAGGTCATGATAAGAGAAATGAGTCAAGTAATCCTGCTGTGTTTAAAGGGTTGATTAATTTCAGTGCTGACTTAGATGCAGTTTTAAAGAGAAATCTAAACAGTGCTACAGTGTTCAGGGGGACATTTAAAACCATCCAAAATGAACTTTTGCAAATTATGTTAGAGGTCTTTCATAAACACTTGCAACCACCAAGTTTTTCAAACACCAGCCGCCACTGCTTGTGGCAGCTGTGATCATGCAATCCAGGTGCATAAATTAAATCATTTAAACAAGTTTAATTGCATTTTAGTGAAATCCACACACTTTTATTTTGCTGCTGTTTCAATATAATAATTAAACGTTAGTTAATTTTAGTACACACTTACTTTTGGTGCACCCTGTTTAATAAAATTTTAGTTATTTTACATTTTATGTAAAAATTAACTAATTGGTATAGAAAGTTTGAAAAGCGTGATTTCTTTATCTTTTTATTCTCTATTCAGTGATAGTCATTCCAGTGAATGTCTAAACCGTTTTTTTTCAAAATCCATCATGTGTACTTGTGGCAGGTGTGATCATGCAATCCAGGTGAATTAATTCAATCATTTAGGTGTATTGGTTGAGCAGACCACCTTATTCCCCAGATTTAAAACTATTTGATTGTTGTATGGTGTGTCCTTTAAGATTTAGTGTATATTCCACTTTTACCTGCTAATCTCACAGATCACCATCAAAACTTCAGAAGTGATGCTGGAAATATATAGATTGCAGGTGGAATATCTACTGTATAGATAATATCCCCAATAGTGCTTATATCAAATCAAAATCACTATTAAAACTATTAAAATTAAGCAAAAACTTAATTTTTTTCTACAAAATGTCATCTCAAATGACCCTGTACATATTCTGAATAAATTCCTACATGCTTTCAAGTTGTAAGGTACATACTGAATAAAACTCTATTATGCGATTAAAAATTACACACTTTTAACCCTTAAACCGGTTCGCGACCTACAAGTAGGTCGCCCACGTGCTCCCAAGTGATTTCACCAACTCTTAATCACGTATTTTGCAATTCACCATTACGCCCACTTAGAATTATTGTCCTATCACAATAAATAAAATACCGTTGGAAAAGTAATGTTCTGTAGATGCATAATCATGCAAAAAAAATACCACAAAACGTTATAAATAATATTCCAAAAATTGGTGAAGTTCACGTATTTTTGTAGCGTAAAATCGTAAATTTCAACTCTGCACCTTTTCGTATAACGCGGCTCCATTTTTCCCGATACGATTACAACTCTATTTATCTATCATTTAAGTCAACTAAAACACTGTTCTATAGATCACATGTTTCTCTTTCTAACCGTAGATTACAAATTCTTCTGCGTCTCATAGATCCAGAGATATTCCTACTTGAACATAGAACAAACTTGACGAGACGAAATTCATTTGGCATTCGGTGTAGTTAACGAAATGGTATAATCGATTTTTCATTTCGATTTTTATGTTTCGATTTTGATAGTATGTTGTAGATGACATTTCATTCTTCAAGTTGGTACCACTTGACATACCGTACAGTTATTTTCAGTTGCTCTTTTTCAAGACTAAACATCGGCTATTTTCCGAGATGCCGTGAAATGAAATACACGCAAAAGGGCGTGGCATTTGTGTTATATTTTTATCATTTCTTTTATTTTGAAGGTTTGTGTATACAAATTGTATATAAATTGTGTATACAAGTTACAATATATGTGTTTTTATTTCTAAAGTTTATGTTTTTGAGTGAATGTACCGTTTATATATGGATAACCTAAAAGGAAAATGGTAAGTTTAGGCTATATGCAAATTGTCTTATATATAGTGTTTTATATGATTATACAAGTGAATATGTGTGTTATTCTTTGTAAAGTATATTGTCTTAGTAAAATCTAATGATTTTGTCTTAGGCCTAGCTTTAGAAAGTTACTAATTACGCCTAAATGTCAAGAGTTCAAACCTAACCTCAAGCGTCAGAATAGCAAATTTTGGAAAATTGTCATTCTTGTATTGAAAATTTAACAATTTTTTTTTCCCTTAAATATATTCACAAATATATGACAAATCTCAAGAAATGGTTGAATAAATTCCAAAAATCTATTAGTATGTTATTCATTACCATTTTTGTAAAAATTCTGCTCCGTTACTCTTCGATTTTTTGGTATTTGACCAAAAAACTCCAAATGTAATACATCTAACATTTTTTTTCACTACACACCTACATTCTATGCACCTTTCAGGACATAATGATATATAGAAGTTCTGTATAAAATATATTTTACTATTTTTAATGTTTTTTTGAAAAAATAAAGAGAAAATTCAGTTTTTACGTAAAATATTTTTTTACATTTTAAAAATGTAACAAATTTATATATTTTTTTTCCTAAATATATTCACAAATAATACACAAAAATTGTGTATATCTTAGAAATAGGTAGTAAGCTATTGATTTTGGGTGATACTGGTTTTTCTGAAAAAAAGTTAATATCATTTTTGACATCTAACATAGGCTACTCCAAAACCGTTTCAAATTTTTTTTTATTTTTTTTTTATTACATAGATGAATTCTATGCATCTTTCTGAGAAAAATGATATCTTATAAGTTAGGTTTTGTGTAAAAATAATATATTTTATTAATTTTTAAACAAATGAAGAATTGTCAAGAAAATTAACCAACCGGCTGTAGGGTTAAGGAATCATTTCTTGACCTGTTTCTCATTAAATTCACATTTCCACCTCTCTTTCTTTACCACATTGGTAACCACTTCTAACAAACACTTGAAAGAATCATAATCTTACAGCAAACAAAAATATATACCATTTAAAGTATTTTTAACATAATAAAATTCTGTACATGTTATAAATAAAATATACTCACGTTTGTCTATATCAACAGGTCTCTGAGCATTGAAATAAAAAACAATACATATAATTAAATGTATTACACATTGAGAAAATATAAACATAACAATATATTAAATTAATAAATATATGGTAAAAAGAATTAAAATGAACCACTGAAAAGTATTTAATAACATCTTAACCACTTAAAAGTCTCATATATATCTGGACTAGAAGAGATGGCCGTTTGCGAGAGATTTCATTGTGTCCAGAGGACATTTTTAACTGACGGGGTTACGCAGCTTATGGGGTAAAAATGGTAACTATAATTTTTTATTAGAAAGGAAGTTAAGTAATTTCTCTTTAAAACTCTATTGAAGAAAAAAAAACAGGCAAAAAAGAAGATTATTAAAATATTAAATTAAAATAAAACAAAGTATACTTTTATATTTATAAAATGAAAGATAGGTTACCACTAGGACAATGTCCATTTTGTGGCACCACCAATCCTGGCATTCCAAGATGATGCCGTCTCGAATTAGAAGCTCAGATAATGTTCTATAAACATTTTGAAGAAATATTCTCTTAACTCCTACAGCTATTAGATAAATAGATTAGCACAGTTAAAACAATTAATTGTTTATACTTTATATACCAAGCTCATCTTTTATATTTAGAAAATTAAATATCACAAAAACAGTAAACTCCAGAGAAAAGTTATTTGTTATCGAGGGAGAAATGAAATGGTTTTTGTAATGTTTTCAAGGTCATTTGAAGGTTAACTGAATATAAACCTTGATACAAAATATATATATATATATATATATATATATATATTTATTTATTTATTTATTTTTATATTTATATATAATATTTATAAATATTTATATATATATATAAATTTTTATATATATAATATATATATATATATATATATATATATAAATATTTTTATATATATTTTTTTTTCCATTCTTATTCTACAATAAAATATATAAAATGTTTATATCGGAAACTTTTTTTTTAACCCAACCTTAATGTTTTAAGATATTTCACACAAAATTTGGAGATTTCCTAACATCAGTTTAAGACCCATATTAAATGAATAAAAAAAAACAAAAATGTTTATTTTTATCCAGTAAAGCTCAGAGAATTTTTTCAGAATCATTTACCAATTATTTCGCTGCAGTAAAATATGAATTATAAAAATGGAAAAAAGTCCTGAACAAATTTTCAAAGCTTCATCAACAAAGCTTATCTATTTCAAATCTTAAGGTATGTTTATTATATAATATTCTGATTCTCAATAAAACATCAATACACGTTTATTTTCTGTGTCTATTATCAATAATAAAAATGTAATACACATCAAAGTTGTATTCCAAATATTCACATTTATTTCTATTTTGTAATGACAGGGGTTGCCTGGATTATTTGACTGTGTAGTTCGTAAAAAAGAAAAGAATTCTGTTTCACCAGAATGTAGAACTAAAATAACTTGTTTTGGCTTCCCTTTAAATTAACAGAAAATGATTCAATTGCTCTCCCTCGAAAGTTTGGCATTGGACCATTCTGTAGTAGTAAGACCGCATATCTAGAGTAATTGAATGATATGGTTTCTCAAATCACCAATATCTGCAGGTTTATTTCAATAAACATTACACTTTAGATAACCCCCAAAAAAATAATCCCAAGGTGAACAGTGAGACGAGCGTGCTGGCCTCCTTCTACCAATCCATCTTTGTAGAAATGTACAATGTAAGATTTCATGTGCTTGTACAACATAGCGAGGAGGTGTTCCATCTTGCTGAAATCACACATTATTAAAGTTTGGTCCAGCAATATTTTGAACTTCTGGTAAAATTTGATTTACCAACATGTCATGATAAGTGTTTCGATTTAAATTTATTGGCCTTCAAAATTTGGTGTACAGAAGGAAGCGAGTTACTTCATATTCAAGAACAACTTTTCTAAGAGACGTATGGGGATTTTTCACAAATAACTGTAGTCTGTTTAGAGATGTCTCCTCACCAGTGGCAGACTTCCTTCTTTCAGAACGGGGACAATATTTTACAGTACTATTTTCCTCAAAGTGTTTTATCATTATGAATACTATTGATTTTGATATCGGAGCTTGATTCAGAAATGTATTGTTAAATAAGTCTGACACCACTTGGTAAGATCAAATCCGATCACTATACCCACGCATCAATGAGTACAAGAATCATCTCTGGTTCAGACAACTCCATAGTTCACTTAGAAAACCATTGTAAACTAGTTGAAACCATAAAAAAACACCAATGTAGTACTCTTGATGTGCAATTGACACCTTAAATGTTGTGTACTGTAACAATGCAGTTGAAAGCATTTCTAAATAAAGGTCAAATAATGATTATGATTGGAAATTCCCAAAATGGTGGTCACTAAGGGCTAAGGAACGGGCTTAGAAAATCTAGATTTAAGTTAAACCAGATTAATAAACTTAGCTCGTAATACTGAAAAAGTATGTCAATAATCTTAAACTGACATACTAAAGTTAAGAATATTATACTGAAAAAAAGGAAATAATTAGGAAACAACTTTGAATGTGTATACCTTTTTTTTTAATAACAGTGTTAACTAAAATACATACCTTTGCATATAAAAATGTACAGAAAAAAATTACTTTATATATTTTTGGAACAATGTATTTTCAAAACACTTTTTTCACACCCTGTAGATAGCTTAAGCAGAGACCTTTAAACTGATGAGTCGCCTGAATTTTCATGTCAAAAATAGGAGCTGAAATATACACAAATACTGATATTTTTATACCACCATGTGTATATTTGTGTGTGTGTTCTTCAATTTTATGAGGGTTTTGGCACTCATACATGCTGTTATGGGAACTAAGGGACTAAAAGTAACTGTCTTATGTATAATTTATAATCTCCTGATGTATAGAATGTTTTTACGAGGTATATGTTACACTGAAAATATTACACAGCTGAAAATACACTGTGATAAATTTAAAAAATCGAAAATCGCTAAAAAATGGGGTTTTGGAGGGCAAGCCTCCACTAAATCACTCAAAAAAAATCCAAACTATCATACGTTATGTTTTTTTGGTTGTATCTACTAATTCAACTGATAGGAGCAAAGTTTTGAACCAAAAAAAAATTAAGGACCACATATATATATATGTTTATATATATATATGTTTATATATATATATGTTTATATATATATATATATATATATATAAACAATCTCAACTTGTTGTCCAATCTTCATCAAATTAGATAAACTCATTGGTTGTCGTTGTAGCTGTGTTAAAAGTTAGCTAAAAAATCATATATCGATAACCAACGTTTACTGAGTTTCAATATTTAACTATCAATATTTTTCTAATTTTTACACTAGGACAACAAGTATTTACTACTATACACCAATATATATTAGATACTTAATATATATATATATATATATATATATATATATATATATATATATTTACTAAATATCTATGTCAAGTATGATTTTTTGGTTTTAAATAAAGTATTATGAGCTCTTTCACAATTTTATAATCTGAGATATTAAAGAATATCAGTGTTTTATAGACGTACAGTTAGTATTATTTCATAACTAGTGTACAAAAATGCTGCATGTTTTGAAAATAGTTAACCCTCCATTGAGTGCATCATGGAAGTTATCTCCAGGTTTTATGTTTTAGTTTAAATATCATTTTCCCACGGTTGGTAGCCTTACCTCCTAGTGTAAGTTACGAGATTCATTATAAGAAAAGAATGTCAAGTACTATTGTAGTGTAAGTTTTGTTGAGGACTGGAAATAACCTCTGAGTGCCTTACCGTGTCAAGTGAAACTTGGAGTATAGTTCCGCGAGCACCCTGTGGTGTTTAAAAAAACTGCATTTTTAACAAACTATGTTTGTAAGTGTATTCATTTGCTTCAGTGTTTTTAATTTTACATAAATTAGCTATTTATTTCTTTGTGTGTTATTTTATTTGTATACATTTTTCTTAATTACAAACTATGTACTATATGATTACATTAAATAGTTGTAAGGATTTTATTTTTATATAAATTAGACACTTAGTTCTTTATTTTTACCTATTTTATTGTATGTTTAATTTTTTCATCTATAAAAAAATTAATGGAATTTTAAGTATTATATTTTTTATGTCACATAATTTCCATAACACCTTTTTTAGGCCTATATTTTGATTGAATAATGACTTCAAGTGAAAAATATACGACCTAGACTGGCAATCGAACCTAGGACCTTTGGCTTTACTAGCCAATGCTCTACCAACTGAGCTATTCTTGATCGCTCCCAGCATAGGGCGTACACTTCTCACTATTCAAGTGTACGCCCTATGCTGGGAAGCGATCAAGGATAACTCAAGTTGGTATAGCATTGGCACGTAAAGCCAAAGGTCCTTGGTTCGATTCCCAGTCTAAGTCGTATATTTTTCACTTGAAATAATTATTTAATCAATAATACTAGCTTGGTAATATAATGAATAAGCAACAAAATCAATAAATTAATACTAAATATAGAATTATATAACAATTTCAAAACATATTTTTTATATTATTTATGTTCTACCGTAAATTTTAAAAAAACAACTTTTTTTTAATATTAAAAATGTATTATGATGTATATAATATGTGTATTATTTCAAAACATGATAGTAAATCCCATGAACACCCTATTATGTTACAAATGGAACATTAATTTAAACTGATTGAAAATTAATATCGCATATCGATTATAACTTATGTTACATTTGTCCTATTAGTAGGACAAACGAAATATATTTGTTATAATTTAATTTTTAAATTTGGTTTGTTCTATAGTGGTGGTAGTTTGCTGCACAGAGGAGCGAGTGTCCTGGATAGGAGAATAGGGCTGTATAAAATAGATACCTTCAGATAAGGATTAAAAAGAGGTTAGTAGTGATATGAACTAAAAATTATGTGTTGCTGGATGTTGATCCGAGAAGACTATGCAAGTACTCTGAGGAACTAACAAAGGCACCAGATTACAGCTGAATGTCAGTGTTGGGATTAAAATGACTTTACAATGTCTGGTCCACAAATAACATAGACCAGATATATTTCCTCTATATCTGACAAGTTTCTCCAAACTGATTATCCAGACCTAATGAAGGTCCTGGTTATATCAAAGATACCATAGAGCTATGAGGAATACACTAACCTTTTACTCCCCAATGTATATCTTCTATGAATGAAATTAAAGATTCTTTATTGTTCTGCCACTCAATAGGTAACTGAGTTGCATTAGGATATTTGCAACAACTTAATTCAAATGTCACATCGAAACAGTTTGAGTGGACGTAGTTGAAATCTTGCATACCACCTAAAAATAATAAAAGTATGTTCAATTAATGCAGTTTATGTAGTAAAATGTTTATGTAATAAAATATATAGATTGAAATAACATTGCTTTCGACTACTCAGGAGACTAGCTACTGAGCTACCAAGCGTTGGTCAACTGGCTAAATCATGTCTATCTCATTGTAATTTAACTCATAAACCGTAAAGGTGAAATGAGTGTGAATCCAATCTTGTGAGTGGTCTTGGTTTTTTCTGTACATCTCGCCTTATTTGCATAGCTAGCATAAAGTACAAACGTTAAGAAGGAAAAAAAGAATTTGTATAATTTATACTGCAGGAAACAGTGGTAAAAAATATTAAGGGAAACAAATTACTATTAAATTTTGGCAATGGTAAAAAAAAATTTTTTTTAATTATGCATTTTTCATACAGCCAAAACTGACCTTAGATGCTAAAAAAAAATGTATACAGTTCAAATTTAGCAACCCCATACAACATTTTTTAAAGTACTGATGTTTAAAAAAATCTTTAGCTATTTCTATGTTAATCCTGTATAAATTAAAAAGTCAAAATTTGATGAGTAAGATCGGGTAACTAATACTTTCCCAGTAAGGAAAACAAAATCTCTACATTCATTATCTCATATTATAATGAGTCAGAATCTACCACAATTAAACAAAAACAAATTACAACTAAATAACTGGTAAAATAAGGGATGTCAAGAAACAACCAAATTTCTGAGCTGTAAAGAAGTCCAAACAACAAACACCTACATACTAGTTATCTTAACTCTTTGTGCGCTGACTTAACTTCAACTAGTATGATTTCAACTTTATTTTGGTAATACTGTTTGTGTAATAATACAGGTATATTTCTGTATATTTCTGATGTTGTACTTCACATAATGCTTCTATGAACGCTTCCCTTGTCTTGTGATTTGATATTTCATTCAAACTCTGTCATTACAAATACTAAATAACAGAGAGATGCAGTTCTGTTGATTGTTCAAGTTAAATATATCTAATTATGAAAACTACCATTTTATGAACATAACAAATTCTTAATTTTATATAATAAGATAAATAAAAGTTATCAACAATCATATTTTTTGCTAAAATTTGTGCTAAATTGGCGGTTTTAAAAAATGATAGATACACTTCACACACAAGAAAAAAAAAATTGATTGGCTCTCGCAAAAACATTTTCTCCAATGAAATCCCCAACCATGAAGGAATTCACCACAGGCAAAGAAATTGTGTTGTGTTCAAAGAAGGTGAAATCTGAAACAGATATATATATACACAGAAACTACTTATGTACAGTGCGAGGATTGAAATGCACACAATGTCCTGGCAATGTTTCAGGGTGTACCATAAGAGATTAAAATTCTACTCATAAATTTCATTGTTATTGTTGTTTTTTTACAATAACAAAAATATACATACATTTTTTTTTTAATGGCAAAAAATCACATGGTTATCATCACCTTAAAAAAAAGAAAAAGTGTGCATAAAATAAAGACTCCTAACTGTCGAATACTCTAATAGCATCAGGGTAAGAAGAGATCAAAAGTCGGTTAAGAAAGGCCAGATATGAAAGACCAGCAAACATAATTAAATCCCCATGTGTTCAATACACAATGTAAGATCATTTATGTATAAAAGAAGCAGTACAGGTCCCTAAACAGATCCTTGAAGTACATCAGTAAATCCTTTCATTTTTAACAAATCTGTATTGACCTTTTGTTAATATATTAAATTCACCAAAAAAGAATTCAGTTTAGATACAATAATACCCTCACCAAAACATTTTTGGAGTACTGAAAGAACTACAATAGCAATGTATGAACTTTTTTTAAATGGTTCTCATGCTGTCCTCAAGTGTCAGGTGGATAGTTTTAGCGTACAACTAATTCTGTCACTCGTAACTCAAACATGGGTTGACGGAAGGAGCCTTGTTAGAACCCCTTCCTCCACCACCGACCTCCCGTGAGATGGCCCTCTTTGGAATCAACAACTAACAAACTCAAAGCGATGTTTAACACCTAATGCAAATATCAGTGTAAAGTTACGGATCTCTGATCCCCAGAAAGTTTCTGGGGTTCCCCCACTATATTTATAAACTAAATTTATAAACTAGAGTGACAAGACAGCATTAACCGAATTATCGGACAGGGTGTATTCAATAACCCATGTTTGAAATACTGAGGAAATGAAATCCGCAGACCGTTGTCATCAACAAGAGCGATATCAGTGTCAAAGTTAAGAAAAGATATAATTAATTTATTCAGATTTATTATTTTTTTATTTATATTTTAAAAGCGAAAAACTTCTCGGTCATCATCGCTTTATAAAAATTTACATTTTACATATTTCATGGAATTCCAAGGACAGATAAATTTTCCAGTTTTTAAGGAATTCCTTGCTGTTTAAATAATTAATAACATTATGCTTACCTTTAACTTCATACCACATGGCACCATTTGTTATACCATTTTTGAAAACCTCAGGAGGACAGGCGTCTCCTTTATGCATTACTGGATTGTGGCTGGCATACGTTACTGCTAATGATTTGAATACTTTATCATCAGGAGCAATGCTTTCTTCACAACAATCACGCCCAGTGCTAACAGGAAGAACAAAAATTGGTTTGTAATACAAGTACAATATACTGTTAAGGTTACTAGTAATATAGCAGTGTTTCATTATCAAATTTTGTTTATGACCCCAAAATACATTTTTCTTAACATCATGTCTCAATTTTTTTAAAATGTTTTATGAGATAAATTTAGGTATCCTAATAATTTTTTACATAATAAATACATAATGTGGAGTGGAGCAGGAAGTGCTCGAAAATGGGAGTAGAAAATGGCTCAGCATGTCTCTATATGTTCCTTTTCTTAAATGATAAGGTTACCACCAATGATGAATATGATCCATCATTTATGATCAGAAAACTGATGGAAGATATTCTAAGTAAACCCGTAAAATTAATTTTAATAAAACAGAAAATCTATAAGTGGGAAAGAACACCACGCTCAATAGCAGAATCATTAAGTAATATTATGGAAAAAAAAATACCTGTGAAACATTATCGACCACGATGGAACTTGTGAGGAAGATATTCAGACCAGAATTACTCAAGGGAGAGTATAAAAAAATTCAAAAAACTTAGTTCTTCAAAATAAATTAATATTTTAAAGTTTCATAAACATCAGGTTTTAGTTTTTCTACATTTTTAAGGTTTCTTATTTCACGGTATATAAAAGGGTATGTACATATGTATAAAAGGGTATGTACAAACCGACCTCAAATTGTAAACCAGCCCTTCTAAATACACTAATATTATATATTTAATAAACAACCGATATTGGTAATACGAGGTGTACCTATTAAATAATGAGAGTTCCCGTCAATATATATTCCACATTCTTACTGACACAACAACCAATACAGTCATGTTTTCCACTGGCGGAAGACTGGAATTGATCAGTTTCTGTCAGCTATTGTAACACATCTACTGTTTTCTTATTTACTGCATCAACAGACTCGAAACATCTTCCTTTTAAACACAAATTTCACTTCAGGGAAAACAAAGTCATACAGTGGCAAATCTGGTGCATATGGAAAATGTTACAGTGTAGTAATATGTTTGTCAGCCAAAAATTGTTTCACAGAAACTGCTGTGTGAGCAGGCACATTGTCCTGATGAAGAATAAACCCATTTTTCCACAGTTCTTGTCTTTTTTCTGACTCAGATTTGTCAAAACTTCCTTATAATAATACTGGTTCACAATTATTCTTTCTGGAACCATCTCTTAAGTAATGTTCTTGACATAAAAAACAAAATAACCATGACTTTCAATTTGGACTTCCTTTATTCAAGCTTTATTCTTGGTAATGATGGTATTTTCCAGTGAATTGACTGTTGTTCTGTCTCAGGATCATACAGGAAGATCTAAGTTTCATCAAAAGTGACGATTCTTTAAAAAGGTTGGGGGTCGACATCAAATTACTGCAACCATGTCAACACAAATTTTCTTATGCTGTTCATTTTGCTTTGGTTTGATAACCCTAAGGACCATCTTGGCACAAACTTTTTCCTATTGAGATCCTCAAAATTTTCCACACAGTGTCTTTGTCAATGTTTACGGTTGGACACTAAGTAGGTGGTCTTCTAGAACAATCTGGCTAACTTTTTCTACATATCTTCAGTTTTTCAAGTGGAAGGTCATTCAAAGCATTCATTGTCTTCCAAGTTCTGACATCCTTCGTTGAATCTTCTGAGCCACTCAAGTAAATATGCACATGATATGCAGTCTACCCTGTAAGCCTTAGAAAACATTCCATTGGCGTTTTGTTCAATTTTACTAAAATATTCAAATTGACATGTTGCTCAACTTAATATGAATTTACAGACACATCCAAGGTATCTGCCAAAGAGCTTACAATCAATTAGTTCTTCCTGCTTTTTTCAAGAGATAGAAACACAGTCTTCTTATTTAATAGATTCACCTTGTACCATTTTCTTTAATTTTAAGACTAAGCGTTATGAGATATACAGGGACTACACATACAACGTATATCAAATTCTAACTCTGAGCAATAAAATACATATATTTATATTAAAAGTTTGATACAAATATTGGTTAACTACATTATGGTTTTAAGCTTTGTAGCTGTTTGAGCTATAAAAATACTACTATTAAATTCAAATACAGTTTTCCAAAATACATAGTATGTATATTTTTTACTTTTATAAAAATCGAGTGGGCTTATTACAAATTATTTTTCACACTTTTGAAAGTTTATGGTTTTTGGAGCATACAAAAGCAGGGTGTCCAGGCGATTTGACGATTTTTTCCTGCACATCCTGGATATCTCCCATATGTATAGGCCTATGGACCGGAGAGAGGGGAGGGAGTTTACACAAATATTCAATTTTAAGTTCAAAAATAATAATCTTACAGAAATCAATTTTATAGTATATATAAATTGCGATCGATTAATGTTATTTGATTATATTGTTGTACTAGAATGATTTATGTAGAAATATCGTATCAATGTGTGATCCAGACAATGCAGGATTCATGGTACGAAAAATAAATACAAATTTTAATAGTCTTTTACAGTTTTAAAAATAATATAACTATAATGAAGATATTTACTCACTGCACAAAACATCTTGACGATGAAATTCATTGACAATAAAAAGAGAGGTGGATCGTATTAACTGTGGTTACTATAATGTAGTGGTATAATATTGCCTGCTTCTGGCATTTGGTAGTATTAGGCCTATTGATAAATACCAGAAGAAAAGGTTTCAGATACAAGAAATAAAATAAAAAAGTTTTCATTTTTGTTGGTCATATATTACATTATTTATTCTTTGATTTGTCAGTAAGTTTTTGGTGCTATATATCTTGTTATAAATTCAAATTTATTGAAATTAAAATAATGACTATTGTATCATTAATCTTTTTCATATTAAAAATTAGCCTAGTTTACAAAGGTTTGAAAAAATAAAGTGTGTAATCGCTAAATACTTTATGAATCGAAAATTATTAAGACATCTAATTACTGTCTTAGAAAATTAAATTACCTACAATTTCCTGGACTCACTGCAGTTTAAGGTTAAAAATTACAAAGTTTTTTCTCCGCGAAACTCAGGAAAACCACGGTTTTTAACATAATATTTTCATATCTCTGTACACGGCTAACTTTTAATGTAAAATAAAAAATGAAAGATATAGCTTTTCTTTAGCATTCATACTGTCTGAAACGAAAAAGAAAAATTGCTGACTCGCAAGAAATATGCCCAACAAAGAGAAAAGGAAACTATAAAAGCCTAACTGACATAGTAACCAGGTCAATGGACATTTAAAATACCAAGGGGGTCTAGACCACTGTTCGAAACCAACAACGACAGGGAGACTAGCCACAACTGACCAGAGATACCCTTTCTCTGAGAGATTCCATGGATTGGGCTTTGGGGGTTTACGCCACCATTGGCTTAAAGGGTGAGCAAACCAAATGTGTATTCCATTCTGGGTGTTTTGAATATAAATAGTAGTAATTTTGCCTTTCGGAACAATACTTAATTCACTCTGAATTATATTGTTTTGGAAACAAATACTTAAATTATATTTTCTTTGTTGAAATATTAGAACATAATGTTCAAGTATGTATGAAAAATTGGATAAAAAATTATAGAACTTTTACATTAGGGCATCAGATTGTATGAGAGAATTTGTATAAAAAATATTTTTATAAAAGTCAAATATATGTGGAACCATCAATTTTCAGCTTATCCATTGAACTCGATAACTAGAAAGTATGACACCACCAAAGCCTCTATTCCAAAAAGTTACATTTTGTAAACCGACATGGACCCAGGACCATTTCTATACCAACACATTTTTTTTTCATTTGATAGCAAATTTAGTAAAAAAATTGGTTGATTGCATTTAAAACATCTTCTCCTTGGTATGCATCAATTACAAGAGAATAAAAAATCCTCCAACAATTACTTTTACTATATGAAGAGAACAAAAACCAGCATAGCTTTTTTTTCCAATACATTTGTACTTTCATCTAACTGAAGAGTGAACATGACACACATACAAAGTTTAATAAATAAACTCTATATTTCCAGATAAATCATAAATTTTTATGGTTATATTATTTGAAAGAAGAACTGAACTAACTAGCGTAGCTGCTGAGTTACATATCATTCTCTTACAAATAGCAACTGCAGCCAAAAGAATAAGTTCTACAGCCATTCCATGAACTTAGCTATATTTGACGATAAGCTGAGCAACTTAAGCTAAGATAATTAGTTAGTTATAAAGGGGTACGAGGCTTCTCGGCCTCTTGTCACTACAACCCAAATGGATTTTTGTGACTTAAACTAAGGTAGCATTCTCATTCACGTTGTGATTTTGAAATTTAATAGCATTTTTTAGTCTTTTTAATTCTCCCCTTAATAATTTTAGAGAATTCAAGACTTATTTATATTTTCTTGATGTTTAGTTAAAAGATGACAACACAATTTAGCTGGTTACATATATTCATTTGACAAAAGTTCCAAACAAATAACATATTGATGCCTTCACTCATCTTCAATGCCTACAAATGTAAAGCCTAGTTGTAAATATTCACCATTATAATTTCTTACTTTCACACTTCCAATTCTCTTCTATCACTAATTTTTAAGGATAACTTTGGAGCAGTTACGTCCACCACTTAAATCTCTTTGAGTTTCTTTAATGGATTCTTCCTTTTTAAATTCACTAATTATTCTTTTAAAAAACCATTTGTAAGCCAACAGTTCATGATTAAAAACAATCACACGAAAATAATAAAATATAACAAATGAATATGAATAACTTTATAATAACTGATGACTAGCATTGCAATACGATGAGTGATGTGAAAACTCGACCTGACTGGTCGATACGAGAACAAAACGGTGGCCTTTGTATACACAGTAGCCTAGGCATTATGCAGGTAGATTAGAGGGAATTTTTCTAGTTCCTTAAAGGCGAAAACATTTAGGCTATTATTGTCATAAAATATAAGAAGAAAAGAACATAAAATAAAGAATCTTAACCCTCGAATACTCTAATAGTGTAAGGGTCAGAAAAGAACAAGAGTTGGTCAAAAGAGACCTGATAGACAAGGTGAAAGAGAGAGATCTAACCCAAGACTACACCTATAAGACTGATAATAAGTGTCGATCCAGCTAGGTCCATCGGGATTACCACGCCCATACTCACTATGGTAAGCCTGTAGCGCACATAAGTTGCCTGAGATTCTTACAGACAATTCAACTTAAATATTACAGCACCGACCGCTAGGTTGTAGCAACGAACGGCTGGCCTGTCGGAGCAAAAAGGTACACACTAGTCATAGACAAAATGCTTCCATATACCTTATCTTGTAAATCTACTTCCTGATGCGCAAAAAAGAACCTTAACCTCTTCAGAGATAAAAAAAGAGTAGAAAAAGAAACAAAGGAGATAGTTGTGCCTCGTGGCAAGTTTCATATTTTTTGCCTTTAGTGTCCTGTTATTTGTGGAAGGAGTTTCAGTAAAGAGGAAGAATTGATAGAACAATTCACAATTAAGGATTAACTTATGGATACTTTACTACAGGTTTTTATTTCATTAGATTCTAGCACAAATTACAAAATATAAATTGGAATCTATATGTAGGCCTATATATTTGTCATGTATTGTAATTTTCGAAGACAGTTTAAGCATTGCTAATGCTGTTATTGTTTGTCTATAATTTGTTTCATTTAAGAAAGAGAGAAAAAAAAGGAAAATAATTATTTACACTGGTAGAGTTGTTTTTATATAAGTCTAAAATTAATTTGTGAAATGAATGAGTTGGGAGGACTAGTGTAAGGCCATGACAGTATTAGTGTCAAGATATTAAAGTAACTAACTTTTATAAATATGAAACATTGACTTAAATATTGCACATTCACGTGTGTTTCACATTAAAAAAAAAAAAAAAAAAAACAACAAATTTGAAAAATATAAGTGTTGGATCACCGAGGAGTAACCTACAAACACACAAAACGTTAATGAAAGCTTTGGAAACAAACGAATTTTATCCTTCAGTTGTGAAGGCAAATAACAAATAAACTTTAAATATATTTGTTAAATATTGATGTTATGTTTAAATCTTAGCGTTTTATTTGTAGCTCAATTTACAATATTTATGTAATAATCAGACATTAGAGTAACATAACACACAGTGTTTACTTTGTACAAAATTCAACATTGTTTTGAGCTTAATTTCATATTATTTTTTTTTATAAATGTTTTACAATAAAATAATCACTTAGCTGGTTTATGTATTTATGCACACAATTTTTAAGTATAAAAATGTTTGAGAATGTTTATCAGTTTGTATAGTTAGTTTTTAGATATATGTATATATGTGTGTGTGTGTGTGTGTGTGTGTGTGTATAAAGACATTGGAAGGGATAGCATGCAAATTTCCGGCCCAAAAATAAGAAATTAAAATTTTTTTTAACCGATAAGGTGTAATGTTTTCGTTGGCCAACGCATTTTCTTTACTAAATTAAATCATATTTATGTCTTTTCATAATATAACAAGCAAAGCAAAGCAAAACAAATTGTTGATATTTAATTGTTCATTGTTAATTTGTTAATTGTTAATAATTTTCTAATGTATGTATAATCTTGTTACTGGAGTAAAATCCTTTGCTTGTTTTTCTATTGGTATTGGTGTATTTTATAGGTGTTTTTCTTTTTTTTCTTCTTTTTTGGCTGAAATTTCACCAACCGTCAATTAATTGTCTAGTGGCAATCTCGCGTGGTTGCACTGAGTCCTCCTTTCAATCGATCGGGACCACCTTAGGCTTCCCATCATGCCACTGAATGGACGTGGGGTAACAAGCCCTTGAAGGTTGAGTGAGGCAGAGGAGAACCTTCTGATACTTCTGAACTACAAGACTTTTTTCATTGATTAAGATTAGGGCTTCATTATATAACAAAGTGTAAAACAGTAGTAGCTTTTCCATTCTCTATATACATTTGTTATTTGTCATGTTGTCTAATTATTATTTGAACTTTTTTCTTTTAATAAATTTTGGCGGTTGTCACGGATCCTCTAATAACAGCTCATGGACTCCCGGAAATCCCCAAACCACCATTGCTGTAGAAGCCTTATAGTGTAACGAACAAAAATTTAGAATATCTAATACTAAAAACATTTAAGATTAGATCCTAGATCAAACACAAACAATATTATTATTGATATGCCTAAAGACTGGGTAGGACAGTTACAAGAATGGAGGGGGGGAGAGTAAAACGGTTTTGCTTAGTACAAAATGTTTTAAATCACAAAAATTTAAAATATAATAATTAATAATGTAGAATAATGAAATATGTATAATATTTATGCCTAGCGTAAGGTGAATTTTTCATGATGCGACAAGCGTTGAGACGTAGGCACTAGCAAGCAAACTTGTAAATCTTGTAAAACTTGTAAATTCAGTCTAGTAAATCCAAACTAACACAATTTTCAAAATTACATAAAATAAAATATTTTTAGATATTTAGATAAAGAAAGTGAATCTAAAAAGAATTTGTAAATAAATAAATTTTAAAATGTAAAAGTTCCAAGCGAAAAACTTTTGATGAAAAAATTTAAATTTTAAACAAAACTTGAATTGAAAAAACTAATTCCAAGGAAATAAAGATTATAAGTAATAGAGTCATTATCAATAAAGAAAAAATAATCAATTTGGATAGGGAAAATCCAGAAAATTTAAAAAAGTAAAGTCAGTTTTCAGAAAAACTAAAATTAGTTTTCAAAACTTAAACTATATATAACCTACAGAGTGAGAAAAGAACATAATTGAACAAAATCCAATAAACCATTATCGAGAAATAACTAAAAGGAGTTAAAATCTTAAAATTCAAATTATGAACAAAATATATAAGATTGGAAAGATTATTTGATATGTTTAGCGAAGGTATATATATATATATATATATATATATATATAATATATATATATATATCAATGTATAAGCACTAAATTCATCATTTCGAGTATAAGGACTTATGTCATCAGATAAGTTTAGTGTTCGGCTGGACAGATATATGGTTGCCGGTATATCTGTGAAGGCCAAGCGCGAGCTGCACTAAACTAATCATTTCGTCAAATATAATGACTTGTTTCATCACCAGACCTGGGAACATGAAAAAGAAAATTTCTCTCTAGAGATTTCATATTTTCCAATCGGATAAACTCATTATTATTTTCCTAGCTCTGTGTATGTCATTATTTATTGACTTATGAGTTAAAAATACTTTTAAATAAAAGTGAAGTATAAATACGCAACGCTAATTGAAATATTACGGTGTACATTCCTTTCCCCATAGTAAGAAAAATAGTTATTTTTAAAACCTGAAGAAAACACTTAATTCTCGAATTATAAACGGTTTTGAAAACATATTTTCGTCAGACTACCTAACCTAATTTTAATCTACACATATCGACTTAAAAATGTATAAATAGAATATGAACTTTTTTTGATCAGTGGCTGCCCTAGGTCGATTTTATTGCTATTAATAACTGTCATATTAATTATTCTTATTTGATTTTAATGTACATAAACATATTCCTTTGATTGGTTAAAACTATAATTTAACATTGCTGTTGGTTTCCTCTAAATTTTAAGACATTTTGACACATCTCTACTAAACACTTATCACGGCTACGCTTTAAAATGCTATTTTTTTACAAGTAAATACTTTTAAGTCATTTGTTCTCCAGATAATTAACATATTTTTTTACCAAATCACTATTTTAGCTCTAGGCAAGATTTTTGCAAAATATTTCAGGAGTGTACAGGCAGTACTGAGTGAAGGAAGGAGGAGCGTTTTTTAGAGTAGGAGACACAGGTTTTGTGCTTGATAAAATAAAACTTGAACCCAGAATCTCACAAATAAAACGTTTATTAACTCAAACACATTTCAACGACAAAGTCTTGCTATCTTTAGAGATGGAACAATAATCAAACTTTAACTCATAGTTACAATAAGAACTTAAAAAAAAAAAAAAAATGCATAACTATGACACTTTTTTTTCGTTGAAAGACGATAAACAGTAATAAATACAGCAAACAACCACAAATAAAATTAAGTTAAAATGTTCTCCAGCTCTGTTATTATTAGGAATTAAGGGAAAGTGAAGATTTAAAAAAGTCTTAAATTTGACCAAAGAATAACTTTCCATTATACAAATTGGGAGTTACCAATTTAAAAAAAAGAAATCCCTATTTTGAAATTATGCATTTTTTCCAAAATTTATTTCTATGTCATATTAGAGCTTGGAGTTTAGAGTTCCTCATTAAAACTTATTTGTACCCCTAACGGTTTAAAAATTAGCTATTATAACATTTTAGGTGGAAATCAATTACTTTTAGACCTATCAAATGTCAAATTTTTCTAACTTTAAGCGCCTGTAATTCCTAAACGGCTAAAAATAAAAAAATACCCAACAATAAAACATATTTAAGATATTAAATTACACCTGAAAACCCAGAAATACAGGCTGTTCCATAACAAATTTCAAAGTTGGCTGCCATATTGGAACATGGCGTAAATTTTGTACATTTTACAGAATGGATGTTTAAACTTCATTGAAAAGAAAGGATTGTTCCCCATTTAAAGTATTCTGTCATATTTGTAGTTCAAAAGTTAGCTATTGGAACATTTTAGGTTGTTTAATTTACCCAAATACAATTAAATAAGCACACAATTTGTATGATCATAATTTTTTTTTTTTTTTTTTAATTACAAAATTGATAGAATGTATTGTTACTCAAAAGAAATTAAACATTTTAATTTAAAATATCATACTCATTAAAAGTCCAAAACGGAATGCAAACTAGGTGAAATAAACGTCTGCACTTGAATTGATTTCGAATAGACTCTGTTATCTGTTTCTATAAACACTCGTTATATATATTGTCTTGGTTCATGTGTTGACAATAATACTGCTGAAAGAAAAACATTGGGGCTACTTCAGGGTGGGCAACCATTTCGGTAGGTTAAGGACTGACGATTCTCCTAAGCTATACAGATACTTCACAAAACTAATGCTTAAAACAGATGTTTTGATTTATTAATTATAGTATTAAATAACTTTTTTTTATTTACTATTTGATGTCTTTGGGTTTATTACCAGACGTATTATTGTTCAAACGTTTATCATTGACTACGAATATTATATATAAAATTACAATAATACGCTCCTACGGTTTTGATTAAATTATGTTTTATAATTGTTTAGTTATGTTTTGTGTTATCATATATTTGTTATTTTATTGTTACCACTGTTATTATAATTTACTTATTTTTTAAAAAACTGCAACTGATTTGGAAAACAAATATTATAGAGGATAATTAGAAGATGGATTTCTTTTTTATTCAGTGACATACGACAAGAGGTTACCCCAAAATCCTCTCGCAAATAAATAATAAATTGCTAATATTTTTTAAAGATGTAGTTTTGATAAATGGGGAGGTTTATTTGTGAGATGTTTTGAGGTTGAAAAGTGATATTTTTAGCCGATTGGAGTTTCCCTGTATTTGCGTATCAATTATTATATTTAGAGTACACGTAAACAAAGAAAAAATCTGTTTTATTCAACTCCCTAAGATAATTGGTTACAGCAATACTAAGCTAAAATTTCGTACCTTACGTTGTAACAAACAATTATGTTTTTTTGTAGAAATATTTGTATACAAGTTACAAAAAAAGCCGAGTTTTACCTTTAAAAATTATATCACTATTTTTTAAATATCATTGCCTAACAGATGTTATTTTTGGACTTTGGCACCCTTACAGACATAACGGTATGAACTACACATAAATATTTTAACACTTTCCTGAATACGTTGCAAAAAGAATTCATTAACCGTAATTGAATTTAACAAATACAATGCTCTAGTGTCTCTACTATAAGTTTATTATTTTTTAAATGATTACTTTTGAGATACCAGTCACAGTTTGTTTTACAACAGTGATGTTATACATGTTTTTTGCTAAACCCTTTTGCTACTGGGTGTTTTCTTTTCAAACTTTTTCCCAAAGGGATGGTTTATGATTCTCCAATATCTGAAATTTTAAGGAAAAAAATATAACCTTTTTGTAAAATCCTACGACTAACATAAATAAACAGACAATGGAGGACACTTGCCTTTTTCTTGACCCTACCCTATTATGTAACTATACTACCCTCATTATTTTTCTCTAAAGGTCGATAATAAGAACTAATATAAAACTACCATCCGAAACTTTTAAGTCTCTCTCCTCTTTACCCCAGTCAACATTTTATCTTTTATCTTTACTCTTTATTTTTGAAAGTATGTTTTTCTTAAAGTTACTATTACTTAACTTCCTAATAGATGTGATTTCCAACAAATGCACTCTACGATTTTTTTGTAGTCTGGCTATAAAACTAACTAACATAAAAAAGTATTTTACAAAGATTATTAATTAACCCAATACAGAGTCTTATCAGACTGTACTTAGATTACAATGATAATAAAATGAGTTCCAAATGTTTAATATGGCCCCTGAAACTGTTGAATCTAACTTAGGATTATATATTTATTGACGATAAAACTTTTAAAATATATTTGTCAGATTCTTGAAAGTGTGTTGCCTATATATGTGATTATTTATATTTTTTAATTAATAAATGTTTCTGCAATTTTACCCATTAAGGAGTAGAAGGGTCACACATGTGCTACAGATGCCTTATCTTCTAGGCATAAAGTTTTATCAATTACATTTTTAATTGGAACAGTTACTTTTACACAAGCATAAAACGGATTTACTATCACGTCCTAGTACAACAATGAATAGCCAAATATAGATTCCTATATTGATCTTTCCTGTTTGCTACCTAAAATAGTAATTTTTATTCAAATTATGTATAGACTGTGTGTATAAACACGCAAAATATTTCATGTACATATTTCTAGTATTTATTATTTGTTATCCATATTTGAAAAAGAAAGTTTACATAAAAATATTATATTAAATATTGCATATTATAATAATAATTAGTTTGTGTATGTAAATAATTGTCTGCATTACATGAATTTTAACTTAACTGAATTAAATATTTGCCCCTGAATGTGTCCACCGGCAAAATCATCTTTTAACTTATTTACAGCCCTGTTTCCGAAAAAAATACACATTAAAAACCATTAAGTAGTCACCTGTGGTTCATGGACATTTACAGTCATTTTTAATAATTAAATTATTTATAAAGTCATAGATATAAAAAAATGAATACTCATTAAACTTGAAAATCAATGTGTTTCCATTATTTATTATCCATTACAATCACAATTTACTTGTATAAAACGATTAAAAAAAAACAAATAATAAAACTCCTTAATTTTATGATACGTATATTTTAAAATAAAATAATACATTTTTATAATTTATAAATTCATTCAAAAAAGTGTTTAGTCTCTTCTTTATAATGTTGACAAACAAAGTATGTGTGTGTTTTACAAATAGTTTTATTGCACTTGACACAGACTGTGTTATATTTATTGTCCTTGGCACTAGGGCACATGAAAAAACGCTTAAGATTTTTACTTGTTGTAGTTTTTTTCTGGTCTGGTCAAAAGTGCTTTTTTTTTGCTTTTAACCTTTGGTATGGGAGGTCAGGTAGCAACTAAGTTGAAATATGGTTCAAGACAGACAATAAGATGGAGAATGAATGGGGTGATGGATTTACAACAGAGGGAAAAAACATAACAAAGTATGAGTTGTGTCATTATGACCCGCTGTGACTAATTAAGGGTTAAGCCATTGAATGAAAATGTGTCCACTTCTCACTCACAAGGTTTGCTTTACAACTTGTTTGTCATAGCTGACATATTTCATCAAAAGAAATGTTTCTGAAAATATTTCAAAAGTTTGGGCAAAGGATGGTTTTGACTATACTTCTTCCTGACATCTTCCTACATCCTTGAAATATATCACTCAATTTATGTCCAAAAATACATCTGGTTCATTACAACTTTAGTCCTATCAGCAACTAGTATACTTTGCTAAAAACCAACATTTATAACAGACTTTAAAATTAAAGTAGAAACTCAAATTGAGCATCTAATCCAAAGTTACAGTTTTTTAATATAAACATTTGCTCATATGGAGAAGACATGTTCCTGTAATACATTACAATTTTAAACTTAAAAACCGAGCAACATATTAAAAATTTAATTAAAGGATAACAAATTTATCCCCTAAAAAACTGAAAACAATAATTGTCTACAACACCCAAGATCAGACTTTACCCAATGTTTAAGCATAAGCATTTGAAGACGTCCTCTTTCTCAGAAACGGTCTATTAACATGGGGGAAAGTTTTATGAAAAGGCAGCACTCGATTAGGAAAGTGCGCCTGGTACAGCAATTTCGATTGCGCTGAAACTCGGTCTACAGCTTCATTGAGTCATTTTGAGAAAATAATTTTGAGATGACAAAAAAAATAATAATAATAATAAGATGGCCGCCGGAGATATTGTGTTTTTTTTTTTAGGTTTTCCACTTATATCTCGCTTCCCATTGGTCGCAGAACACTCTGGAAGGACTCAAAATGTCGAGAATGGAATTCTCTACATCTTTGAACCGTGCACAAATGTTTCCCAGGTTAACCCTTTTCGATTTATTTAAAGGTCAAGTTCTCAAACATCAGTTTTAGACCAAACATACAAATTATGTATAGACTGTGTGTATAAACACGCAAAATATTTCATGTACATATTTCTAGTATTTATTATTTGTTATCCATATTTGAAAAAGAAAGTTTACATAAAAATATTATATTAAATATTGCTTATTATAATAATAATTAGTTTGTGTATGTAAATAATTGTCTGCATTACATGAATTTTAACTTAACTCTGCTAAATATTCGAATTAAGATCCCTTACTTTTAATAAACAAAACTCATTAAATTATTTAGGTTGTCAAATTAAAAGTTTTACGTATGAAGTAGGTTTGTGGCAGAATTTGATAGGTTTAATTGACGCAATTTAAAACAAAGTAGTTGAATGAGAGACTGTTTAGCGTTTGTTATAAATAAGATTATTTGTTTATACATTATCTACCTAAATATAGAAGAACATGACGTAATTTATATTAAATGAAATATTTAAATTTCGAAATGGTACAAATATTTATTTGTTATGACACTTTCAAGGTACATTCTTATTGTATTACCAAAAGCTTACACCATTCCTATTAAAAACTGATAACAAATATTTGTGCCTTTTGTTACTTTTTTTTATCTCCGTAGATATTATTGTTGGTACTAATATTATCAGATCAAATAAGTTAATCATAACTTTAACTCTTTTTAATTTGTTATTTTAACTATGCCAAGATAATATAAAATAAACGATAGGACAGTTTAAAAAAACTTTCACAAATCATTTTTTTTTGTATTACGTTTTTATTGTTTATTCATTTTTTTACAAAAAAAAATGTTTATTATGTTTATAGTATTTTTACAAATTATATTTGGCTAAATTAACTTTACGTTTAAGATACAATCAAACCCATGGAGAAAAATATAAACACTTTTGATTTGCCCTTTACAAGTGCAGGACTTTTGACCAATCGGTTTCTCACTTTTGTTTCGTAGTAGTGAGAAGGGGTTGAAAGGGAGGTAGGCATAGTTGGAATCTTGAAGGATAGAATAAAAAGGAAGTTTTCTGTGAAGTTATGTTCATTCTTTAACTGTCAGCTGTTAGTGATTTTTAGTGAATATTACTTCGAACAAGATGAGAAGAGAGGTCAACAACTGGTAAACTTAGCGCTCAGCGCCGATGGTCCTTCTTGGAGGTAAGTGATCATGGTACTTCACAATCTCTAAATGTTGTTCTTATATTCAATTAACTTAGGTAAAAAACTCTTGTTTAGTAACAATATGTGTAACAATTAATTATGTGTTGTATGGTCACCTTGTTTTGTTTAATTAACTCCAACTTTTTAGAGTGTATTGTTTTAGACGCCGATTGTTTATTAGTTTAACTAATTTTTAAATGGCTTCAGCTTTTTAATTTGAATTAAGAAACAATACTCAAGAAGATAGATATCTTAAAATGACAGAAAATAAAATACAGAAGTAGTAAAATGGAAAAAAAAAGAAGAAATAAAAAAGAGAAACAATTAAAACTATCATCCTTTATTCTCGTTCAACGGCAAGGAGTGTCATTGTATTGTCGTCCACACAGGAGGTAACCTAAGATATACTTTTTGTTTTTATTTTGTTGTTCTAATTTTTGCGTCACGTAATTGTATTGAAAGTTAGATCTACATAATTTTGAGTAGAGAGATTTCAAAACTAATGTGAAAATTTATCGTAATTGTATAAACCAATTTTTGAAAGTTATGTATAACTTATTGGAAATCAAGTGAGTCTTGATTTATTAATATATTAATTATTTTTAACGGGGTATTTGGGTAATCTGACTTGCAATAAATTTGCACGAAGGAAGTTTGTGTTTGTCTTTAGTTGCACTTTCATTGTAAACACATCTCATACCATATATTTATCACAGTGATTTATAGACAAAAAGGTTAAATGGCTTTGTCCATAATAGTTCATTATTTAACATTTTATGTTTCTTTGTAACAACCTTTAATTCCATAAGACATATAAAATCTATAAAAATCTTGTACATGGTTTTTCTTTATTTTTAGAAAAAAGTAAATTGGAAATATTACTTAAGGATCTAGTTTCCTACGAAAAAGTCCAAAGCCAATATAAACACCTTACCTACTTATCAAAGTTTGCACAAACAGAAGATGATGAATCATTACATTTAACACATGGATCTGCGGAAGTCTCCTACTTAAGTGACAAAGATTGCGATGAAGCGATTGTTACAGGTAATCATACAAATATTTTTTATAAGGGTTTCAATAATAATTTTGGGTTGGTAGACTTTTTATATCACATTTTAAGAATAGTTTGGTGGTGGAAAAATACTTTGTTAGGTCTACAGTATAACTCATATTTTCGTTTTTTATGTTTTCCTATGTTTGCATTTTCATTATTATAACAAATGAGTATTTGTTTTTTAAAAATTTAACTCTTTAGCAACAATGAAAGTGCCGAATTGAAATTTTACATTTACTTTTCAAACATTCCATAAGATCTTTGGGGATTTCTTATAAGGTGGCCCTTAATACTTTATTTGCCTACCTGGGGGTTTTTGTATATTTTCAAAATATTCAGTGTTATTTAAATTACTTAAAAGTATAACATTTTATATATCTATTTATAGGCAAAAAAATGATCTCTAAACAAATAATGTATGTACTTTAAAGGTTTATGTACCAAGTACTTAGGCTCAAAAAGAATGAAAAATAGTGAAAATAAACAATGTCAATTACATTTTCAATACACTATATTACTTTTTTTTTTTTTTTTTTGTAAAAAAATGTATTTTATATGTGGTTTTTATATAAGTGTTTTCTAAATCTTAGCCTAAACAACCAAAAATATTTAACTTAGAGTTTAGTTCATCTTTGTTTTGTTATATAATAAAGTATTTCAATTATATTTATTGATTACAACAATCTCCAATCAAAATAATAACTGTAAACTTATGCGGATCACTAGAAAGTTTTTTTTTATAACCATCGCATTTGAAAGGTAATTACCCAATATGAATGACACCAAACGTAAATAATAGATGAGAATTTTATCTTTATTTTGATATAATAAAGTATTTAAATCATATCTTAAACTGAAGCAATGTTTGCAGTTCGGTTTTGCAATTTTATACGATTTTCGTTGTTTCAAAATTCATAACTAGATGAGTTAGAGATTTTAAACTTTCACAATAGTAATGACGTATACTGTTTTACAACTGGTAAAAATTTGAAATTGATAGGAAATAATTCAAATTTAAATAAAAACCCGTCCGGATTTGTACATGTGCTTGCCAGAATATTATTGCGTTTCACTGTTTATCATTTAATTTGAAAACTAATTAATCAATGAGAATGAAACCGAAAGAAAATGATAGATGGTAAATTTATCATGGTTTTGATATAAAATAAAGTATTTCAATCATATTTATTGATTAAAACAATCTCCAATCAAAATCCTAACTGAAAACTTATACAGATCACTCGAAACAGTTTATTTTATAATCATCGCATTTGAAAGATGATTATCCAATTTGAATGAAACTAAAAGGAAATGATAGATGAGTATTTTATCTTTATTTTTATATATAATAAGTTATTGAAATATAAATATAAACTTGTAAAATTCGTATAGCCAATCTGTACGGCAAAACAATTAATAACAAAATATGGCTTCGATAACAAACACTTTTCATTAAAACTATCAATCCGATTGTAATGGAATTTGAAATATATATAAAAAACATATCTATAAATATTATAATAAAAAATGAGAACTCTACAATACTATTTAAACAGATAGGCCAACTACTATGTAAATCAAACGTTACGAAAGACATATTTTAACAGAACGGGGAAACACTGGTTCTTTTTTAAACAACGCAGTTGAAAACTAAGTATCCATTCTGAATGAATCTAAAAGTAAATGATAGATGAAAAATGTAACTTTAATTTGATTTATAACTTATTGAAATATAAACCTAAAGTTATAAAATTCGCACGACCAATCTGTATGACAAAAAACTTAATTACAAAATATGGCTTCGGCAACAATCGTTTTTCATTAAAACTATCAATCCAAATCTAATAGAAATTGAAATATACATAAATAACATATCCATAAACATTATATAAAAAAAAAACGGGAACTCAACAATAATAATTAATATAACAATAAATAGGGCTATTAACTATGTAAATCAAACGTTATAAAAGACATATTTTGACCGAAAGTCAAACACTGTTTCTTTTTAAGCACCGTATTAGAAAACTAATCATTATATTTGAATGAAATCAAAAGTAAATGATAGATAAGCAATTTATATTTATTTTGATATATAATAAAGTATTTCAATTCAAAGTACAACATAAGTTATTCGTATTTCACTGAAGTAATAATTGTCGTGCGGCACGATTTCGTCTAAAAATCTAGGAAGGGTACAATTATCTACTTTAATCTTGTATTTAGTTTTGTTTTCAAATTTTCCGTCATTTTAAAATTCTTCTTATTTAAAAACTGTATAATTTAGAGACATGCGGTTTGAAATATTGTATTCATGAATTCATTCTTCATATTTGTGACAAGTTTTAATTAAAACAATTCAATATTTTTTTTAGAAAACGGGATTTGATTCAATTTTCAAATAGCTATACGCTGTGCAAAACTATTGGCAATACAGGTGTAATTTTATAAGTTCCGGTTTAAATATTGTTAACTTGTTATATATAAAAGTTAAGCTAAGCTTATTCTTAATCTGTTTGTTCATTTTCAAATAATTTGGATCATTATATTTCGAGAAATGTCTGTTATACTATATGGGTGTTAAATGTTAGTTTTAAATATTCTGGGGATCGTATGAAAATAAAATATATATTTTCAGCTAGAATGTCGCCTTTTTTACTTTTTTAATGTTTACAAATTCAAAAATTAACGGCATTTTTATTACACGTGAATGACACAAAGTTATTTATTTTGTCATTAGTTGTTTGTTTTATTTTAGTAAAAAGGAGCTGCCAATTACTTGTACGAAGCTTCCTCTCACCCAAAACATAGAAAATTACCGGCAATTTTATTCTATGAGAACAAGAATATGTTATTTGGTCATTAGTGGTTTGTTTTAAATATTTCCGCCAAGTACTTGCACGAAGTAGTAGGCTACTCGAAAATTACCGAGGTAGCATAGTGACATAAATATTTGGATTTGGGGTTCCCTCTATGTTATCTGAAGTTGAGTCTAAACAGTCACTGCCTTGAATTGAAGGGGCCTTCTTCGGGAGGTGATTCTCAAGTAATAGATTCGCAGTTCTTGATACGAAATGACACTCAGCAAACATGATTAGTTTAAACAATTATACACAAATCTTGTCTGTGGCTATTACCTAATTCCTACATTTTTTATATCGTAATAATACAAAGTGTCATTATTAGCAAGCTTATTAAACATCCTAAAACTTAAAATTTTTGCTGGAATATATCATCGTTATTCTTAATTTTTCCTAATCATCACTACAATACACTATACAACTTTCTACAACCAATGGTTATCTTAATATGAAGCTATAAATATAATATAGATTTCTTCCCTCCAAAACCTATATTTTTGGCCTAGTTAGCTTTTTTGTAAATTCTTTATGACATTATTTTAGAAGATGGTAGAACTACCGTAATTTTGAAGTAACAAAATAAAGTGACTTTTATAGGGGTGCTTTTAACGTGAGAAAGGGTTTGTTAATTGTTAAAAAAATCTAAATTTGTTGTAATTTTGGATTTTTTTGTTTTTTTTTGCATATTGATCATTATAAATAAATGGTATACTAATAATTTGTAATTTTGTTCAACTTTCTACGACCAATGGTTATCTCAATATAAAGCTATAAATATAATATAGATTTCTTCCCTCCAAAATCTATATTTTTGGCCTAGTAAGCGTTTTTGTAAATTATTTATGACATCATTTTAAAATATGATAGAACTATGTAAATTTGAAGTAACAAAATAAATTGAATTTTGTAGGTGTGCTTTTGACCAAAGAAAGGGTTGGGTAAACATTCACAAAAGTAAAAGTGAAATAAACCAAGCAATAACTCTCTCACTTAAAACAATTTTTAATGTATGTAATGTATTACTGCCATACAACGAAATAAACTAAGCAATAGCTTTCTCGATTAATATAAATTGTAATGTAAGTATGTGATGTGTTGTTTCCATGTATTAAAATAAACTCCAAAATAAACTAAATTATAACATTCTTAATTAATATCATTTTTATTGTATGCAATGTCTTACTGCCCTCGACCAAAATTAACCTCTCTTCGGTCTGGAAAGAGAAAAATTTAGTAAACTTGGGAAAAATCTGCCCGACTCACACTGCCGGGGTCGAAAATCGACATATTGAAAATTTCTAGCTGTATTGTATTGTCGATTTGTATCAAACATGAGTATATATGGGAAAGCTCTTCTTCTTTTCCGTATTTTAGTGTTTTACGAAGTATTTTACTTCTAACATATGTCCAAACTTAGACAGCAGTTTAAAGCAAAAAATATTAAATTTAAACAAGGGATATACTACAAATATGATATTATTCATTAATAGTCTGTGAACTATATTTCAACCTCACTAAATATAGACACGAATACCTGTAAAACTTAAGTTTTTTTTAATGATACATTTTAATAGGTTACATTCTAAAATTGACATCACTCTTTACAAATCACAGTGTAGTAAATAGTTAATAGCCCATGTAACTAAATTGTTGAATTTACTAACCACATTGAGACAAACACTTGTTAAATTGAGGGATTTTCCAAAATATGGTAAATTTGACAAAAAAGTAATATTACGATATGACATTACTCATTACTAAACACAGTTGATTAACTGCACAGTCTATGAAATAACTTCAACTTTACTGAAGATATATAAATGAATACTTATACAAATTAAAATATATTTCGAAAAACTGTGAATTTTGATGTAACTACATTTTAAACTTTACTCAGGACAGTGAACCAAACACTTGTTAATACGACGTATATTTCTCTAAAAATATTAGATTACACACAATATCTTGCATTACTCTCTAATGGTCACACAGTGTAGTAACTACTTCATAGACCATGTAACTACAATTTAACATCACATCACTAAGGACACGAAGGCAAAATTTTTACATGGTTATTATATTTTGTATACGTTGTTAAATTTGATAAACAAGTGTAAGGTACAAAATTGACTTGCCCCTTATTAGTCACATTATAGTAACTGTTTAACAACCCATGAAACTACACTTCAACTAAGCAAATAGACTAAAATTTTTAATTAATTTATTTTTCATAAAATGTTAACTTTAAAAAAGTTTATATCATTAAATAGTGATTAGTCATCACAGTAATAGAAGACTCACATTTCATACCGAATGTGGTCACGATCCGTAAAACAAAAATCTGTTCTGTTCCATCACTTTTATAACCGATAACTTTCGTAGGATTCGTTTGGGGGGGGGGGGGTCAAATGTCACATATTATGTTTTTGGGGCCTTTTGAGGAATAATTTTAGAGAAATGTAATGAATATTGTTATATCAGATGATGAGAAAATGAGAGTAATTTATTTAGTTTTTAAATTATAAGAGCTAAAGCAAAATTTTAGTTCCCAAAAAATATTGAAAAAATACATCCAAAACTGTGAAACTACAACTTCATACAAAATGTTGATCAACGTAATCAACTCGTGCGTGATGTAGTACTATAAAAAAAATAACAGTAATAATGTTACAATTGACAGCAGATAATTGGTATAAAAACTCGACATTAATTTTTTTACTCTTCACAAAACTTTCTCTACACAGTATAATATGTGCAAGAATAGTACGAGTACATATACACAATAGTAAGGGTGTACTTTACACACTTTCGTTTTTAGAGAACGCCAATTTTTATTAAGAGTTTTTATACCTATTGATTTCTTTGCGATGTATTTCTCTTATATTTGAAGCTATAGTGGACAAATTCCATTTATTACCTTGAAGAAAGTGTTGAGGATTATCCCGATTCTTAATAGCATGCAATGTCGACACAGTTAGAAAATGCTAACCAACAGTCTACATAGTAAGAGATAAACAATCAAGCTGGAGAGTAAACACTTGTCATCACAAACATAAGGCTTTGGTTCCTTAGCTGAGAATCGGGAGGACCAGTTTGGGATAGTAGAAAATAGAAAACTGAAGATTTGCCATAATTGGTTGATTTATATTTTTCCAAATTACTATTGAAGCACAAATGGAGACACAAATTTGGTGTGGAGCCAATTGAAACCAAGGATGAGATGGAATTATTGGATATGTATATTAATATGTTATAATCGTGTTTTACTTATCGCAATATAATAGTGTTGTTGTGTGTATACCCGTAGCATAATGTACTAAAACTTATTCTAGTTTTAAACTATATGATTACTTCTTTGACACTTTATTTGCATAAGTAAATAACGTACAAGAAATTATTCAATGAATTTTGTACAAATATTTTATAAGATTGAAAATAATAATTTAACACATAATTTATATTTATTTGCCTATTATGAACAAGATGCAAATTTTTTACATGCATCATACAGTGAACAGGCGTAACCTACGTAGATTATAACATATTATAAACCACCACTGATTCTCCTACTACAAATTAAGTAAAATAAAAATATATAAAAAATAAAATATACATTATATTTCACCCAAAAACTGGTTATAAATCAAGTACCAAAATGTATTATGTAACTTAAATTCATATTCAAACATGCATGTATTTAAATAATCTGTTATTTTTAAAATATTTCACTTTTAAAAAAATGGTATAGGGTGTTTACTGGATAGCTCACTTATCTTTAATCTGATAAAAGAAAGGTTGTAGTTTAAAAAAAAAAAAAATTTATGCATGACAATTTTGTTCTAGATTCCATTGGAAAAACAAAAAAGTACTTCTGTCTGTTCTGCCACAAGATGCAGACAAACCTTATACGGCATTTTTTTTAAATAAACATAGTAGCGAGGAGAGGGTAAAGGAATTTAAAATTCTTCCTGCCAAGAATACTGCAAGACATAAAATGGTACGTAGGCTTCGATTAGAGGGGATTGCACTACTAAATGCAAAATGAAGTCAGGCAGGACTAACGTTACTTCCAGTTAGAAAAACGAAAGGCAAATCAGAAGAAGACTATATCAAATGCCCAGGATGTGAAGCACCTTTTTATAGCAAAACTTTACACCGCCACTACAAAAAATGTAGTGGAAAAACATCGTCAGCACGAACAGTGTTAACAATGGCTCCTTCTAAAAAGGAGGTGGAAAAGGTTACAGACACTCTTCATCCATTAATGAAGACGGTTTTAGGAGGTTTGCGGGAAGGAGATGTGGCCAAAGCTATACGGAGTGATGAAATCATCCTCTTGTATGGTGACTCCCTGTGTCAAAGACATATGACCCATAAAAAGTCTAATTAACTACATAAGAGGAAGATTACGACTAATCGCTAGAGTGAGGATGCATGCCACTTTGATTGATCCTGAAGTTACTTCGTTAAAAGAGCTTTTTAAACACGAAAAGTGGCATGTTTACATAAATGCATTATTGTCGTTATATGAATACAATGCCATGCAGATGCAGTTTGAAAAAGGGACAGCTACCGTTAAAAGTTTGGGTTACGTGATGCTGAAGGTAGCAAAGCTTTGGAAGGTCTCCTTGCCTCTGGAAGGAGATGGAAAAAAAATTCGAAAGCAAGTGGCAGCTTGGATTTAAAAGCACGATACATGGATACCCTTGGATATAGTGCAGCTAAACAGGCAGCAAAGAATATGTGGAGGAGTAAGAAGTTACCCCATCTAACCACTGACGTTATGAAATTGAACACCTACCTCCGAGAACCAGATTGAAGATTCACTTAAGCGATTAAGTATGACATTTAACTTGGATGCCTGGACCACACTCAACGAGTCGACTCTTGTTCTTATCCTCATTTTTAATAGAAAGAGACTACATGAAACTCAGAACATTGAGATTGAGGATTTTAACAAGAGAAGAATGGTAAGTAGTGATTCAGATGTCTACAGAACCTTCAGTGAAATTGAAAAAAAATTAAGTAAAAGATTTTACTATATGGAAGTGTATGGAAAGAGTGGCCGTAGTGTACCAATTCTCATTGAACCTAAGGTGATGGTTGCTCTGGAGAAAATTATTTATTTAAGAAGAGAAGCAAACGTTTCCGATTCTAATTGTTTCCTTTTCGGTAAGTATGAAGACCGTTGTTTTGAGGTATACACAGCTTTGAGGAAGGTTGCATACTCATGTAATGCTGAAGAACCGGAACTGTTAAGAGCAACCTCGCTGAGGAAAGAAATAGCGACGGTCTGTCAAGCTATAAACCTTACAGACAGTGATCTACAAATGCTTTGTGCATTTCTGGGTCACAAAGATGTAACTCATCTCCGTTTTTACAGACAACAAAATGAATCTTTACAAATTGCGAAGATTTCAAGACTGCTGATGGCTGTCGAAGCGGGTGAGACTGCTAAGTTTCGTGGGAAAACCCTCGAAGAAATTAATGTAAATGTTAGCCTGCAGGAGTTAGAGTCATTTCATGTCGATGACACAATAGACCGTCCTGAGGCTTCAGATGAAATTGCAGTTGACCCCCTAAGTCTAGAGGTACCTTTTGAAGATATTGAATAGTCAAATATTGTTTTATCTTCGAGGGGAATGGTAACACCACAGTAGAACACTAATGATGGAAGCGATAGTGACTACCAACCTACATCGCCCTTATCCGACAAGTCATCCGGTTGTTCATCCCCCAAAAAGCGCCGAGGAAAACATGTGAAACAAGTAAGCCCCCAAAAAAGAAGAACAAGCAAGTTAAAGTTGAGATTGGTTACTCCAGAAAGAGCTGCAATGGAAAAACACTTCGGTAAACACTTAAAAAACAAAACCTTGCCTTCATACACCGAATGCAATATTGCAAAACGAAGAAGCCCATCACTAAATCGCAGGTCGATTGATATGATGAGGCTTTGGGTGAGCAACTCAAATAAAAGAAATAATAAAACAAAAAAGTAGTGTTACCATCCCTGGTCCGTTGCCCCATAAAAACCCTAATTTAAGAATTTCTAGATCTATAGACTAAAATTTGTGTTGTGCTAGTTTTAAGGGCATCTTTAAAGTTTTAATTTGTGTTAGTGTAATCTTATTAAATAAATCATATATTTAGTTGAAAATATTTACAAGATGGTAATTTTTGGTAAAATTATCTATTGAGCGCTATTCCTTTACCAATATCATTCAGCCTTTTACTCACGCTTAATATTAAATAAGAACAATTTGTATATATAAAGTATTTTACTCGGACTATTTTATATGCTTATCCATTCCATGTTAGGGTTATAAATATAGTATTATTATAGCTTATACAATTATCACTCTAAATTTTTTTTTTCTTGTTTTATTCACTGTGTGGAATATCACTATCACACCTTTTATTATAATTGCTTAGTCGGTTACCATTTACTCTAAATGGTATATCTTAATCTCGATGTTTACATGGTTTTTGTAAAATTATGTTTTGTACTAGTTTTATTTGCTTTGTGTTATAATTTTTAAGTTTAGTATTATTATAGCTTAGATTGTTACCATTTACTATAAATGTTATATTTTATTCACAGTGTTTACATTGTTTTGATAAAATTATTTTTGTTCTGGTTTTATTAGGTTCTGGTTTGTATTATTAACATTATTATTATTGCTTACAAAGACAATAAAGATCATCTATTCTGAATATTATTTTGTATCACAATGATTAAATGGTTTTGGTAAAATTGTGTTTTGCACGTGTTTTATTTTGATTTGTTATAATTTTTTTTTATTATTGCATACACGAATGTTTTAATAATAATGTTTACATAATTTTGGAAAAATTATGTTTTACACTTGTTTTGTTCAGGTTATAATTATTAAATTTTTTATTATTATAGCTTACACGGTTATCATCTACCATAAATGTTATACTTTATTCACAATATTTACATGGTTTTGGTAAAATGATGTTTTGCACTTGTTTTGTTTTGTTCAGGTTATAATTATTAACTTTCTTATTATTATTGCTTATCGGTTATCATTTACTATATAAGTTATATTTTATTCACAATGTTTACATTGTAAGTTTACAATGTTTACAATATAATTTACTATATAAGTTATATTTTATTCACAATGTTTACATGGGGGGTGGAGTAGATCGCGTCCTCGTCGTGCCCCCTGGACGCAGTATATGTGCTATTCATGCTCGAACTGTGACTAAACGATCTACATTTTCGCCAGTAAGACAGCCCGGATGATCATAAAGCGAAAAAGAAGGCCATTGCAGCCCCCAACCGGCCTTTCTGAAGGCCAGGACAAAGCCCATCCTACACATCTCAAGATGATGTTTTGGAATGCGGGTGGATTAACTCATGACAAGTTTACTGAACTGAAAAACTATATCTTATCACATGACATTGATATTATTGGTATCGTTGAAGCAGGAGCGGCAACAGACAATATGGAATTTTATCAGATTCCAGGCTATCAAATCTACACACTTCAACGATCACGCCGTCGCTTCTGGAATAATAGTAGCCGCGAAAGCATCAATCCCGGTCAATTTCCGGAAGTGCCATGTACCTAGCACATTGGACAAATTAGAGGCGGTACAACTCAGCCTTCACAATGACAACAAGCAGAAACGCGTTTTTATCATGTACAATCCGCCAAGAAATAAACCGAACTTGACATGGTTAGAATCGCTATGGCGCAAGGGTGATATTTTATACGGGGACATTAATGCCCCTTCTAAGACCTGGGGTTACCAATCCACAACGGAAATTGGAACTATCTTCGAAGGTTTTATAAATTCTAACCCAGTCGAATATATTGAGAATGCCAACTGTGAACCAACTTTTCTATCATATGCCGGTCACACGGGTCATCCAGATGTAATCATGGCACATTCAGAAATAGCTCCACGCGTCCTCCATACAGTGGAACATCCTCCCGGAGGTTTCGGACACAAGCTGATGTTAGCGCTGCTACGGGACAGCAATGGCAGGTCCCTGGGAAATGGTAGAGCTAGGTGGAACACCCGAAAAGCTAAATGGGACCAGTACAGTAGAGCCACCAACGCTCTGCTGACACAAGACATCATAACGGATAATGTTGACAAGACTTACTCCAAGTTAATAAGTTTAATCATGAAATGCGCCCATCAATTCATCCCTAGAGGTTGTGTTAAAAATTATAAACCTTTCTGGAACGAAAACCTCCAAAACATGAAAATCGCCCGAGATAATGCTAGATCCGTGCTGGAAAGATCAAATACTGCTGAAAACAGGATCAATCTAAAACAAAAATCTGCGATCATTAAAAGAGAAATAATCCATACAAAGCGCCATGCATATCGTAGGTTTTTGGAAAAGTTAGACTTTCGAAAGCACGGAGTTGAAGCTCACAGGGTACTATCAAGGATGAGTAAACCTAGGGATGAAAAGAGCAACCCAGTAACAGTTGGCAACAAAACATACTGTACGGAGCAACAAATAGATTAATGCTCTTCCTCGAGGATCACCGTGTGCTCTCTGATAAGCAAGCCGGTTTTCAAAGGCATCGAAATACCACAGAACAAGTAGCCAGACTATCGCAACACATAAAGGATGGTGTCCACAGAAGACAAAGCACTCTAGCAGCGTTTGTTGACTTTAAGACTGCATTCGACAGGGTGTGGAGGCAGAGGTTAATAATGAAGCTCAGAAGTGCTGGAATAAGCGGAAACTTGTTAGAAACGATCAAGTCTTTCTTAGCTCAAAGATTCATCCGTGTAAGATATAAAGGTGCCGTTTCAAAATACAAGCAAACTAGGCAGGGTCTTCAACAAGGTGCAGTTCTTAGTCCTATGCTTTTCAATTTATTTATAGACGACGTAATAGCCGAACTAGAAAGCTCTCCAGGTATCAACACCCTCCTTTATGCGGACGATCTCGCCATTTGGGCAACAAGTAGCAGTATTGTGGCACTGGAGGAATACATGAACAATACATTACTAAAGCTTGAATGTTGGGCTGCGTCAAATGAAATGGTGATCAATACGGCTAAGACAGAATACCAACTATTCTCACTGTCAACAAAGCAGCACGACGTGAATCTACTTTTTAATGGTCAGCAATTGACCCGCACTAGCGGCATAACATACCTTGGTGTAATACTTGACAATAAGCTAAGTTGGGCGAAACACATCGATAAACAAGTTAACCAAGCCACAAAACGATTATCCCTCCTCAAGCGACTTGCAGGAAAGAAATGGGGGGTATCCCAAGACATGTTAGCGCTCGCCTACAAATCTTACGTCCGCCCCGTGATGGACTACGCTTCTGAAATTACCATTACTGCCACCAATACTTCACTAAGGAAATTGGACGTCGTTCAAAACCATGCCTTGCGCATAATTACAGGTGGACCGAAATCTACCCCTATTACTGCAATGGAGCTTCAAACAGAAATCGAACCCGTACATATCAGAAGAGAAAGCCTTGCGTTGGCAATGTTTGAAAGACTTCAGAGAGTTCATGTCCCATTCTGGAAAAATTACCAGCCTGCTATGGGAAGACTCAAGACACAGTGCGACTTCATCTCACGGTGCACAGACATCCTACATAAATTCAGCACTATCGATAATAGACAGACATTCCCCAGCTTACTGGACCTGAACATCAAAAACATCGCGGTGCCTAGATTAAATTTAATCAGACCAGTTAGCAAAACGCTGACCTCAACAGTGGAACTCAAAGTAACTGCACTGGAAACTATTGCTGAATGGTACCCTGCAGGCGAATGGTTGCATATATATACCGACGGTTCAGCAACTAACGCAAGAAGCAACGCTGGTGCCGGCGTATACTGCAAGCTCTTCCAAATCGCAGCCCCCGTTGGAAAAATGGCTACCAATTTTGATGGGGAAGTTAATGCTATACTCTTAGCCGTGCAGCGGATAGCGAGGTTACAGATAATGAAAGTGGTGTTGTTCATCGACTCGCAGGCGGCAATAACATCTATCTGCAGTTATGAAATGACGGATAATCAGGAAGTTCTGAGTTGCAGACAAACTATTGACAAATGTATAGGAAGTGGATCTACGCTCGTGCTCCAGTGGATCCCTGGTCATGTTGATATAAACGGCAACGAAGAAGCGGATAAGTTAGCAAGATCAGGTGCAAGAAAGGAACAACCGGACAAGTCCACTACGTTGCACGACGCAAAAAGACACATAAAAAATTACCTGCGAGCAAGATGCATTACGACACAAAAAGTATCGGCTGAAGGCAAAAAATGGGAAAGTCTAACGGAAAAGAGCGGAAGGCCACCAATCAACTTGCCACGCCTACAACAAGTTGCTAATGTCCGACTATTAACGGGTCATGATTATCTACAAAAACACCTCCACCGGATAGGGGTCACCAGCGACCCTTACTGTCCCTTATGTAACAATAGGCAGGAAATGGACTGCGAGCACCTGAAATTATGTCCAGCTCTTGCGGAAAAGAGGGATTCTCCCGACTATGACCTGTACTGGGCTGCGAGGAAACTAATGGCGGAAGCCTAATGTTTGGCGTAATTAAAAAAAAAAAAAAAAACAATGTTTACATGGTTTAGGTAAAACTATATTTTGCACTGGTTCTCTTTTGTTCCGGTTATTAATCTATGTATTATTATAGTTTAATTATTTTTTTTAAATTTTATTACGAACTTGTTTTACTTGCGGGTTGTTTTATCATTCAGTAACAATTTTTATAGTTTTTTGGTGAAATTGTATTACAAAGATGTTTTGTCATTGTTTCGTTAATCATTATCAGAGTTATTATTATTATTGTTCACATGGTTGTCATTTAATCTGAATTTTAAATTTCAGTAAAAATGTTTATAGTTTTTCGGTTTAATTGTATTACGAACTTCGTTTGTCACTCTTTTGTTTATCATTATCAGATTTTGTATTATTAAAACTCACACAGTTGTTATTTACTCTGAATATTAAATTTCAATTCAAATTTTATAGTTTTTTGGTCAACTTTTATTCTAACATAGTTTATTTAATATTTGGGGCGTCATTATTTTACTTACTATTTTTATTGCTTACATGGTTATCATTTACTCGAAATATTCTATTTCATCACAACTTTTACATGGTTTTAGTAACATTATTATTTTTTTCTATTTTCACCCCTGTTAGACTTTAGATTATTTCTGATCACGTTGATGTCATTAAGGGATATTACTTTAAAATTTTAATATTGAAATTGTCTAGGCAAAATATAAATAACATTTTTGGGTTATGACTAAAATACTTTGTATTATTATTGCTCATAAGATAATTATTTATTTAGAATATTATATCTAAAATTATATTAATATATTATTGATATTGATTTATTAAAATTTCTGATTGTAATAATATGTTTTAGGGTACGGGAGAATGGATTTTGATAGGGAAAGGGTTACGGTGACGGACAAATATTCTTTTTTATTGGTAACGTTTGAAAAAATAAAAAGGTAATATAATATTTTATAGTGTATAAGGAAATCATATTACCTATGAACTTGGAATGGGGGAGGTTTGTATTAGGATACTCCTATGATATACTGGGAAATCGAAAATTCCTAAACCTGTGGTTAATAGGTCCTGTTTAATACACTATTACCATGGGTTCTTATGAACCTACATCCGAAATCCGTTGCTGACTTGAGCGGTGTCTTGTCTCGTTCTCTTGCCGATAGTTCCAAAATGGGCTGTTATGGGACTACCTGAGATTTCAATAAATGGTGAAAGACAATAAAGTTATTTGCTTAATTTATTTAAAGGCTTGCTCTAAAATCGTTAAATTGGGTAGAGCCGGAAAATAGGGAAGTTGCTTCCACACGTTTTTCATTGCCTATATGTTGTGAGTTTAAAACAACTTATAGATTGTATGTAGCTATCCAAATATTAAATATTTTCTTACAATGTATAGAACTAATATTCATGTTAAATTAATTTGATATCTCTTCATATTAGAAGTATTTATTATTGTTATATAATAGCAACAACCCAATATAGCTGATGATTTGATTTATTAATTGGTTGCTCTATTCAAATCGTTAACCGAAATAAAGCCTGATTTAGACAGTCTAATTCCTGTTGTTATTCCATATAAAACGACTAACCACACCGTATTTTCAAAATGTTTGCCCAAAATCGTGACCCTTAAGCGCTACGACCCCTTCTCTATCAAAATCTATTCTCCTGAACCCTTAAACATATAAAACGGCACCCTAAAATGTATTTTCAAAATTTTACCTCAAAATCGTTACCCTTAAGCACTACGACCCCTTCTCTATCAAAATCGGATTTTTTCTCGTACCCAAAAACGTATAAAAAGACACCGCACAAGGTATTTTTAAAATGTTTGCCCAAAATCGTGACCCTTAAGCGCTACAACCCCTTCTCTAACAAAATCGGGTTTTACGTTTCAAAAAACGTATAAAAAGATACCACACAAAGTATTTTCAAAATGTTTGCCCAAAATCATGACCCTTAAGCGCTACGACCTCTTCTCTAACAAAATAGGGTTTCTCGTACCCAAAAACGTATAAAAAGATACCACACAAGTTATTTTGAAAATGTTTGCCCAAAATCGTGACCCTTAAGCGCTACGACCCCTCCTCTATCAAAATCGGGTTTCTCGTACCCCAAAACGTATAAAACGATACTGCACAAGATATTTTCAAAATGTTGGATAGCATCGCAAGCCCCAGCCCCTTCCCCGCCATGCCCCGGCATGCCGTGTCTACTGGTTAGGTCAGGTTAGCATAGGTTACATATTTTAAAATTATGGATAGCAGCCTAAGCCGCAGCCCCACCACCGATTTCCCCACCTTTTATTGGATTTTAACATTAATTTCATTCCCAATAATTAAGATTTAAAAAATGAGGACGTATCATACCAATTTCACACGATTATTATGTTATACAATTCAACACAACATACAAATTGTGATAGCTATACAATTTTTGTAAGTGAATAGCTACTGTAATATCACAAAATGTAACAAATGGAGTAAAGTGAGGAAGCACCTGACTTTTTTTTGCTATAGCAAAAACGATTTTATTACATCTCAATGTTAAATAATATTATCAACTTTATTTGGTATTATACATTTATATAACATTAAGCATGTGTTGTTTACAGCTTTAAAAATGTTTCATAATTCCACATAAATTCGGTTGACAATTTAAACATTTTATCTGACTCCCACAGTTAAATAAATAAATTATATTCCGACTTAATAAGAATTATATCGCTTACAAAGCAAAAATAATTCCCTTAAATTTCCCTGTTGGTACCACTGAGATGGCAAGGGTGATAACTTAAGTACAACATATGATGAGTTTTGTGTCGTCGCACAAAAGTAATCAGGATAACTTAAGTCCTCCTATATAGTAATGATGAAATAAGTGAGTTTATATAAGGAAAATTGACACTAAACTAATCGACTTAAGTTATCACAAAATGATGAAACTAGTGCTTGGGGATCACGAAAAGAAGAAACTAGTGCTTGGGGATCACGAAAAGAAGAAACTAGTCCTTATACCTAAACCTATATATATATATATATATATATATATATATATATATATATATATATATATATTATAGGTCTTTCGTTCGAAATAGAGAGCTATAATAAATCAGAAGAAAAAGTTGATTAAAGAAATAATTAGAAAACTTCAAAGTAAAATAACTCGGAAAGTTACGATCGTAGAACATTCATTCGAGTTTCCAGAATAATGGGTAGAAGAGGACTACGTTTACAGAATTTTACAAAATTCCTACAGGAACAAAAGTTAAAGAAAAAAATATTGGGTCTGCGTCGGACCAGACAGTGCAAGTTATACTTCTTTGGCCTGACCAGCGCACTGCAAAACCCCTATAGACAAATTTGGATCGATTAATCAGACCGTTGAAATTTGGCCAAAAATTGGTCATATTAGACCGGTCAATGTGAATTCTGGAATTCTGACCCCGAATTCATGACCAACTTATTGGAAAACCCCATACCCAAATTCGGATCGATTAAGCAGAACGTTGAATTTTTGGAACATCGGGAAACAAAAATTCGGCCAAAAGTGTAATCACGCCTCTGCATTTTCAAACATTGAAAACTGCAATTGACTCCATGCACTTTTGTCTGCATCTCTATGGAGGCAGCGGCAATATACTGTTCTACTTTATGATGGGTTAAACTATATTCTGGTATTTTAACAGAATGGTTAGCTTGAGCTCTTGAAAGTTTCTTCTAGATCTAATGGAAGTCAACTACTTTTTTTTTTTAACTTCAACAATTATATTCTTTTCAATAAATATAAAAGTTTACATCTGTAAGCTCTCACAGCCTTACCTATATTTAATAACACTTGAAGGGTGATTGTTTGTTAATGTAAAATTTGGAATGTAAATTATTTATTCAATATTGATATAATTTTGGATATGATAAGGAGATATTATTAAACCGTTATTATTTACATAAACACACTACAAATAACTTCTCTGCATCTAAATAATTAGTTTAAATACAAGTTTACATACTACATACATGCATATTAACTTATTTGAAATTATTTAATTCCCACTGCCAGCTGATTGCTGTCAATCAACGAGTCTGCCTAAACGGGTGGAGCTTATCCTTGAAATCTGTCATGTCCGTGTACACAATCGTCGTCTCAGTTTTCTTTAATAATTATTATTTTCGGAAATATTAGGAATCATGATTTGGTAAAAGAATTTTGCTAAGTTTGATTTTTGCTGTACGAACGCTGTGGGTAAATTTCTATACGGTTCTGGGTTTTAAACAAATAAATTCATGGAAATAGTTTGGCCTATAATGGTGAACGGCGAATACGTAGGCTTGTTTGAATTTTTAACGTGTCGTAAGAAAGTCTTGTTCTGGCTTGTATTTAATTTTCTTGTACAGGTGTATGTTTTATGTTTAATTAGAGGTTGGTTTGGAGTTTTGTACGTGGTGAAGTAATTTTAATTTCTCATTTTTAAACGGCATAGATCGTAATCTAATTTGATGCCAAACAGTTATGTCATCACTCCGCTAGGTAGCGCTAGGTCTCGTATTCGGTTAGTAATTATTCCAGGTTGGAATAAACAGCTGGTTTTGTTTTGCATCGAATGCATTCGTTATTTATAAATTGGAAATACTGTTATCATGAAATGCTATAGAGTGATACTAGTTTAGTTTATTCAAAACAGACCTAGGCTAGACAAAGTTGATTAAGATTTTTACTGCCCGACTGATTTATAGCCTACTGACATTGTCCTAAATTAATATTACACTATAAGGTTATAATATAGTAACGGTTGCATAAAATAACAAGCGACTAAGAGAGCGTTCGGGTAGACTCGGTGGCAGTCGTGAACGCTCGGGCAAAATCGTTGATTTTTCTCAGTTTTAGCTTGACGCAGTTTCTCGACCAACACTCCATCCAGCAACACCCCCAGCTCAAAGAAATATAACTTCAAAAAAATAATAAAAATTGTCAAGTTTATAAATTGAATTAAAAATTTTCATGTTTTTACAGGAAATATCGTATAGTCTGCACAAATATCAGGTGTCCCAACGATACCAAAACACAGAATGCAGGAGAGATATATTGAATAGATTACAAGTACAATTAAAGAGTAATTAGAAGGCAAATGGATAACAAAATAATTAGAATAAATTCTACAGTACACAATAAAAGGCAAAATCGATGAAACAACCCGAAATAACAGTGGAAAACACTAAAAGACAGATGGGAGGAAAGGTGGGATATTATGAGGGAATATTCCCACTTTATCAAAACATAGTTTACTTGGTTAGTTAAACTGCCAAGGTAAATTACTTTTAACAATTTTTTCGACCTAGAAATTCCAAAATTTCAAATTTGGAAAAATTAAATAAAAGTAAAATCAATTTGTTTTTATATATTTTATCTTGCTTCTTTAATCAAATTTAAATAATTTAAAATAGTAAAATGTTTTATTATAATATAATATATATCTTGATTTGATTTTGTTTTCTAATAAATAGCCAATTACTATTTTTAAATTTCTTTTTATGTAACTTTTATTGAAAATTATTTATTTTGAAATTACAAGATATAAACGATTAATTTAAATTCATTACTTTGTGTTTTAATATGATTAAAATCCTATGAAGATATTTCAATTATGTGTTCTCTAAATAATAAATTATATATATATATATATAGATTTTGCAAGGAACTCTTCCAAACGACACTCCCCTAGAGAGTTTTTTAACATAGAAAAGAATGAAAAACAAGAGCTAGTTAAAATCAATTTAAGAAACTTTAGAAGAATCAAGTTTGAAAAAGTAAGTAAGAATCCAATCCTTAAGTGAAATGATTGAATTCTTGATTCAGGGTTAAAAGTTTTTTCATTCATAAGTACAAAGCGAGAACTCTAAGTTATAAGTGGCTCCCCGAAAGGTGGGGTTTATTCATAAAGAGACATTGTAAGAGCAACACTTTTAGCATGACAAAAATGATTGAGCTCGTTTAATTTTGTATAACAATATTTAATATAACAATAGTAACAAGTACAATAATTTTGCGGTCTTTAATTTTGTCTCGAGACGTCTCATTTTATATGGTAGCATTTAACAGGTAAACATAAGAATAGTTTTAACTTATGTGTTTTAAGAAAAAATGTAGTTAATTTTGTAATTTGTAACATTTTTATTTCTTAAAAATTTTAAACAAATAACACATTTTAAAGTGTCTAATAAATGTCTAATAAAAAATTCTCCATTATTTCCCCTTATTATACCAAATAATGATTTGTTATTGGTATTTTACTTTGCAATGGAAGAAATAGCCCATGTTATTTTGCTCTAAGGCATAGTACTCTAGAACCGGCAGTGTTAACTTTTATGAACTTTCTTCGTTTGTTTAAAAATAAAAATAAAATATATTATTTTTATACAAAACCTAACTTATAAGATATCATTTTTCTCAGAAAGATGCGTAGAATTTATCTACGTATTTTTTTTTTTTTTTTTTTTTTTTTTTTTAAATAGTTTTGGAGTAAGTATGTTAGGTATCGAAAAATGAATGTAAATTTTTTTAGAAAAACCTGAATCATCCAAAATAAAATTTTAATCACTGTTTTTCTAGATATACTAAAGTTTTTTAATATAATTTTGAATAATAGTTGATAAAAAAAAAATTAATTTGTTACATTTTCAAAAAAATTGTTATACAGAAAAGGTAAAATGTTAGGCCTAATTTGAAAAAAAATCACAAAAAAAATAGTAATATTATGCAAAACACTTCAAATTATCATTTCCTTCATAAAGGTGCATAGAATTTAGTTGTGTAGTGAAAAAAAAATGTATATATAAAAATTTTTGAGTTATTAGGTCAGGAATCAAAAAATCGACTGATGGGCGAGGCACAAATTGCACAGAAAAGGTAATGTACACCATACAAAAAAAATTGTTTTAATTTTTTCAAGTATTACTAGAGATTTGTAATATATTTTTCGATAAAAATTGAATTAAAAAAAATTAATTTGTTACATTTAAAAAAAAATTGTTTTACGGAAAAAAGTAGAATGTTAGGCCTAATTTGAAAAAATCACAAAAAATAGTGATACAGTAGACTCTTATAAATCCGAACTATTGTGGCGGACGGCCAGTCCGGATTCTGAAAAATTCGGATTTCCCAGAGTCGGAGATAAGTCGGCCACGGGGCCGATACGAGCGGTGATAAGCCGCACATGCAATAGCTACCAGCCTATGCTGATACCAAACGACACTTGTAACACTCTGACACATTAACTAATGGTACTGTTACTGTAATGTACATAATACAGTACTGGATTGCAATTAAGTAAAACACAGGATAGGGTGTGTCAATGCCCTAACCCTCCTCAGCCGCGCGGAAACTTCCACTGCCCTGAATCATTTACAAAATACGTCATTCATGCAATGCGGAAGATCGTGTAAAAATAGAAGACTCTAAAGCGGCAAATTGTTATAAAAAAAAATTTACCGGCCGGTCCGGATTTACGTGATCTGAATTTATGAGAGTCTACTGTATTATGCAAAACACAACTTCAAATTATCATTTCCTTCAGAAAGGTGCATAGAATTTAGTTGTGTAGTGAAAAAAAAATTAGATATAAAAAATTTTGAATTATTAGGTCAGGAATCAAAAAATCGTCCGGTGGTCGAGGCCAAAATTGCACAGAAAATCACCATAATTTTTTTTTTTTCAAGTATTACTAGAGATTTGTAATATATTTGTGGATAAAAGTTCCTAAAAAGAAAAATCAATTATAAAACTTTCATCAGTTAGTATGTCAGAAATCAAAAATTCTTACAAACACCAAAGGTAAATGCCAAATGAAAGCTTATATTTACATATATCAGCATTTTTTTCAAAAATTTTATAGATAGGCCTATATAAATATATATATACATTTTGCCCTACTTTTGGTAAAAACATAATCAATTTATAAAATTTTCATTAGACAAAATTATTTTTATATGTAAACGAATGGAAATTTGCTAAAAAGGTTAGATCATATAACATAACCTATCTAGACAGCCTCAGTATTAGATAAGTCTGACAATAACATTCACTCAAAACAATAAATTTTACAAACAATAATACAGATATTATAAATACAGATAATATAATAAATAAATAAACATACCTAACAAAATAAGTTCATAAAAACAGAAATAAATCAAGCCACACACGTAACACTAGGCTAGGTACATATTTAGTACACAAAGCAAGCCAGAGCAAAACGGCAAGTTCAAGTTGAGAAAGAATCATCTAAAATAACTCTGACATAAAAGGTGCTACCATATGAAAGATCTAATTTTCATCTTCCTAATAGTGTAAAAATCTATTAGAAAATATCAATGTGTAAGTAATCGATATTTCCTATTTAGTAAACTGCACCGAAAAAAAAATGAGTCTGGTTCGGTTTGGTTCTACTTCGTAGAATGTAATATATCTCAAAAACTATTATAGGTAGCTTAATTTTGAATACGTAGTTTGAAAGAGAGAGAAAAATACTATATGATATTGTCAACTTGTGGCATTTGGATAAGAATTACCATTTCGAAAAATTATATGATCATAGAGTACACATTTTTCTATATAAACACTGTTGCGTCAGGGGAGGCGATCGAGCAGATATTAGTCAACTTTATCAAATTCTTGAATTTTTACATTTCGTGAGAAGGATTTTGGTATACATGATTATGAAAGATTGAAACATCACCTTTACTATAATATATTATACATTTTGATAAAATAATATCTACTAGGATAAAAGTTGAATTGAAAAAAATGTAATTTTTAGCATGTAAAAATGAGTTAAAATTCTTGATTTTGTTTAATTTTTATATAATAAAAACTATAACAGATAGAAAGATTTGGAAAACGCTGATCGAAAGAGGAAGATGTGATCTATAGAACAGTGTTATGGTAGATTTGTTTGACAGAAATATCGATTTGGGAATATTAGAGAAAAATTGTGTCATTTTTGTTTACAACCGCTCAGCGCAAATCTTTGATGTTACATAACAAAAACTATGCAAACTTTACCAATTTTTGAAATATTATTTATAACATTTTGTGGCATTTTTTTGCATGATTATGCATTGACAGAACATTAGCTTTCCAATGGTATTTTATTTATTGCGATAGGACCATTGTAAGTGGCAAAATGTTGAATTGCAAAATACGTGTTTTAGAGTCGATAAAATAAACCATGCGTCATTCATCCGCCCATAATCCATTGGATACTACGCCGGATCGTGGGTTAAAAAAAATTGTTCCAGTCTTAATAGAAAAGTGTAAAAACATAAAATGTTTTAGAAATCATTAGTGTTGTTAGAGTGTTGTGGTCTGTCAATAAGCTACCCTCCCCTTACCCTAACGTCTCACACCTGTGAGAAAAATAAGATCACATTCTGCATTTTCTTTGTTTTCTCGGGTTACTTCCAAAAAGAAATGGTGAAAGATATTTTTTCTTATACAATTTGCTTCAAAACAAACCAATATCCCTCCAAAACATTAATAAATAACAAAATATGAGAATAATTCAATAACTAATTATAATGTTTACAATTTGAAGTTTACATTAATGGTCACCATTTACGGTTGAAATTCAAGAACTAATTATAATGTTTACAATTTGAAGTTAACATTAATGGTCACCATTTTACAGTTAATAAACTGGTTCTTACCCATTTACAGTTTCAGCCTGATATTTATACAGTTATTCTGTAATTAATAATAGTTAATTTAAAACCACATACAATTTTGAATTTAAAATAATTTTTAAAATATGAAGATGGATTTATTTTTATTATTATTTTTTTATTATTTTATTTTTTGTTGTAGATTTTTTTCAATGAAAAACAATGTTAAAGTAAATGTAGAATGCCTTAAATTTTTTATTAATAATAGTTTTACGCATTCGCCTTGAAAAAACAAACAATTTAAAAATAAATAAGTTCTTCACCAATAGGAATGAAGATAGGATATTATATTTTTTTTATGATGTTAGTAGCAATAACATTTTTCAAAAATAACAAGTAGAAAAGAAAGATTTTAAGTTGTTGTAAGTGTACTATTGATTTTTACTCCCCTTTTATTTTCCTTGTCAAGTTTCAGTATCATTTTGACCATATCTTGTTCTCTTCCAACACTGACACTTTTAGAGGACTCGAGGCCTAGGAGTATTTATTTTATGTTCTTTTCTTCCTTTTTTTTATAAGGCAATGATGACCGAGAAGTTTTTCACCTTTAAACAATAAGGAAGAAAAAACAAGAGCATGGAGCAACCCCATACAGATTTTATCTTGGCCATTTTCATCGTATATAATTACTTTTCTTTTAAATTGAAGTTGTTTTTTCCAAGGAACTTAGTTTATCCGGGAACTATTAGTGATGTAAAATAATTACTTAATTATGTATATAGTTATGCTTTTTTATCTAATAGTCATTTTCTATGTTTTAAGTTTGAAAATGCCAAACTTTCAGTAGAAAATTATCTTCATTAATTAAAAATCGACTTATTAAATATAGATATTCAGTGCTGTGATACACCTTATGTTGTTATGTGTTGAGTATGATGCAATTCAAGGTTGTCACATTTCCCTCTATCAATCAGACAAAAAACAAAAACAAACATACGTAAGCTAAACATAGGAGATCGCCAATCGGTGCTATTACTCCGAAACACTACGTCGGTAGTTGTCTGTACTAACTAACATGAATAAAATGATCAGAATACTAAAACTAAGACATTTTGAGTAGATGGCGAGATACTAGGGTTTTTCATTTTCTGGTGGTTTACTATTACATAATGGTAACACAATTCTTTTTGGTTATTTCATAATATAAAATGGAAAAATTATCAGAATTGATTTTTAAATTAGGGTTCTTTCAAATAACTTGACAAAAGGAAAAGTATATAAAACTGAAATAAAATAAAACTTTTTTTTTTAATTAAAGCTAAAGATTCCTGCACAATGCCTGCCTTTCCATGAATTCCCAGTCGCTGAACACCCTAAATGTCAGATAAGAAGGAGCCAATACCAAATTATAGCCGAGTTTTAAAATACAAAATATTACACTTTTCATTAAACTGACCATTAATAATAATTGTTATAAATTCATCTTTTTATCAAAGATACTATACCACCCAATCTGTTAACTATACCAAACTAAACTATTCAACCCTATTTTCATCCCAAACCTTAGAGAAATTTGGTTCAAAATGTAATCTTTCTATTGGACATCAACTCCACATCAAACTTCCAAAGTTGGCAAAATATTGCACAAACTGTCCCACTCACCCATCCCCAAAACTAAATAAAAATAAACAAAAAGTAATTATCACAAAACATGTAATTTCGCTAAATTGTCAATCAAAAAGTGAAAATGAATCATGAATGCAGGCTATGACAAAATTTTATATATTTAAATAAGGGGCTAACTTGCTTCCTTTGTGCCATAAATATGCCTCAGCATTAGTCATATTTAATTAAAATCAAGCATTTAATTATGGCAGTCAAGGTTTATTTTTGTTTCATGCCAATCAAGAGCCAATTTTGAGAAATTATGTATTTTACAATAATTCTATGACAGATTTTGTTTATGTTTTTTACTGATGGCAACCAATAAGATTTGTTTCCATATTTAGAGCAAAAATTTAATCAAAATTGATGGAGTTGATTTTAATAAAATCGTAATTTTGTGCTTATTTCTTATGGCAGGTAGGCTACCTCCAAATTTAGAGTTTAAAAATTTTTTAAAAGTCCCAAGATATGGCTAAAACATTCCCACATACCAAATTTGAATAATATTAGTCAACGTGCTTTGTGTGTAGAGCAGAGACACCACACAGATAGACAATATTCTATGTCTATCTAACACCTTTTTGGACTAAGGACCAAAAACCATTTTTTGGACTAAGGAGACCTCAAAATGGTTATATCTGCAAAAAACTCGACATTAATTTTATTTTATCAAGAACATAACTTTCTTTATACAGAAAGTAATAAATAAAATTATTAATACCAATATGATTTTATCTGACAAGTATTATTCTAATATCAAATGTGTTAGTAAATTAGAACCAAAGTCACAAATACACATGGAAAATATATTTCAATTAAATATGTTGAAAAACCAAACGGTTAAAATTTAGTCAACTTTATTTTGTTTTAAAGGATATATAACATTCCAACCTCAAATAATTAGACAATATTAATTGCTATTCTGAAGGAGACACAAATTTTCAACTCTTAAACAAGTACTTTATTTTGAATGTTACTGTGCATTTTTTTATCGGGTTTGTAGCTACCCAATTCTCCTCCTCCCTCACTAACCTTATTCTAAAATATACAATTGGAATTTTCTGACATTTCTGGGTGATTTGACAATAGGAGTTTTGAACATGCCAAATTTCAAGTCTGTAGCAAATCTGGAAGTAAACATTTTAATGAGTAAGTGAATCTGCTATAACTTGAAGCTTTAAAACATTTTTAAATAATGTTAAAAAAAAATATCAGAACTTGTTGAAATCAACCTCCTCTATCAACAGAGTAAGCCAAAAATTCATTAATTGTGATTTCTAATTAATTCCTCTATAGTCTAATGAAATCATGAAAAATATTTGTGTACTTTCTTGCTTAAAGTAGAGCAAAAAATACATTGAAATGTATTTCTTAATTTTGTTAATTATTCCCCCTCCTCCAGATTTATAGTGGATAAAATTAGACATTTTATGGAAGACTAGTTTTTTAATAATCATGGTTTTTTAAGTAGCCCTAAAGAAAGTAATCTAAATCAGACAGGTCAGATGACTTTACAAACCATTCATTGGCCCTCTCCGACCTATCCAAAGTCTTGGAAAAGTTTGATCGAGAAGATTGTGTACATTTACAAAAAAAATGGGGACGCTCCATTTGTTGTAACCAAAGAGAAAATAAGTTTAATCCTTCCACATTATGGATAGAAAAAAAAATTAATATATTTTTGCTCTATTTTAAGAAAGAACACAAATATATTTCGTGGTTCTATTAAACAACACAGGAATAAATCATATTTTATGAATTTTTGCCTCACTCTGTACATAGAGGAGGTTGATTTCAACAAAAATCCATTTGTTTCATGTCTAGATTTAATTTAGAGATATTAACTGTTTCTGATTATTTATGTATGTTGTGGTGATTTACAGATCACCACTCCCTTATATTCATATTGTATGTGGTTAATTTTTAGCCACAACAAAATTTACTCCTTAAATTAGTTGTTAAATTAAGTTAAAACAAAATTATTAAACATAGGGTTTTAAATATAGCGCTTCACATATTTTCGGCAACATAATATTTAAGTAAGGGATATATGGCCGTGTTTGGCCCATCCTGTAATTGTACAATTTAGTGCTTGATTATTATAATTCCCTTCTTTAATTGTTAATCTAGTTAACTAGATTAATTAGTTATTAGTCTGAAAGGCTCATCAAAATGGCTGTCAACTGAGATATGTCCCAGTGTTAGATTTTACGGCAGCATGACTCAACAACCGGATCGCATCAAGAGAGATCCACGGCCTCAACAAATCCCACCATAACAATAAATAAACCCCCGCCCCAATCTATTAACATTCTTTGCAATGTATTTTATAAAGCTACAAGTTATAACAGAAAGACTGACTCCTTAAAATGTTTGGGTACTTCCAGATGTGGTACAGACTTAATATTTGTCATGAAGAAAGCTCCTATAGTCAAATCGCCCAGAATAGTCTGAAAATTATAATTTTCTAATTCGGGTTAAAGGTCAGCGAGGGGGGAATGTTGCTAAAAACCCTATAAAAAATACATGTGTCAGAATACCATTCAAAATAAAGTACTGGTTTAAAAGTTGAAAATTTGTGTCCTGCTTCAGAATAATAAGTAAGATTCCCTAAATTTTTAAGTAACTAAATTTCAAATTGGTGCTGAAAATTGTCCTACATTCAAAAAAACTTTTTCGAAACCCAATTTATGGCTCACTCTATAGATAGAGGTTGATGTCTACAAAAATTCCATTTGTTTCATATCTCTATCTGAATTAAAACCAGAGACATTAAGCCAACCTGATGTTTTTAACACTATGTATATATGATATAAAATTACATTTCTATAACATTTTAACAGCAGTGTTATTAAAAATAAGTGAAATTGATATTATGCATGATGAAATTATCATCAAATTGCAATAAAAACATATGATATTTATTTTGTAATAATGTTGTTGAAAACAGTTAACTACTCTCTCAGTTTGTAATTGGTAATAAATAACATAATAATAAACTCACTTGGAATCATCATAAGGATAACTTGCAACTACAGCTCCTCCGTGTAAATTTCCTGAAAGGACAAATGGATTGTTGGCTATCCAAGACATCATGGCAAGTGTTTCAGGCTGACGTAATTTAACCATTGTATCTTCATTAAAATCATCCTTAAACTGGTCAGGAAAATCTCGGTTCAAATCCACATGGTGGACATTAGAACGACCTACGTCATCTGATGGAGACTCACATTTTCCTTCCTGGAATAAAAAATTAAATATCATTATTTAGTGTACCTTTGTTACCAGGGGACTTAAATTTAAGAAAAGGCGGAACCAAATGGTAACAATGTTTGAAAAATAAAAATAAAAAAAGACAAAGACAAATTTAGTAATTAACAAGGCTCAAATTTATTAACAAGAAGGAAATTTCGATGGTTCAGATTTTATCATTTACAAATCAAAAAGACATCCTGAGACAGATCATCATAAACACAGCTTATGATTAACAAGATTATAATTAATCAAAAGTTATACGCCCTTAATGTAACATATAATAATAATTTTTAAAAAAAAATTGATGAATAGATTCTGAAAATTTATCCCCCCTTTTAGTTTATTAAATAATAGTTTTTTTTTTAAAACAGTTACAAAATTTAACAATGAAAAGATTCTATAAATGATATGATATTTTAAATTCAAAAAAAAATTATATTAATTTTTACAAGTTCATTATTAGATTAAATCTTACATATCATGATTTGTTTGATAAATTTCTTAAATACTAAATTGGCCAATAAACTTATATATTTTAAATAAAAGAATTTGTTATAAAATGAGAAGTTTGTAAAAAGAAATGAAAATTTTGAATGTTGAAGTTTTATTAATTGACGTCAATTTTTATTAATTTAGAAAATAACCTCTTGGAGGCTGTAAGGACCGAAAAGTTTGCATGCAGGCTCCACCCAATGATTTTTTTTATATAATTTATAAATAGCTACACAAAACTACATTTAAATGACAGCTTTAGGAAACACATTTCGCTGAAGCAAATTAGGTACATGTACAATATAAGTTTAGACAAAGTTCTGTAGAGTCAGTTTTAAGGAAAACATCACTTTTGTGCACTTGAAAGTTTGTAGATCTATTATACGAAACGTGTTTTGTAAACAGGCAGAAACATGTTATGCGCTTTTGCTGGAGTATGCAATATGAAACAAGTTTTGGTAAGTTTCTCCAACCAGCGTATTAGCTAAAGCAAAAAACACGTTTTTTAGCGTCTGTGCAAAATCAGACATGTTGTAGTATTAAAGTTCTTTATTTAAAAATATCTGGTTATTTGTCAAAATTAAAGAATATTGATTGCATCACAGAAATTCATTAAGATTATAATTAAAAGCTTCTTAGATGATTATAAAGCTATTTATATATGCTTAGATTTGTTTAAAACAAAGCTTGTATGAAACTTGCAAAAATCTGTAAAGATCTGTAAAACGAATATTCTGATCTAGAAGAGATTTCTTTAATAGTTTTATATTTGACATGTTCAATAAGATATTCTGATTGTTTAATTTTTAACACTAGTTTGCACTAATTTCACATAATTGCTCAAAACTTAAAATCTGACTGGTTAAGGTTTTGTAAAGTATGTTTTAAGAAATGAAAATTTTTATAATTATTTAGTTTCAAGAAAAAAAAAAACATTGAATATTAAATAAAACATGAAATACATATTTTAATGAATAAATGATAATTAACAAATTATTTTAAAACATTAACAAAATTTTATGATATGATAAAATCTGTAAATTTGAATACCTGGAAAATCCTGTCGCAGTTTACGTGAACTGGTGCCGTGAAAATAAAAATTTACTCAACATTTTTGAACACCAAAAAAAAACACATCACTAATTTGTAGACTGATATAACATTTTATCTATGAAACTGAAACATGAATTTTTGATGTGACGAAGAAAAAAAAAAACTTGCGGAGCTATGAAGGTTTCTTGTACATGATGAGTAATTACAGGTAGACTGACAACGAGTTTTAGAACGGCTAGCCTAACCAGTGGTTGAACTTTGTGCTTCCATGAATCATGCGATGCTTAACTTTTAGAGAAAGACGCTACGCGCCAGCAGCTGTCAAGGGACGGATGTTGGAGCTATGGGAGTCGAGTGGATAATTTGTCTGCAGATTTATTTTATGAATGCTACACCTTTATCAAGCTTCATAAACTAACACAAAATAATTAAGCTCATTAGGAGTAATAATTTTTTTTTAAATATCACTGATTTGAAAATAAAAATAACTGTATATTATAGTTATTTTTATTCACTTATTAAATATGGTTTACTGCTTTAGGGGTGCTCTAAGAAACCCAACTGTATTTTCACAGAAAAAAATGAATCAGAATTATGTTAAGTAAACCAAAATTCTATTCTTGTAAAGAATTATCCAAAGAACTTTGAATATTAACTCTGCTTTCTGTATCTTTATTGGAGCTCTAGTGTTTTGTGCAATACCATAATTATTTATTTATTTGATGAAGTTTGTGTTCAGCACAAATATATTACGAGAAACAGAAAACTGTTGATGTATCCTGTTCACAGACTTGTGTTATTAGATATTACATTTTATAATCAATTAAAAACTAATTTTTTATGTTATATATTTTAATATTTAAAAAGTAGATGTTTGTCCATTGTTATTTTATGATTCATGTTTTATTATTTGGGATTTCTATATTTGATATGGTTTTGAATGATGGTATTTAAATTTATATTTCATGATATTTGTTATTATTTATTATTGTGTATTGTTCAGATATTTATTGATGTTTGCTTTATTTATTATTAATTTCTTGTTTATTTAGTGTTTATTAATTATTTTAATATGTATTTTATATCATGTGTTATATGGTGTTTTATGTAGATTAATCTATTTATTTTAATATATGTTTGACGAGCTGGCTACTTGTAAGTCAAAGGACTGTTCCAACAGGTGTTTTGTAGCAAACGAAATAATAAAAAATTCAAACTGTTTTTCTGTAGAGTTTATAATTTACCTGATAAAACAGCTTTGACCTCCACCCCCCCCCCCCCACATCCCACCAATACCACAACAACTGTTTTAAACTCTTGAACTAAGAATTGATCATCATATCAATAAATTGATTATTTGTATTAATGAAATTGAACAAGATGACTTATTTTCTGATCGTCACAAAACTTGAAATTTGATATGTAGACTGACCTTGGTTATCAACTAGACGAATCCTAACACACATATTTTATATTTGGAGACACACTTAAGGGCATAAAAAGTACTTAAAAATCTGTAAAAGTAAATGGAGGAAAAACTACTCTAAATTAACAAGTTATTAAGCAATACAAATTTGCTCACTTGCAATGAGAACATGCCCAGTTTTACCGCAAGAACATGAGTGAATTATATGGGATTGTTGATGGTTCCTTATTGTACAAGATCAGTCACTTAGTAGTAGTAGTTAGTATCACATAGTAACACAATACTATCTTCCTAGCAAATAAGTCGTAATGGATAGATTCAAATCTATTAGTTATTAGTTATTAATATTCCCCTAGAATAAATATGGAAAAAATAATTAATATAAACTCCAAGATGTAAAACTGCTACCATTAATATTCAGTAAACATAGTAATCACAGAAAACTGATATCCAATAGTTATCAGTTTAGTTTAGTTAAGCTTTTTATCTCACCCATAGTTAGTAAACAAAACTTTTGCAGATATACAGCCTTACTGGAGAATATCTATCCAACCTCGTTTTTGCAGGAGAATATCTAGTCTTCCTAATCCCTACTGAAAAATATTCAACAGAGACTGTTCTTGCTAAAGAACCTTCAGTCAACCTCTCCCTGCTAGAGAATATTCAACCTTCAGTCCACACTGGAGAATATTTAGCCTTCCATGTCCTAGCTGAAGAGCATTCAGTCAACCTCTCTTTGCTGGAGAATATTCACACTACTTCGTCTCACCTGCAGAATATTCAGCATTCCCGAGCCCTCACTGGAGAATATTTAGCCTACTTTGTCTCACCTACAGAATATTCAGCCTTCCTTGTACTAGCTGAAGAACATTCAGCCAACCTCTGCTCGAGAATATTCAGCCTACTTCGTTTTACCTACAGAATATTCAGCCTTCCCTGTCTTAGCTGAAGAACATTTAGCCGAGCTCATCTCTTCTAGAGAATATTCATCCTACACTGTTCCTGCTGGAGAATATTCAACTTACTTCATCTGACCTGCAGAATATTCAGCCTTCCGAGTTGTCACTGGAGAATATTTAGCCTATTTTGTCTCACCTGTGCAATATTCAGCCTTCTTAGTCCTAGCTGAACATTTAGCCCAGCTCATCTCTGCTGAAGAATATTCAGTCTACACTGTCCCTGCTACTAGAGAATATTCAACCAATGCTGTCCCAACTGGTGAATATTCAGATTAACATGTCCCTGTTAAATAATATTCAGTTGAACTCCAGAGACTATTTAATCATGCTCACGCTTAATTTATTGTGTTTTATCTACAGTTTGATATTCAGCTCTACCAACACTGTAGTTTTTGCCTCAAATAGTCATTTTCATTAAATATGCAGTAAACCTATTAGGAGTAATCCGATATCAAGGATGAAATGTAAAACTTTTGATTTGTTCATGAAATACCTAATTAAGTCTGTCCCAAGACCTTTCTTATCCTTAATCCCGAAATGTATCCCAATCTCAGAATGTTCGTACATGACAACCTATGACTGGTGTATAAAAAGAATCCCACCCTGAAAACATAATCACAATTTTGGTGAAGACAAATCTAAGACATAATTAAAATCATTAAGCAGAATTATTATTTTAAAATAATTATTTAGGATGTTGTTTCCAATTTTATTGTTAGGCTACTCTGCTTAGCCGTTACAACAATGTCCCATTTAATGGATGACGAAGTGTGCGGTAAACTTGAAACTAAAGTCAAAACGCTACTTCCACGATAGTTCCTCCAGTTATCACTTTTTAAAAATGTATTTCTTTTTTTTTCCATTCCTTTTATTACATTGAGACAAACAAAACATGATTTAGATTGAGAAAAGAGAGAAGATAAAAATAAAGCTTTCTTTAACAATAAACTAAACAAAACAAATAAATTAACATATGATATAATGATACATTACTTAAAGTTAAAATACACAAAAACAAGAAAGAATAAAAAACAAAACAATATTACTTCTAAATCCTAAACAAAAAAACAACTTAAGATAAACAACTTAAATTAAACAATTTAAGATAAAAAAAATATACGGAATGGAATAAAGCAGCCTCCATGGGTCTACCCGTTTTGAGGCTGCATATTTCTCAAGTAAAAAGTGAAAAAAGAAGAAAAAAAACAGAGGTCAAGAGACCATCGGGAGCAGTTAAACTATTAATAAATTAAAATTTAATTTAATATTTATTACAAATATTATAACTCTTGTTATATACGATAATTATGCCCATCTATTTGCATCAATAACAAATATAAAGTGGTTAAAACTTATACATACATAACATACAAACACTCACATATCGTAATAGTCCATACATATTCTCTCTCATACCAATATATACACATCCCTATGTTTTTTTTAACACACAAATGATGGCAAATATCCGAAAAATGTATAATAATAAAATTGAACTTCCATCATTAACAAATAACTTCAAACAGAGAACACATCCCTAGCTCCAAGTTTAACATGATAAAAAGAAATACAACGATAAACAAAATTATTAAGAGGAAAAAAACACTTCCACACCTCCATCACATCTCTTACACTCATCCATGCATCCAAACAAAATTAGAATAGTAATGCATTCCTATACCACAACCTCCAACAGACCATCAACACAATCCATGTCCAAAAGATAGCTTTTCAAAAGAATTAGATATTTATCATGTCATATTTCTGACTTTTACCACTTGAAAAACCCCAATTACAGTGTTACTCTTAAAATTACACTGTGAGTGAAGAGAATTCTTGCCTAAAATTATACAGCCCCTTACAAAGATAATGGAGCATTGACCCACAGTGAAAACTACCGATGGCGCTACCATCAAAATATTATCTGCAAAAAGTTTACTTCTGGACACTCAGAGGACACAAGTCCATAGAAAATGTACCGAAGAAGATATATATTTAAATATTATTGGGACATTAATGCAGTCACTAAAACAGTAGATTAACATTAAGTAGAATTTGGTTTGTAGAATTTGATTTATGACAATACAGATGACATTCGCATTCATACCATGGATGCTTAAAGTTGAATATTCATTTCCATGAATGGTAAAAGTAGTTGACACTGCTTCATTTTAAAAAAGTTTTCAAGGAACATTAATTTTAAACAATAGCAATAAAAGAAAATTTGTCCCAGTAATACAGTTTTTCACCATGAAAATTAAAAATGAAAAGTACACAAAACAAACGGTAAATAGAATTATGTATAACTTGATATAGGAATTGCTAACATTTACCTGACAAGCAACTTGTGTTAACCTTAAAATATAGTCACTTTTAAAAATAAAACAATATTATGCAGTGGACACTAATTTTTAACCATGAAATTAAAAAATAAAACTACAAAAACATAGAGAAGTTTGGTGAATAGGTCCCTAAATCCACTGCTGTTAAAGTTTTAATATTCACATGAAGTCAGATTGATCCACCTGTGCACTAAACAACATCGGAAACATTTTCATTTTAATATTACTTACATCAAATATCTTTTATAACCTACACAATGTTATAATTGTCAAAACCTCCATATTTAAATAAAAAGAAAATTCTCCTGATGACGTTTAATGGGGATGTGCATTTAGAATATGTAAATCTTGACATTTGATGATTGGACATGCTCAAAAAACCACTCTTGTAATAAGTATTTGTCGTTTTCATTTTCATTTTCAAATTTCATTGTTAGAAATTAGTTTTCAGGGCAAAATATGTTTTTAAATTTTAAACAGCCTTAAAATTGACTGTTTTTTAAAGAGAGAACAATCATTGGTTGTCACATACATACTAGTGCTGTGTCCAATAATGGGTAACAGCTAACCGTCAACGTTGACCATCATTAACGCTCAACGAAGAAGTTGACCAAGAAGTGCTAACATTGGTCAACTGCTTGCAGGCGACGCATCAGTGGTTAGCGCCAGTGTCAAAGTAGTACAAAAATAACAAAGAAAAAAAATCAAAATTGGGGGCTATAGTAAACAATTATATATATATATATATATATATATATATATATATATATATATATATATATATATATATATATATATATATATACATATACATATATCAAGCAATCACACATTGACTGACATAGTTATCATTATTAACTTAGGCAGTCGTAACCTAAGCTGGATATGATACTTTTATATTTCTCAATTTCTACTAAAATAATAGCCTATATATTGTGACTTCAAAAGTGTCTTCCAACAAAAAATATGAATTGATTGTTTGAATACAAGAAATAGTTAATAATTTGATATTTTTTAATATTTAAATCTGATGATAGTGTACAATAGATGTACCTTATATTTACCTTGCCAGAACTAGAGGTTTGATAAGGTGTAAATATATATGTATGTGTATATTGACCTTCACAGACTTGTAGTTCTTTAACTAGGTCTGGTTAGGTAGCCTAGTTTGACAGAGTACTTGTTTACATGAAAGTAACTGCTAATGTTCAGGGATTTTTTTTTTTTTTTTTTTATAGTCTACTACATACCTTATTTCTTAAGAATAAATACTGTTTTCATTGCGAAGGTCACTTTTTTTCGCTGAAAATTTACAATTTAAAATTGACATGTTTATAGGTTACACATAATGGCAAGACATAATATCAAAGAGAATAGCCAATGGTTTGATGCATGCGCATTACACAATGACTACGCTAGATCGCTATTTATATGTCACAACAGGTTTGGCCAGGTGGCTAAATATACAATATATAACCACAGGGCTAATAATTTGCTTACTATAATACGTAGGACGATATAATTATATGTCACAAAAAATATAATCACCTGGCCAAACATTTCCATATAACTATATCACCCTACATATTATATTAAGCAAATTATTAGCCCAGTGGTTATATATAGCCACCTGGCCAAACCTGTCATGACATATCGAGATCTAGTGTAGTCATTGTATAATGTGCATGCGTCAAACCATATGCCATTATCATTGCTATTATGTCTTGCCATTATGTGTAACCTATAAGCCCGTCAATTGTAAATTGTAATTTTTCAGTGAAAAAAGTGATATCTGCAGTGAAAACATTATTTATTCTTAAGAAGTAAGGTATGTATTATACAATTTTTGGTAATTATATAGCAGAGTAGCCTCACTTCAAAATCAATTTTTATGGGTTTTATTCGTCAAATAAATGTTGGAAAAATATTTTATCGAAAAAAAAAAGTGTCGGAAAGATGATTACATAATATAATTACACAAGTTGTTTTTTCGTGAAAAAATTAACTGTGTTATCTTTCATACTCATGACATTCACTTCAATAAACGTACGGAAGGTTTGGCCAGGTGGTTTTATATATATATAGCAACCTGGCCAAACCTTTCGTGACATATAATAATACAGCCCTACATATTTACAGCAACGAAAACATTATTTATTCTTATGAAGTAAGTTATGTAGTAGAGGATAAAAAAAATAAAACAAGGAAAATACGGAAATATGTTTTAAATATAGGCTATGTGTTCTACGAAAAAAAAATCGGCGGTGTGGGCAAGATTGTTGAAGCGAAAATTGGCAAACGCAAATACAATCGTGGTAGGATCATAGTTGGGAATTGGTTATTTGGTGGGATTCAACGTGATACGAAAGATATTTTTATGGTTCCAGTACCATCATGTGGGAAGAAACTCTTTTACGAATTATAAAAGAATATGTGCTACCAGGAACAACTATTATTAGTGATTGTTGGAAATCTTATAATTGTTTAGATACAGAAAGGCTTTCAGCACTTGACTGTGAATCATTCCTACAATTTTGTTGATCCTGACACTGAAGCACATACGCAGACAATTGAACGCCAATGGAGGGAAGTGCAAGAAAATGTGCCGCGATATGGAAATTCAAAACAACATTTCCATACCCATATAGCCGAATTTATGTTTAAAAGAAACTATAATACTCGTTTTCATCATTTATGGCGAATTACGAGTGAAATACATTTAAATTCAATAAATTCCTCTTCTACTGAATTTGCACTAGAATTTGACTCTGATTAAGATTTTCTTGTGTAATTATATTATGTAATCATCTTTCCGACACTTTTTTTCGATAATAAAATATTTTTCCAACATTTATTTGACGAATAAAACCCATAAAAATTGATTTTGAAGTGAGGCTACTCTGCTATATAATTACCCAATTTTTAAAAATCCCGAAAATTATCAGTTACCTTTATATAAACAAATACTGATCTAAATGTTGCAATAGAAGGTAGGTAGAACAAGAATTGCATAAATTTCGCTAGTAAATCACAATGACAAGAACATTACATACTTACCAAATTCCATACTGTTTTTAGATCAGCTTATTTCCAAGTTTACTTACCAATGAAGCTGCAAACCCATCTGGATTGAGCGATGGCATTAAAAAAATATCAACAGTATCAACGAGATTAGTAATTCTTTGTGATTCATTATAGTTTTCAAGCAAGTACTGTGCTAAAAAAATAACTAGTTGTCTACCAAGAGTTTCATCTCCATGCATATTTGCCACGTATTTAAACATTGGAACACCAATACTTCGGTTTCCCACGTTTTTTGATATTTCTATAGCCAATATTGTGTTATTATTAACAGTTTTCCCCACATAATGCAACTTTGCAAGATGGGGATATTTTGTTGTCAGTTCTTGAAAAAATAACCTTAACTCTTCATTTGAAAGATATCTGGGATTAACTAAGAATGATTCTTTATTATTGTAATCTCCATTTGTGGGAATAAATATGGTCAATGTTTCAACAACTAAACACAGTAAAATAAAAAAGCCACAAATCCACATTTCTAATTTAAAATATTTAACACTCACAAACGAAAGTAATTATTATACACCTACTGCGAAGTTTTAATATAAATAAACAGCTGTTACAATGTTACAACTATACACAACACATAAACTATGCAAAAAATACTTATTTATCTTTGTGAGTTTGTGCCCACTTTTAAGTTTAATAGCATCACAGATTAGAGTGGGAACAATTCTCCCTGAAACTTCTTTGGTACGAAACCGGTCGTTGTAGGGTGGAACTAGGGTGTCAATAATCGGATAAATTATTCTGATACAAATTAATAATTGAATAGTTATTCGAACTAAATACCGGCAATTCGAATGAGCATTCAAGTTATTCGCAAATGCTAGTTAGTTTTTAAATTCGTTTTAATTTCAATGACGAATAATGAATTATTCATATGAATAGACATTATTTACTCCATTGAATATTGGGTACTTACATATTGACGCCACCGCAGCAACTTTGCGCATATATATATGCACCAATATTTGCTTACTTTGCGATATAATTATATATCATGACAGGTTGGCCAGGTAGCTATATATTATATATATATATATATATATATATATATATATATATATATATACACACATAAACACCTGGCCAAACCTTATATATATGCGCAAAGTTGCTGCGGTGGCGTTAATACGTAAGTACCGAATATTGTTATCGGCATACATTTTTATAATAGAAGTTATTATAAATTGATTGATTGAAAGTAAAAATACATAATCATTTTACCAATTATGCCGAAAAGAAAAGGCTATATGAATATATAATTTAATAAATATTTCTTAAATTGAAATACTGATTTTTAATTTGAATAAACTGAAAAGCATAGTAATATTATTTCATTGTTGAATTTCAGTTGGAAGTAGAAAATAACGTGCAAACAAATTAACTAGATTTTTTCACCATTCTGTTTCCTTAAATTGAACTGTTTGAAGTTATTTGTTAATGATGGAAGTTCAATTTTATTATTATACATTTTTCGGACATTTGCCATCATTTGTGTGTTAAAAATCAAAACACGATGTTTCGGGAATAAGAATCAATTCCCGTTATCAAGTGACTAAAAACTAAAGAAACATGAAACTAGAAACTAAGCCTATGTAAGAAGTAAAATTAAATAAGAATACCACCAACCTTAATATCTAAGCATGCATCTCAGAGCTAAAACTGAGAAGTCAAAAAACACAATCACGGTAACACACAACTAACGTCAATTACGTGTTGTTGTATCAAAGATACAGCAACAAGTTGACATGGTCCAGAAGGCATGACAAACTATTAGGGGAGTGGCCTTTTGTTAGTTGTATTAAGCTTCCTAGCCCGAGAGCGGGTTACAACCCCTTGTGGCGATTTAACAGGTAAAATTTTAGCTTCTTTTTTAGTTGTAGGGGTATTATAATCAAATTTTAGTTCTTTTTTTTAACAAATGATGGCAAATGTCCGAAAAATGTATAATAATAAAATTGAACTTCCATCGTTAACAAATAACTTCAAACAGAGAACTGATATTATTGTTGCAGATTATTCATAGAATTGTATATAAGTTCTACTTGTCATTTTATATACAGTGATATTTAGAAAAGTTCTGTTCTCGATACAGTTGAACTTCTAATCAACTATACATGTGAAAACGTTGCAGCAGTGTTGAACCGAATATTTATAGATTGTGATATTTCAGGAAAAAATAGTTGGTATTATTACAGATTTTATAATGGATCAAATATAAAAAAAATGATGTTATTAAGTGACTTGTGAAAATCCATAACCCTGTGTATAGCTCACAGATTAAATCTACGTGTGACGGAAAATATTAAAAAATAACCATGTTATTAACCGGATAATATTAAAAACTGTAAAATGATAATTACTAATAGTTAAAATGAGTAATGTGTCTGCAGATAAGTTATGGAAGTTGTAAATTCAAAAGCTACTACTAACACTTTGAGGGAAGCAGGATGTCTTTTATGAGGAAGAATTTGACATTAATAATTATTGAAAGACTGTTAGAAATATCCCTAACCATATTATAGTAATTCCGTTAGTAATAAGTGTTCAATTAACACCTCAAAAGTTTACCATATAAATGACCCAAGATCTTCAACTAAGAGAATAACTAATTGTAATAATATGTAGTAATTGTAATAATAATAACATGGTAAACAAAAATAAACTTGCACATCGAGAAAACTCCTTTTGGTCGCGAATAAAATGGAATTAAAGATGGGTCTAATTTTGAAAGAAATAGAACATGAAATGAAAAATAAAATAGTAGCTGATCTAAAACAGTTTCTGAGACTGTTGTTAAAGATGCTCGGGAAGAAAGGCATCAACTGGTTCTGTTCCACTGTCGACCAAGGTAACAATTAAATCCAAATAGGCGTCAGTATTTGTAGGAACTTTTTGACTCCAAGGCCGCGGCAAAGAAGAGTTCACCTTCTATAATAGCAGGCACAGATTTAACGGTAAAACACTATATAAAGCTTACTCTGTTGGACAGATAGGAAAACCCTTCGTCGTTTAGCAGCTTATATGAAATCACCTTTCTCGAACTTTATAATATCCAAATAATATATACATTTGTATGTCTTCCAGCTATGTATGTACTTAATAGATCTTGTTTTCTAAAGCTGAGCAAGTGACTATTGACAAACGAAACAGACTTTCAGCAATGAAACCCAAATAATATTTAGTTTTTAAATAGTAATATAGAATAAACAATAAAGAAACAAAAACAACAACAACATGCTTCAGTTTTTATTTTTACATTTCATATCGGAATAAAATAATTATTACATAATTTTATTTGTTGATGTTTTTTTTTAGAATAAATCTAAAACATAAGTTTTCGAAATTCCGTGTTTCTTTTCAATACTGCCGGTTTTACCATTTACAAAATAATATTTCGAAGAAGTATTATAAATTCAAAATAGATTAATTTTATTTTAAAAGCGTATCCATCCCCAAAAGAAGTGTAAATGAAGTGTAGTTCACATTCTTTTGATCCTTCTTACCATGAATAAAAAACGGCTCTCAGGAATTGTTTTATTTATTTATTTTTATTTCAGAAAAATTCATTGTAACCTATCGTCTTATACAGCAATTTTCAATCTGAAAAAAAATTTTCAAGTGAAAAAATGTCGTTATATCTGTCGTAGACATCAAAACACGGTAAAAAACAATTAAAATAATCACACCTACATTTAGTTAGGTTAGGTTTGTAAAATTCAGAAAGAAATTATACTTACGAAATTCAGATTATTATTCAAATTATTAAAAATAATTATTTACTATAATTAACTAATTTTTACTCCCATAGAAATAATAATCGTTTAAATACTAAACACTTTAAAATGTTAAATGTTTTGTATTTTTTCAGAACAATGATTATATATTTTTTAATTGTTCATAATACAATAAAATTTAGGAATATTTTAATAGTCTACATACTTTTAAAAAATCAGAAGATAAATACTTATAACAAAATGAAATACTATTATTAATTTTCTGTTATAGTGTAAAAATAATTATGTTAGAAATACGGATCTAATACGCAAAAAACATCCATAACAAATTTAAAGAATAATATGAAATAAATATTCACTCATATTCGATTAAAAATATCAGCTGTGCAAGAGGAATTATTGTTCTGTAAATTATTTGACTAGTGATAATTCGGTTAAAAATTATTAGTTTTGTAAAATAATCGAAAGTTATTGGAATAATAAAAAAAAAAATATATTCCAATAATTTTCATTGGAGAAGCCCATCGCTAAGTGAAACTGTTATTCCTGTAGAATTTATACTTTACACTATTTCTACTGTTTAAAATTTGAAACTTTTCGCTTCTATATACATATTAAAACTAAAATAAATGTAAGTATCTTATGGAATATTTACTATGATAAACCTACTAATTGATTAATATAACTTTTTCGTATATTCTAAGTTCAAAAAATAATTTTACTAGTTTTCGTCTCTACCGAAACTAATTACTCATAAGGGTATTATCCCATAACATTGTAACGTCTAAATTACCCACCTTGCAGTTTTAATTTTCATGAGTTCCAAATACTTTAATCATAGCCGTCCATCATCTGCTGCAACCTGGTGGACAAACTTTGAAGGCGGCCTCGGGCGTTCTGACTCTGGACTTGACCCTTAGCAGATAACTTCAAGGGCAGAGTCTATCAAGTTCGGTTGTAATGTAAAGTCGTGCGCACATGACCATTTTCTGTCTTTTAATAGTCACTATAAGTACTTCAAAAATGAGTCAAAATTTTGTGCGAGAATTATAAAAAACCGATACTAAATTTATACGTCAACGTACATACTTCAATGGTGTGCCTACCTACCGTCTCTCATAACATCTGACCATAAAAAAAACCATGTTTCATCATACCAGGTAACTCAAAGATTTTCATTTTTGAGTAAATTAAGTTGACCATATTAAGAAAATATGTATTTTTTTATTTCAGGAATGTAAAATTTAGAAATCTTTTCAATCATAATTAAATTTTAAGTTATCTGTAAATTCTTTTAAAGCGTAAATTCATATAATCTTTATAAAATCAAAGTAATTAATCTTCATTATAAAATCGGTATAAAATCAAATTTATAATCTTCAGCTAATTATAAAATCAAAGCATTAATTAATGAAGCATTTAATTTAATTGCAACTAATATTGTATTGCTTGTAAATTGTACTAGCTTAAATTCAATCAAAAGGAAAAGCTTCTTTTCTGTCTTTGATAACGTAAAGTCATTTTGTAATTTATTTATATAGCATTTTGTCTTTAAAGAAATTGCCTTTTTAAAAATAACTTAATTACAGAAAAATATGTTGCTCATAAACCTGCAACAGAAAAGTTTAAACCTGTCTAGAAGTGTCTATGCTCTATTTAATTACCATATGTATTTGTGCAGCAAAAGCTGGTTTAACCAAGGTGGAACAAGAAACTGAGTTCCAGCAGAGTTTCAAGTTCATGCAAAAACTGAGGACTTCCTAAGTCATAAAAACAAAAACGCAAAATAATAAACAATTTAGTCTGAGAGTTAACTTAGTGAAAAATAAACTTGAACTGTCTCTGTAGAATAATTTTGAATGTTTGATGAGTTAGAGGTAGTAAAATTTCTTTTGTAAAAAAAAAAAAAAAAATATGTACAAAACGTAAAAATAAAAATGGATGGGATATGCATGCTTTTTCGGCTTCACGACCCCAAAGGGGTTAACCTTCAAAATTAAAAAACAATTGACGTCAATATAATTTATTTTTTTTAAATATATAATCAGAATAAATAAATTTACCTTTGTTAAAATATATGGTTAAAATTAATCTTCCTTTTCAGTTGGCCAACTTACTTTTTACAGGTTTAATTAATCAATTGTCATATATTATGTGTAATTAATAAGTCAAAAGTTGTTAACTTTAATATATGTAATTTTAAAACTAAATTTTGTAACTCCTAATATTTTGATATATTATTTTTTAATTTTAAAATTCACTCAGTAACTAATTGTATGGGGGGGGGGGGTTGATTCAAATAATGTGTAAAACTTTCTTTTTTTTTGGGGCGTATAATAATGTAAAATATATATAAATACTTTCAATTAGTTCTACTTATTTATTAAATAAGTGAAATCTGCTAATCTATGTTACATGTTTTTTGTGTAAATGGTTAACTTGATTTTGTCCAGAGTTAAATAAATTGCAGGTCAATTGAAATTCTAATTCTTCTCTTTCAAACATGTTACCAACCTGGTTCGAAAAATTAAACTTTTAAGGATCTCCTCTTGAAATTCTTAAATAATCATGGTGACATGTTTTTGGTAGCAGAGCGTGGTTTGTGAAAAATTTGGAACCATAAAATTTTATAAATTTAAATTGATTTTGTGCTACATAAACTTCCTTTTTTTAAAAATTTCAGTATATTTCGTAGACATAACAACAGTTGTTGATGAAACTTTAAAAAAAAAAAAAAAAAAAATTAATTAACTCATACTTCTTAAACTAACTTACATATACACTTTTCTCAAGAACATCTGGACAGATTTTGATAATTTTTTTTTTTACATTATTTTTTTTTCTGTAAATTTCTAAGCTTAGAAGGTCTTATTGAAAATACAAAAAAAATAATAATAATAAAAATACAAAAATAGATAAAAACTTATAAAAAAAAATTAATAAATTAAAAAAAAAAACTTTTGCTTGTTTGACCTTAGGTTAAATTTTTTTTTTGATCCAATATCTTGCACCACAATTCAGTACCATTACACTTTAATTGGTTGGTTTTCAGATATGGGTCACTCTATAATACACTTTACGACAGACACACCTTTTTTTTACATATCTTTTTTTGTAACACTCAAACCGATTTTGATGAAATTTTTTTAACATTATTTTTTTTTTATTAAATTAAAGTTTTTTTTTTTTGGGGGTATCATTGTTACCAGGGGACTTAAATTTAATAAAGGCGGAACTAAAATGGTAACGATGTTTGAAAAGAAAAATAAAAAAAAACAAAGACAAGTTTAATAATTAACAAGGCTCAAGTTTATTGAAAACAGAAAGAAATTTCGACGGTTCAGACTTTGTCATTTACAACAAAAGACATCCTGACACAAATCATCAGTAAAAAAAAAAAAAAAACTTATGATTAACAAGATCATAAATTGTAAAAATTATAAGCCCTTAATTGTAACATATAATAATTTAGATAAAAAAAATTAATCAACAGATTCTAAACATTTATCCCCCCCTTTTAGTATATATATATATGTTTATAGTTACAAAAATTTAACAATAAAAAAAAGACAATGAGCACAGCTTAATAATTCACAGAATTATAATTAATCAAAAAAAAAGATTATACGCCCTTAAAGTAAAAGTATAATAATTTAAAAAAAAAATTAATCAAGATTTTCAAAAAAAAAAAAAAAAAACTTATCCCCCCCTTTTTAGTTTAGTTTATAAGATGATAGTTTCCTTTTAAACAGTAACAGAAATTAACAAAATATAAAAGAGCTTGATATTTTAAGTTCAAGAAAGATCATATCTATAGTTAACATGTTTATCACTAAACTAAAGTAACATAATATAATTGGTTTGAAAATTTCTTAAAAAAAAAAAAAAGAAACTGTATTGGCCAATAAATTTATATTTAAATAAAAAAAAAAAAAGGAAAATAATTTAGGATTTTGAAATTTTGTTAATTGACGTCAATTATTTTAATTTAGAAACTAACCTCTTGGAGGTTGTTAGGACCGAAAATTGCATGCAGGCTCCACCCAATAAATTGTTATATAATTTATAAATAATTACAAAAGTCTACATCTAGAAAATAGTTTGAAGGAACACATATTTGCGGAAGTAAATTTAGGCACATAAATCATATGAGTTAGTTAAAGTTCAGTAAAGTCAGCTGTAAAAAAAAGGACATCACTTTTATGCACTTGAAAATCTGAAGTTATGTGATGCAAAAACGTGTTTTGCCAACAGGACGAAACTTGCTAGGATGATTCGCTGGTTTGCGCAATATGAGACAAGAATTTCTCTATTTCTCCTACCAGCATATTGGCTGTGGCAAACAAAAAACACGTTTCTTTTAGCGTCTGTGCAAGATCAGACATGTTGTAGCATTAATGTTCTTTATTGAAGAAAATATCTGGTTATTTGTCAAAATTAAAGTAAATTAATTGCATCACAGAAATTCGTTAAGATAGTAATTTTATTAAAAGCTTCTTAGATGATTATAAATTTATTTATATATATAGTTTTGTTTTAAAAGAAAGCTTGTATAAGACTTGTAAGATTCTTCAAAAGTCTATAAAACGAAATTTTCTGATTTAGAAGAAATTTCTCTAATTGTTTTATATTTGACATGTTCAATAGGATATTCTGATCATTTAATGTTCAACATTAGTCTGCACTTATTTCACAAAATTGTTCAAAACTTAAAATGTGCCTTTACAAGGTTTTGTAAATGATGTTTTAAGAAAAGAAAATTTTTATAATCATTTAGTTTCAAAAGAAAATAGAATATTAAATAAAACATGAAATACATATTTTAAAGAATACATGATAATTAACAAATTATTTTAAAAATTAACAAAATATATAATATGACAAAATCTGTAAGGTTGAAGTACCTGGTTAATCCTGTCGCAGTTCACGTGAGCATGTACCGAGAAAAATGATGGTTATTTTAACATTTTGAACTAGGTTATTTAAACTAAAACGCACGAACTGTAAATTAACATGATGTTGTATGAGACTTGTAAGGTTAGAGAGAAAAAAAACTTTTGTTAGATGAGTGATGCAGAATGTAGACCATGTTGTTATCACATCTAGACTGTGGACCGGGTATTAGAGAAGCTAGCTTGACCGGCGAATGGACTTTGTGTTCGGTATCAGGCGATGCTTGGTTTTGGAGCGGGCTGCCAGGTGCCAGCATCTGTCAAGGGACGGAAATTGGACGTGGAAGAGTGTTAATGAAGTTATATTGCGGATGTGCTTTTTGAATTTAAATGCTACAGCTCTCCCCCCCCGAAAGACGGAGTTAGTGTAGAAAAGAAAGGGGGCCAGAAGGGCCTCCCACAAAATTTAGAAAAGGAGAGAGAGAGTGTGCTTTAAGGGGTAAAAAAAAAATTTCCTCTCAGACAGGTGTTTTAGACCTCGAGATAAACAAAAGACAAACTAAGACTAACATGCATAGCGAGTGCCACATTAACTATATGTAGTTCGACAGAACCGGTCAGTATACCTTCACCAAGATAAACAACAAAGAACAAATGCACCAAACTTAACTATTAAGAAGATGGACTCACTATGTCCTCGTCCGAAGACGTTATGGTGACGAAGAAATAGAAGAGTTCATGACGCTCTCTATATTCTCGTCGCATCGATTACACCCGCGAAGTGCTCGATGTTAAGATATGTCTAGATAGGGTAACATGTCAGGTACATGTAGCGGCCATTGCCGTAAAGTGGAACCTCATAGTTGATCAGACTATGGGTTGAAAAGCGTCAAGTCCGGGAAACAGTGAGATATATCACTGGACAAGGAAAATCAAAATCTCTTCGCCTGCAAACATCTATACAGATTACGGCACGGAGGGGCTCTAGGAGAGCTCAACCCACCGATGCCCAAACATACAGATGTGCATTTGGCTTAGAGGAAACACGGCTTGGTTCCGTATTTTATTATGTTCTGCAGTGCACAGAAAGAAGACTACCAGATGACAATTTGTGCGGGTCAAGAAAGATCAGAAAGAAAATTAAATCGTAAAGGAGAAGGTTCTAGAAATTTGTTAATATTTAATTTATATGATGAGGTTTGAGTTGCTCGACGTGTGCTTTTTTAATAAAACGAGGTGAATTGGCGAAAGAAAGCGCAACGGTAACGGGAGTAAGAAAATCAATGATCCGGAAGGGACCGGACCATCGTGGCATCAATTTAGCAGCTCGCTTGTCTATGGCGGAGCTCAGAGGGTGTGTTTTACACCAGACAAGATCGTTGATTTTATACAGATGAGGCTTCCTGAATTTGTTATAGGTCTTTTCGGCCTTTTGGTGCGCTTTCATTATATTGTCTTTGGCCTGGCGCCAAACTTGTGATGGATTAGTATTAGGTTTTGGAAGGAGATCGTGTATGTTCCAGCTGAGACTCAGTGGTGTATTGGGGAGAAAATTAAAAAGAATGCTAAAAGGTGTTGCTTTAAGAGTCTCATGATGTGCGAAATTGAAAGCCAGCTGAAGCCAGCAAAGGGAGTCGTCCCAAGAGGATTGATTTTTGGAGTGATAGGCGATAAGGGCTGCCTTAAGGTTTCGGTTAAGTCTTTCCGCATTATTAGGTTGGGGGTGATAAGGAGATAAAGTTGCATGCTTAATACCGCGAGAAAAACAAAAGTTGCGGAAGACATGTGATACAAAACATTGTGCATTGTCAGAGATTATTATCTTTGGAAAACCGAAATTTTGAAAAATGTTTTGGCTTAAGGCCTTAATTGTACTGTGGGAAGTTGCATCTCTGACAGGCATGAGCCAGGTGAATTTTGAGAACTGGTCAACTGCGACCAGTATCATGTTGTAGCCCTGTTTTGTCCTAGGAAGCTGTCCGACGTAGTCGATATGTAATTTTTCCATGGGACGATTGGGAACCGTTGAGGCAAGGTATCCTAATTTGGAGTTGTGAGCGGGTTTGCTTACAGCGCACACCGAACAAGCTCGCACTTTAGACGTGACATCCTGTTTTAAAGTTGGCCAATAAAAATTCTCCTTTACCTTAAACAAAGTTTTAAGTACTCCAAGATGACCACCCACAACGGAGTCGTGATGATAATTAATCACCAGGTCGACTAAGGACTGAGGTAAATAAATTCTGGTGGGCTTTTCCAGATGATTTTTCAGGCAAAGTACACCCTTACTTAAACAGTACTTCTCCGAAGAGATGTTCTGTTCGAGGTCGGCAATGATATTTTTCAAAATAGGATCGGCCTTTTGATGAGTCTGGATGTCATGAAAAGCTAGAGGAAAATTTGTGAGGAGACTGGTACACGAAAAGGTGACATTTTCTTCGTTGAAATTTTCCGGTTCAAACATGCGCGAGAGGGAGTCTGCTATGATGTTCTGAGTTCCTCTTATGTGCGCTACCTTAAATTTCAATGAAGTCAGCTTGGCAATCCACCGGCCTAATTTACCAAGTTGACGAGGACGTGCTAAAAGCCAAGAAAGGGCTTGGTTGTCGGTTTCTAATAGGAATTCCCGATGTTCTAGATATTGCCTAAATTTCTCCACTCCAAAAACTACTGCTAGGCATTCGGCTTCATATGCAGATGAGGCTTTTCTTTCTGCAGGTGTTAAAGTACGTGAAGCGTACGCTATGGGCTGTCGTGAGCCGTCAATTTCTTGGAGTAGAACTGCTCCAAGGGCCACCGAGCTCGCATCCGTTTGCAGGATGAATGGTTTGGCGAAATCGGCCATCCGGAGAACCGGAGGCTGAGTTATTGCCTCCCGAAGATGTTTAAAAGCTTTCTCTTGTTCAGCTTGCCAAGAGAATTTTTGGCCCTTCCTCCGAAGCAGATTTAAAGGCGCAGCGTGCTCCGCGAAATTTGGAATGAATTTAGCAAAGAAATTGACCATTCCGATGAATCTGGAAACGGCCTTAGGGTTCTTGGGTTGCGGAAAATTTCTAATTGCTTTTGTTCTAGATGGGTCGATTTGCACGCCACGAGAAGAAACTAGGTGTCCTAAAAAGCTTATCTCATTCACAGCGAAACGGACCTTATCTGGGTTAACAGTCAAGCCAGCCCGCCGCAAACGAGTAAGGACTTCGCGAAGATGTTTTTGATGCTCTTCCCAAGTTTTGGAGTAGATGACTAGGTCATCCAGATAATTAAAAATGAATTTGAATTTGATGTCATGGAAGACCTGATCCAAGAGTCTGGTAAGCACTTGGGCACCAGTACAGAGTCCAAAAGGGACTCGAGTAAACTGATAAAGCATCCAAGGAGTACAAAAGCTGGTAATTTGTTTGGACTTTTGAGACAAAGGGATTTGATGATAAGCTGAATTTAGATCGAATACTGTGAAATATTTGGCACCGACAAACCAGTTAAAACTTTGATGTAAATTAGGTAGCGGCACCGCTTCGACGACGATGTTTTGATTGAGCCTCCGATAATCAATCACCATCCTTGTTTTCTTTTCGGGATGTTGAACCAGAAAAACAGGGGATGCATATGCCGACCGGCTGGGTTCTACTACTCCTGAATCTAACAACTCGTTGATGTGTTCGCGGAGGTATTCCATTTTGGGAGGTGCCAATTGGTATGGAGAACACTTGACCGGAGTGTTGTCCTTCAGTTGAATATCGTATTCAACTAGATGTGTTAGACCTAACCTTTTTGTGAGTACCTGAGGAAAATCATTAATTATTTTTTGAATGGTGTTTTTATCGTTCTTTTGAAGATGACCTAAAGGATCAGGAGCAGTAGATTCAGATGTTGTGGACACTATAGGTTTATACGCAGAATTACTGAAATTACATAGAGGAAAAACAATAGACCTTGAAAATTTAAAATAGAAGTTTTTTGCTGAAAGATCAAGTACCAGTCCCGTTTTAGATATGAAATCTGACCCGAGGATCAGAGGACACGACAACTTATGCGCCACCAGAAAATCCACATTCCAACTACAATGTTCCATTTTAAGATGAAGACGACAAGAGTAGGAAATGGGCAACCTTTTTCCAGAAGCCGTGACACAATCAGCCTTCACCCTGGTTATGGATTTAAAAGCCTTGGTGTTCTTTAATTTTTTAAAAAGGGCTTTAGAAATGACGCATCTTACTGAACCGGAGTCCAGCAGAGCTTTAACTTTAACTTGCCCAAAAGCTACTTCCACCAAAGGCAAAAACTGATCGTTCAGACCCCTAGATTTAAGAGAAATGTTATTTTTTTTTTGAAGTTTGTAGTTGGAAAGCTTAGAGCTGGAATAGGTTTGCCTGGACCTATTCCGTAGAGAGAAGAATTTACAGCCCCAGATATAGTGACCGGGTATGCCACAATGATAACAGATGGGAGTAACGTAATTTTGAATTTTATTGCCGAAATTGTTTCTTCTTAAATAGGAAATTGAGTTTAAATTTTGAAAAGATGGTTTATTAAAGAAATGTGGTTTCGTGTTATGTTTAAGTCCGATGTGGTTGGTTTTAAAATGGGAGACTGGCCTGCGCCTGTTTTTGGGAGGGTATTGCCTTGTTGGAGGCCGGTTCCGACATTCTGGGCTTCTATGTCCCGGCTGTCCACAACTGTAACAGACCACTGGTCTTGTAGGTCTAAAATCAGTACTTCTACCTTCGGGTCTCACTAATGGAGCCCTTTGCCTGTCAGTATACATGACATTATTGACATGTGCGCAGAGTCTATCTAAGTCTGCAAAGTTTTTAGGTTTGGCAACAAAAACTAAGCAGTTGCGGACTTCCGGAGACAGTCCCTCCAGAATGACGTCCGTGACCTCCAATTCGGACTTATCTAAATTTAAAGTTTCTGCAGCCTCTTTAATTTGATTAACAAAAATGTGCACCGCCTCGTTAGTCTTCTGGGGCCTATAAAATAACTCCTGCACTAGAGAAGCCAACCTTTTCGAAGGTATGAAGAGACTTAAGGCCTCTTTGTGAAAAGTCTTAAATGTCTGATGTCTAATCAGACATGAATTTAAAGGGCCCTGAGCATAGGGCATCAGAACATTATTAATGTTTAAAGCTACGTCCGGGTAGGTTTTGACTATTTTTAAAGAAATTTTAAAAAAATTCAATAATTTGTCAAGGTCGAACCCATCTGTCTGAGGAATTGTCTTAATTATTTGTTCGGCAGGATGACTTAATTTTCCGTATAAGGAAATGTATGGACAGCCTTTCGAACTGCTAGGAGTGGTTTGCTGAGGATCGAAAGCTTTAAATTTTTCTTCGAGTGTTGCGAAATTGTTATGTAGCTCGGCCAGATCCCGTGGCACGTTGTTGTCTGCAACTTTTAGTTGCTCAGTTTGCACCCGAGTTAGGAACTCTATTCGTCTTCCGAAGGCATTCATCCGCGCGCGAAAACGATGTATTCTGTAACCCTTTTCTGGATCTAAGTTCTCCAGGTCATCCTGTAAGATGAACAAGGAGTTTTGCGCTAGCGATATCTGCTGCAAAAGGATCTCTTCGGTGAAGTTTCCCATTTCGGGCTCGACGCTGTTCTGCAGAAGGGACCTAAGAGAGGTTCGCATTTTAGTTACAATGTCTTTTTCACCACCTCTAGCTACTACCTCAAAAGCAAGCTCGGTATTCTTTAACGTGTCCACTAATCGCAGCAAATCCACTGCCATCTTAACTGTTGCTGATAATAATAGATAAAAATAAAAAAAAATAAACCAAGTAATTTAAAAAAAATTTCTTTTAAGAAGATGCCCAAAAAAAAAAAATTAAAGAGCCAGAGAAAGACTCAAGTATTATATGTAGTGTAGCTGTTGTGTATATGTGTGTGTGTAAGTATGAATCAATACAGACAACGAAAGAAAACTCGAGAAAATTTTTGAAGGAGTTTTTGAAATTTTTTTTTGTTTTTTTTTTTTTGTTTTTTTTAACTATTTTTGGATTTTATTATTTATTTAAAATTTTTTTGGATTCCCGAATGACCCCGCTGTCTGGATCAAATTCAGTGAATGAGTCGTGTGCAGTGTATGTAAATATATATATATATATATATATATATAAAAAAAAAATTTAAGCAGACAAAATAATAATAAAAAAAAATTTATCGAAATTGGTTTAGAAGTTTTTGTGTAAGTGTTTATAAAAATAAATAAATAATAAAAAAAAAGAGACTATAGATTTATAGAGCTTTAAATATTTAAACTAAATAAAAAAAAATTTCATCAGCAACAGTTGTACAGTATTTGAAAAGCTGCAAAACATAAAAATGAGCCTTGTTTAACAAAATAATTTTGAATTTAAATTTAGATAGTTCCAATGCGAAATTTTGAAAATTAACTACGGTTCCAGAATTTAAAATAAACCACGCTAGAATTTAATTTAACCACACTAGAATCTAGAATCAACCACGCTCTGCTACCAAAAACATGTTACCAGGGGACTTAAATTTAATAAAGGCGGAACTAAAATGGTAACGATGTTTGAAAAGAAAAATAAAAAAAAACAAAGACAAGTTTAATAATTAACAAGGCTCAAGTTTATTGAAAACAGAAAGAAATTTCGACGGTTCAGACTTTGTCATTTACAACAAAAGACATCCTGACACAAATCATCAGTAAAAAAAAAAAAAAAACTTATGATTAACAAGATCATAAATTGTAAAAATTATAAGCCCTTAATTGTAACATATAATAATTTAGATAAAAAAAATTAATCAACAGATTCTAAACATTTATCCCCCCCTTTTAGTATATATATATATGTTTATAGTTACAAAAATTTAACAATAAAAAAAAGACAATGAGCACAGCTTAATAATTCACAGAATTATAATTAATCAAAAAAAAAGATTATACGCCCTTAAAGTAAAAGTATAATAATTTAAAAAAAAAATTAATCAAGATTTTCAAAAAAAAAAAAAAAAACTTATCCCCCCCTTTTTAGTTTAGTTTATAAGATGATAGTTTCCTTTTAAACAGTAACAGAAATTAACAAAATATAAAAGAGCTTGATATTTTAAGTTCAAGAAAGATCATATCTATAGTTAACATGTTTATCACTAAACTAAAGTAACATAATATAATTGGTTTGAAAATTTCTTAAAAAAAAAAAAAAGAAACTGTATTGGCCAATAAATTTATATTTAAATAAAAAAAAAAAAAGGAAAATAATTTAGGATTTTGAAATTTTGTTAATTGACGTCAATTATTTTAATTTAGAAACTAACCTCTTGGAGGTTGTTAGGACCGAAAATTGCATGCAGGCTCCACCCAATAAATTGTTATATAATTTATAAATAATTACAAAAGTCTACATCTAGAAAATAGTTTGAAGGAACACATATTTGCGGAAGTAAATTTAGGCACATAAATCATATGAGTTAGTTAAAGTTCAGTAAAGTCAGCTGTAAAAAAAAGGACATCACTTTTATGCACTTGAAAATCTGAAGTTATGTGATGCAAAAACGTGTTTTGCCAACAGGACGAAACTTGCTAGGATGATTCGCTGGTTTGCGCAATATGAGACAAGAATTTCTCTATTTCTCCTACCAGCATATTGGCTGTGGCAAACAAAAAACACGTTTCTTTTAGCGTCTGTGCAAGATCAGACATGTTGTAGCATTAATGTTCTTTATTGAAGAAAATATCTGGTTATTTGTCAAAATTAAAGTAAATTAATTGCATCACAGAAATTCGTTAAGATAGTAATTAAAAGCTTCTTAGATGATTATAAATTTATTTATATATATAGTTTTGTTTTAAAAGAAAGCTTGTATAAGACTTGTAAGATTCTTCAAAAGTCTATAAAACGAAATTTTCTGATTTAGAAGAAATTTCTCTAATTGTTTTATATTTGACATGTTCAATAGGATATTCTGATCATTTAATGTTCAACATTAGTCTGCACTTATTTCACAAAATTGTTCAAAACTTAAAATGTGCCTTTACAAGGTTTTGTAAATGATGTTTTAAGAAAAGAAAATTTTTATAATCATTTAGTTTCAAAAGAAAATAGAATATTAAATAAAACATGAAATACATATTTTAAAGAATACATGATAATTAACAAATTATTTTAAAAATTAACAAAATATATAATATGACAAAATCTGTAAGGTTGAAGTACCTGGTTAATCCTGTCGCAGTTCACGTGAGCATGTACCGAGAAAAATGATGGTTATTTTAACATTTTGAACTAGGTTATTTAAACTAAAACGCACGAACTGTAAATTAACATGATGTTGTATGAGACTTGTAAGGTTAGAGAGAAAAAAAACTTTTGTTAGATGAGTGATGCAGAATGTAGACCATGTTGTTATCACATCTAGACTGTGGACCGGGTATTAGAGAAGCTAGCTTGACCGGCGAATGGACTTTGTGTTCGGTATCAGGCGATGCTTGGTTTTGGAGCGGGCTGCCAGGTGCCAGCATCTGTCAAGGGACGGAAATTGGACGTGGAAGAGTGTTAATGAAGTTATATTGCGGATGTGCTTTTTGAATTTAAATGCTACATCATTTTCTAGTGTTTGTAGTTTTATTTTAGTTCTAAAATGACTAAGGAAAAGGGTGTTTTTAAAAAACGTGTGTTTAGAGGCAACAAATATAAGAAGCCTGTGACAATCGCTATGGACCAAATACAGGAATTACAAACTAGCTCTTCAGAAGCATTAGTCCTAGGCCTACAACTCCAATCACAATTCCATCTCCTGTAGGCTCTTCTAGGAAAAAGCTAACTTCCACTGAAAAACAATTTTATAGCTTTCAAGGTAATACTAAGAATATAATTTTATCCATGTATACACTCAGATCAATGTTTAGCAATGTTTTATGTAAGTGTGGGGGGTCAGTTATGCTGTCGGAAGATGTGTTGTCACGTAGCGGTTTATCGAATAGGCTATGCCTAAGCTGTGATGAGTGTTGCAGTGAAGAATATTTCTGGACTTCTGAATTATGTAACCCAAGTCTAGTGTAGTTTTACCTAAGCAAAAATTTTTGAAGTAAATATTAAATTTTTTTAATGGGCTTAGGTGTATTGGTAAAGGGCTTGAGGCGGGAAAAATGCTTTGTGCAATGTTAAACCTACCTCCTCCAAACCTGGCCAAAGTAAAACGTACAAGGTCATATCAGCATAATTACAAGTAGTGGCTGAAGACTCCATGAATAGGGCTGCTAAAGAAGCTGTAGAGGAAAATGAACATGATTCCGATATTTGTATAGTGTACGACGATACATGGCAGAAGCGAGGCTTCAAATCAAAAAATGTAGTAGCCACAGTGACAAGCATAGACACAGGCAAAGTTATTGACGTTGAGTCATTGACAAAGTTTTGCAGTGGCTGTTTAAAGGCAAAAACAGCAGAACAAAAACAAAAGCATAAAACAGAGTGTGTAAAGAACTATGAAGGTGCCAGCAGGGGTGGGGGGTGGAGACCCAAGATGCGGTTACGCTTTTTCACCGCTCTGAATTGAAGAGACATGTCCGCTATGTAAAAATGTTAGGGGATGGAGAGTCCCAGGCCTACTTATGTGTAAGAGAAAGCAAGACTTATGATATAGATGTTTGCAAAATTAGAGTGTGTGGGTCATGTTGAGAAGCAGCTTGGAACTAGGCTCAGGAAACTGAAAGAAAAGCTAGGTGGGACAAAGCTCGCGGATGGATAATCTATAAAAAGCGCAGGACGACTGACCGACAAGGTAATAAATGAGTTACAGTCCTATTATGGGAATTCCATAAGAGGTAACTCAGACAATTTGGAAAACATGCACAAGGCAGTGTGGGCTACGTACTTTCACCAACGTGCTACGGATGAGAACCCAAGTTACGAGGTGTGTCCTCCTGCTCCAGATACCTGGTGCAAGTATAGAAAAGATCCGGCTGGCTTTAGACACAAGAAGTCACTCCCAGAAGTCATCATGAATCAAATTAAACCTATTTACAGAGATCTAAGTAATAAAGAGCTCCTGATAAAAGTCTACATGGACACACACAAAATTGTAACAAGTCGTTTAACAATATTGTCTGGAGCCATCTGCCCAAAGCCAACTTCTTCGGTAAAAATACTCTAGACCTAGGACTTTGGGATGCTGTGATATCATTCAGTGATGGAAATGTGGGTAGAATTAAGGTGCTGGAAGAACTAGATGTTAAGGACTTAGGCCAATATACAATTGTAGCCCTGAAGAAGTTTGACGACGCTCGTATAAAACAAGCCGACCGAGCAGCGGAAGACATGACCAAGGAGGCAAGAATAAAGAAAAGAAGACAGAACCTAGTATAGGAAGAGAAAAATGAAGATGACTACTGCCCAGGAGGGTTTTAACTTATGTAAGTAAAAAATTGTGCCTTGTTTATTATAAATTTAATTTAATTACCGGTACTTTTTCTAGGTTTTCCGGAAAACGGTATTTTTTGTACAAATAACCCGATATATCAGGAACTACTCAGGCTACAGACTTGAAATTTTTACTCAATGTCACAAATGTAATTGTAAAAATGTATGGTTGTAAATATTCAATAACATACTCAATTTTATTAGATAAAGGCGTACACTAGTAAAATTAAGTTTTGGGAACATTGTAACTTGGGGGAAACGGTAAATGGTACAAACGAAACTAGTTTCATTAAGTCAATAGACAGCATATAGTTATAGTTATAACTATTCTATGAAATATTTATGTACGTATTAATTTAAGTCTCTATAGAGGTGTAAACATATTAAATTAACAAAGGGGAAAAAAAATCTCGTTAATCAATATTCAACATTTGGTTGCTTCAAAATTGTTTTCGGAAACAAGACTTCAATAATTTAAAAAATAACAATTTATATTTCATTCATTCCATGAAGATATTGCAATCCAATGCAAGGTAGATGAAACAGATTAATTACAACTTATAGATAAAAGTATTGTAAAATGTGTGGACTTTGAACTCTTTTTACTCTTTGTTCTATAGACCTACAGACAACCAACATTAATTATTTTAGATTTATTTATTTGACATGTTTTGCGTGATTGAATTGGTTTGAATATTATTTATGATTATACTGAATAAACAAACTACCGAATGTTCTGTTTACACAAAGGCTGTTAAATTGTCTGGTGTACAGCGCTGTAAATGTGAAAAGTAGCAGCATTTTAAATGCATATATTTAAAATCTTCCGAAGTAGGTACCAACTTTAAGTGAAAACCTTTATATATGCAATGAATTTTTGTATCTTTCAATGCACTTTTGTTATAATGATGGGTATTATGGCCAGCATGATACAAAATTTATAACTAACAAACATTCATTAAAGAGACAAACATTCAGAGAAGTTGAAATTTATTTTATTCGCACACCTAGCACTAGTTATGGTTACATAGGAAGTAATGGTTGTAGAATGGTACACAAGGGTAGGGAGATTAATATTTGTCGAAAATCAAATTATTTGCAACAAAATATCATTAAAATTTGAATTTAAAAAAGGATTTTGAAGTAACTTGTGTACTAGTGAATACTAAAGGTGTTCCGTCGGTAAAAGTGATGGGTGTTTATTGTTCTCCAAGTGAAGATATGAAAATATTTTTGTCTTGTTTCTCGGCATAATAACACTTTTGGTGTGATACGGGATTTGAATGCTGAATGTAAACCAAAGAAGCTTATGAAATCTTAAACATTTATTAGCGACTTAGCACATAAAATTGATAAACAACCTTTATTTTAAAATTCAGATAACACAACATGGGGAATACTTATTAATAGCTACTGTATAGGGGTGTAAAATATAATCCTTCTTAAGTTCTAATTAATTTTAATGGTAATAAAATATCTCAACCATTTGGTTTAGCAAAAAATTTTAATATTTTTTTACAGATGTAGCAAAACCAGTAGGCCCTCTACATAATAGTAGTTGTTCCTTGTTGCAATGTCATTCCATGATGTCTTTTCCCTGTAAATGAACAAGAAGTAAAAAGATTATGGATTTGAAAGGAAAACATCAATGGTCACGTACGGCCTCTCAATGTAGTTCATTAACGTGGTAAAGCCCTTCACAAACCTATCAATACCTATTCTGATAGCGAAGACTTCCGGAATATATTGAAAATTCCTAGTTCCCCCAATTGTTTAGGGAATCCTATTAATGTCAATAACTATCAACCAATCTCTTTGTTGCCAGTTTTGGCAAGGTGGCTTATAAGATTTATTTAGTTAGATTTTCTAAATATATAACAATTTATTTTAAATTCTTTACGAATTTCCAATACGGACTAAGGCAAAGTAATACAATGATAGATGCTGTTGTTAACCTGACATTATTCGTTAACAAAAGCTTTTGATAGTGATGGTTTTCAGATACTTTTCCATAAATTAAAAAATTACGCCATAAGAGAATTATGATTAAAGTAGATTAGGTCCTATACGACAAAAAAACAAGTACAGAGTCCCCCAGGGATCTATTATTGGCCCTATTTTGATTATATTATATATTAATGACCTGTCAACTTCCGTCAATCTCGACAGTGTGGTTTAATAGGCAGACGACACAATCCTTACATTACGTGCCGAAACACTAGATGACATTGAATATAAATGCTTTGAGCATGCTTATATTGTTAGTCAGTTTTTTTAAAACATCAACTTTCAAATTAATCCAAAAAGACCAATAATTATAGGTCTTGCAGAACAAGAAGCTTGCGTAGGGAGGGTAATGTTCAACGGTGGGGAGTTTAAGCGGCGGAGGGGTGGGGCTGTTCTCAGCCTCGCCTTGCTACTACTCTAATAGGAAAACATTGAGTAAACACTAAACACTTACCAAGTTAATTGTAGTTTAACAAACCAATGTTAACAAACCTTTTTAACACTGGAAACAGATAATATTTATAATATAATATTATAGCTATATTCAATTACATCAAAAGAAAAAGTTTTTTTTTTCATGTTAACTAGTAATTTCAAATATTTTTTTATACGTAATATTTAATAGGGATTGCGATAAACTTGAAACGTTTTTAAAAACCATTTAGTTTTTATATAGTAAAAGAGACAATGTAATAGGAGTTAACATTACTAATATAAAAATATATGTAATTACAAAATATAATTAGGCCTATGTTAATTTTAGAGATTCAGTGATTTTTGTGTAGATGATAGTTTATTTATTTATTGCTGTAGTATGAAAATTGCAATTTTATGAGAAAGATTTTCATAACGTCCAATCTCATGACATTTGACAAATAGCTAATTTAAAAATTAAAGGCTACTTTCAATTTTTCGAATTGTGTTGAATATGTTAGCATGGCAAATTTAATTCAGTTATATATTTTAAATACATAATAATATTAACTTATATAATAATCTCAATTTAATATCACGTGATTACCATATATGAGTTATTAAATTTTTTAATTTGCTTTCTTGCTGGAATTTACAGTGTAAATTATTTTATATTATTAAAGAAACGAAATGAAGGTTTACTTTGAAAATTTAAATATTTATATTTGTCAGGTTCAATGTATTGTAATGTCAAAATGGAACTAGACTAAAAAAAAGTTTCAAGGGGAGCGATTAAAATTTTTTTTTAAATATATATCTGTACCCAGCTTGTAAGTTATATTTTTTCGTGATACTTTACTTGTTCTAATTAAAAATATTAAAAAAATATATAATAACTAAAATTGTTCATCAAATATCGTCCTTGAAACGTGATTAAAAAACGAATTTGTGATTTGATCTAATAATAAATATTGGCAATGCTCGATTAGGCAAAATTAAATAAAATACTAAGAACAATATTCCTATTAGAAAAAATAGGAACTACAGACTGACACATAGTTAAATATTAGGTACGGTATATACAATTAATTGTCGAAACACAACATATAGAATACTTATAGGTGTACGAAGTGAACTGACAATATTTTTGGAAAGCCCCGACGTGAACTCAGATACGGATACGTGACTACTGATACTCGTCTACCACCACTCCTTTAAAACGGGTTTCAGCCACTTTCTAAAATTGAGGCCAGACTTCTTCTCGTTCGGCACGACCTATATAATATGCACTTTGGTTTATGTAGAAAATCGAAAATTTAAGTCTTTTTGAATGAAGAAGAGCCAAAAAAACCTGGCTGCGTCCACAAAGGAACACATCAATACGAGTGCAAAGAACTCAACATGCAAGACGTTAGAAAATTCCATGACAATTTTTACAACATTGCCAAAACAGAAAATGCCATCAAGGAAAAACAAGATTGTTACATATTAAGATACATTACAATAAAAAGTCCCAAAAGGTCAAGAGCAAGGACGGATCACGGATCTAGGAAAGGACTAACTGCTAAGTATTATGTTCCTCGTTATCGTCAACAATCAAATACTGGCCTAGTTCAGGTATGTCAAAAAACATTTCTCTCTATACTAAACATATCAAAATCACGAGTACAGAGACTCTTAAAAAATCAAATAACAGACATGGGATCCACTCCTAAAGAAAAAAGAGGTGGTGACCGAAAAACCATTGTGTTTGCTGCTAAGAGACAAAATGTTAAAAGTTTTATTGAAAAACTAGAAGCTAGTGAGTCACATTACACTAGGGATAAATCTATTCGCCAGTATCTTCAAAGCGACTTAACTATACGCAAGCTTTGGAGAATGTACAATAATCAGGAGAATCTAGATGTGGCTCTTAAGGTCAAGTGTTGGTATTTTAGAGATATTTTTGTATCTGACTATAATGTGAGTTGTGGAACTCCAGCTACTGATAAATGTTCACGCTGCATTCAGTTAAAAGAAATGTTGAAAGTGAGCAAAATTCAGGGAGAAAAAAATGATCTCATTATTGCATTGAGAGTGCACAAATTTAGAGCAAAAGCTTTTTTTAGTGCTCTAAAGGCAGATGTTAGCACCCAGGTTACTTATTCCTTTGACTGCCAAAAAAATATGGTTCTACCAAAAATACCGGACCAACAATGTTATTTTAGTAGGCAGTTCTACGTATACAATTTCACTATGTGTAAAGGCTCATCAATGTCTAAACAAAACATAGAAAACACATTCACTTATACTTGGAATGAACTTCAACGCGGAAAAGGGTCTAATGAGATTGTTTCTTGTGTCCATGATCGTTTAAAAAATACAAATTTTGAACCAGGTCAGTCGGGTGTCAGGTTGTTTGCGGATGGCTGCGGGGGCCAGAACAAAAATTCTATATTAATAGGAATGTTGAGCAAGTGGCTCCTTCTAGAAGCACCAAGGCAAGTGAAAACATTATCTGTATTTTTTCCTACACCAGGTCACTCTTACATGCCCCCGGACAGGGTATTTGGTCGCATAGAGAAAATAGTTAAAAGAAAGGAAACTATAGTTAAACCTGAAGAATACCATGAAATATTTTCTCAATTCGCTACTGTGAAAAAACCAGAGGATGGTTTGGAGTTTTTTGACTGGAAAAACGCAGTAGGACAAGTTTTGAAAAAACCAGGGAAATGGCATTTCAAATTTGCACCAACAAAAAGATTTATCTTAAGCCGAAGTAAGGGTGGGAATATTTTATTAAGAGGAGAGACATCATACAACTCCGACACAGGCAACTCCAAAATCATAGCGCTGCCAAACAAAAATCCTGGTCAAATCAACCCAGAAAGAGTGGCTTTAGGTCTTCCACCAAAACCTGCGAAAGCAACCGATGTTAAGAAATTATTGGAAAAACATTTTGGACCACATTGGAACCAAAGAGAAGATGTAGATTTCTATAAAAGTGCCCTGACCATTGAAGGAGACAGAGAGGAGACTGACGAAGAGCAGGATGAACCCATGGATGACATGGAATTGTTTGTATGAAATGTTTAGCTTTTAGATGATGTCTTTTATCCTCTGGTAAATATGTATTATTTCAGTAGTATAAATAAATAAATAGTATACCAAAATCGAGTTCTTCAATACAGTACCTTATTCTACCTCTAAAAACTACACTATATTTTATTATCAAAATGGGTCTTGTCCCCTACTTGTTGCAGCAAACTGAGTCTTGTCCATGGTGTAGTTTCAAAATGGATCTTGTCCATTAATTTTTCAGAGTTTTTACATTTATTTGGCATATTTGAATGATTTCTCATTGTGGAAATAGTTCCAATCACTCATAACTAAATACTTAACATATAATATATGCTAACATATATAGCACTTTAATACCAAAACAGTTTTTGGTCGATATCTCAAAATCAAGTTGAGTGGACAAGACCCAATTTGAAAATACACTCCTCAATTTTAAAAACGAGAAACAATTTTACTAACATTATTTTAATACTGTAACATCTTATTCCAATTATTATTCACTCAAAACATCAACGTAACAAATAACATTTTATGAATAAATACCTTACAGATTATCTTTGAAATAGATGGAAACCAATGATTATCGGTTTTTCATCCCTTATACCTTTGTAACATCTGCAAATGGCTCTCATTATATATTTAACGGCGAAAATCCATTCGTTTATCACCTTATCAAAAACAGAGCAAAAAATAAAAAACCCTAGCACTTTATATTATAAGGGTTTGAAGAAATCATGAGTTGGTGAAAAGAGATCTGAAAGGACGATTAGAGGGAAATCTAACCTAAGACTAGACGAAGAAAGGTGCTCTGTACTTTGGAATTGCCACACTATTACCAATGACTACATAAATACTATAAGACACGACATGGCCATGTTAAATATTCTACGCTTATTCTTGAGTTGTCCAATACCCGCTAGGGTGTGGAGCTGTCGCTCTGCTAGAGAATCTGAAGTTGATGTGACTGGCGCTAGATGGCTCTACGGTCAAACAATGTTTCAGGCGGGTAAGAGAAAACGCACTGATGCCACATATGGGACCAGAGATGCGAGGGAAGGTCGAGAATCGCTTATCTCAGCGCACGAACTGACAACACTGACTATGCTGACGGAAGTAAGTGAGAAGGTTTGTGAGAGAGAGGTCAACAGTTGTACAGTCTCAACCAAGTGGGATGCGTACAGTCAAGCACCTGCTGCTAGCGCTTTCTGATAGCTGTGTGTCAAACTTGTGACGAACAGCACCCGTAAAGCGTAGACTATTTCCCTATCCTATGTCGTGTCTTATAGTATTTATGTAGTCATTGCTATTACTCACAATAAGTGAGACCCTGAGGAGCACTTCTTTTCTTCTTTTTTTTTTTTAATTGAGTGTTTCTGTGGTTCAAGAGTTTTGTCGACCAATGCCCCATGGAGTGCTTATACAAAATATAGTAAAAATCAATCAGTTAGTTTCACATGATAGTGTAATTTAGTGTAGCCTATATAAATACAAAACAAAAATACTTTGTTTTTAAATAACTTGATGAAATTTTTTTCTGTCAAATGATTATAATTTCAAACTTATATCATTGATTTTTCTATGGTTTAAATCTAAGGTCAGTTATCTAAATAAATAAATAAAGGTGTCTTCTTTTTCTTTTCATACACCCTCTACTATATTTCTTTGATATACTTGTATGTGTAGTATTTAAATATACTTCGTAGCTCACAATACCGGGTTACCGGCATCTAGATAGCTATGAACATTTACATTTTCAAATTTAAAGATTTAATTAAATTCATAATATCTTTAGTTTTTTAAATAATAATTAAAAATTAAAAATTTTAAAGTATTGTTTTTATTTGTAAAAATACAAATACCATGTTTTTGTTGTTGTTAGAATTTCCTGATTTCAAGATTTATTTATCACTTGGTATTTTCATAACATTTCCAAATATGGCTGTGTGATTGAAGCTTAGGGAATTCTACACCACTTTTCTACAGAGCTAGACTACGTTCTGGGGGTGCTTTAAACAGTAAATGTCACAAATGTGTTTGGTGAAGTAAATTATTTTGAAGTTATCAAATATTTTCAAAGTAAGTCAAAGCAAATATTTAAATTATAATACCAGGAATGAATCGGTGTGTTAAATATTATTATTCTAACCCAAGTAATAGGTTATGACTGTTCCAGATATTGTTTCCATACTTTTGTTTACTCTTTTAACTTTGACGATATTCCGATCTATTAATCAGCCGATTAATTATTATTGTTTGATTTGTTAGTATCTCATTGATTTGAAATTAGTTTTATAAACAAAATGTTCAGGTTTATAGTGTTTCTTCTTTCTAGGCCTAATTTTTTTTTTTTTATGATTTGATTCGTTTATCACATAATTAAAGAATGATTTAACAGTCCTGTTTGAAATTAAACTGTAAGTATAAAAGCTGGCAATGAGATGGCCAATTTTTAATAATTATATACTTATGTAACTATTGTAAAAGTTGAAAATATATATGGATATTTCAATAATAACCTACAAATCTAGGTTTAATAACTGAATGTTAGAGACTATTTATCGAAACAGTTGGACTGCTGTAGGCTAAAAGTAGGTCCGTCGACTAAAGATGTGTAAGATTTACAACATGTAAATTTAAACATGATAATAAAATGTTTAAGGCAATTGTTTACTGTAGCTGCAACCGTTCTTTTTGGCGATTTTTTTACATACCCTATTTATTAATAACAAAAACGTTTTCACTGCCGAGCTAACTTTTTCATGAAAAAAAAAAACAAAACAATTTTAACTTTTCTAGGTTAAGGACTATTGCGAATTACCTGTCCTAAGCGTAAATTTGAGAAAAAGAAGAAATTTTGCGTACATTCTCAAGCGGTCACCCCTCCACATACTAACCGTGCTCAGTGTTGCTTGACTTCAGTGATATGCCTATAAATTCATTGAATTCCGTAGTTTTGAAATAGTGATTTTTCTGTGAAAAAGTTGGCTCTGCTTTGAAAACGTATTTAATTATTAATAAATAAGGTATGTAGAATATGATTAATAAAAAAATCACCAAAAAGACTGGTTGTAGTTACATTAAACAATTACCATATTTAATTACTTAAATTGCACAAGAGTCCAAGCCGAGCAACTATGTGGTAATATAAATGTAGGGCTTTTTTGTTTTTTATTTTACTCTGTAAGAGAGGAGAAAATGTATTTTTCACAGTCTATAGGCTTACTAGTTTGTAAGTCTTATTTTTGACATCTCAGAGCTAAGAAATGTTTGCATCAATCACATCAATTTGGCACAGAATTATATCTATCTTTGGATAGGCAGATCTTTTTTACCTGATCAAAGATTCTACAGTACATGGTAGTGTTCTGATATGTATAACTTATACTTATCTGACCTTATTTTTGGTATAATATATCTTAGAATGCTATAAATATAAAGTTTACATGCTGGTTGAATTTAGTGGTGAGAAATCTTTTACTATCTACCTTTATTTGAAAGAATTAGATTATATTTGATGTCGGAAGACACTTTTGAAGTACAAAAATCCATTAGTTTAGTAGAAAATAAAAAATATAATAGCACAAAATTCAGGTGAGGTTATGAATGCTGATGTTAATATAAATGTCCATGTTAAACTATTTACCTTGTTTGTCATAAATCTCATGTTTTTTGATAAAATGATATACATATTTCAAGTTTAAAAAAATCATTAATATATCATTATTTCTCAAGAAAATCACAATATTGTCAGTGGGAACAATATTTATTAAGTAAGAAACGTACCTACGTGTATACTTTACATGAATTTACGCACAAATTATCGCAACTGCCACCCTAATATTAGAATGTTGTTAGAATTAAAAGTAGGCCTAATGAAACAATGGTCTGAGAAGGTAATTATATATACCTTCCCAGACCTTAGTTCTTTATTAGGTCTGGCTAAGTAACTATATATATTGTTACCTTCCCAGACCTAATAAAGAGCAAAGGTCTGGGAAGGTAACTATATATAACTACATTACCAGACATTTAGTTCCTTTACTAGGTCTGGCTAGGTCAATTTATATATTTATATATTGACTTGCCGAGAGCTGGTTCACATGATTCTGAAATCATACGGTGTAGATTACTAATTAATGACACGCTATTCTGATACCTATGCTTGACATGAAACCTAGATGCATATAGATATTCTCATTGTATCCTGTACATCGAATCTAAACTTGTAAATTGCTTAGTTCTGACAGAAATATTGGATTTTAGTACTTCAAAAGTGTCTTCCGACATCAAATATAATATAATTATTTCAAATTAAGGTAGATAGTAAACGACTTTATGATTTTTCGCCACTAAATTTAACCGGCATGTACAATCTATATTTACCCTTAGAACTAGGTTAGATTTATCAGTGATCAGTGCCATAGACTAGGCCTCATATTCCCAGAACAGTATTTCCAGGTAAATATTCGTATTAAATTTAATAAACTGTGCACATACTTTTTGAAGAACATTGCACAAAAACAAAACAAATTTAAATATAATTGTTAACTTATTAAGAAAGTATTTTATTATTATTTTTTAAATGAAACAGTTTTATAATGACAACCAAGGTTAATTTTCAATATTTGTCAATACTCCATGACCACTTTTTGTTTATTTATTTATTTTTTATCTGTGGTTTGATTATCATTGTGGAGAATACACTATCATTGATTTTGAAAAATTAAATTTCAAAGATAATACTATAATGTTGTTTTCCGTATTTGACAAATATCTTCAAACTGAACATTCTCAGAGAGGTAGTTCTATGATGTCACTTATTTAGATAGTTGAGTTCATTTCAGCAAAATTTTATCTTTAGAGCCGATTGTGGAAAAATTAGTAGACTTGTTTTATATGTTTCTTTAAGGAACTCCAAATTTTGAATTATGATAATTATATTTTAAGAGCTTACTCTAAATGTAACAAGAACTACTATATCCAAAATATGAACAAAATCAGTCATGCTATTCATTTTCCTTGACAGATATCTTCTGTCTGAATTTTGGGGGTGAAGGGGAAATCGATATGTTTGAACAGAATAAAGCTATTTGTGTAAAACACTTTAAATCGATTTTATTTTTGTCACCATATTTTTTTTACTAAATACAGGGTATGTAAAAGTAAAAATGAGTATATAGCTTCATCTTTAAAACCTAGATCTCTGAAATGGCCAGATTAATTTAATAATAATAAGGGTAAATATTCATTCAACATTATTATCGGATTTTGTTATACAAATTTTGAAATCATTAATTAATTACAGTGTATTCAAACAATCAGATCATATTATTTGTTGGAAAACATGTTTCAAGTCCCAAAATGCATTTCTTCACTGTCAAATAACAAATAGAAAACAGGGGAATCCAGCCATTATTAGGTTAAATCCAGCTGTGGTTACGAAAGTCTACGTTAATATGTAAGACTACGTTAGTCAAGTTAGTGGATGTGTCTGATGTTTATTATTAAAACTATTTGTCATGATAAAAAATGTTTTTTTATTATGTCTGGCTAGTTGACTATATATATAGTCACCTATCTAGACCTAATGAAACAAGTGATCACAACATTCACTGACTTGATGAATGGAGTTATCAATATTAGGCCTAATGTAGGAATTTTATTCATAACCTGAGCTATATTTCGTACTTTTATATTTCTTATTTTGTACTAAAATAATGCATTTTGGGACTTGAAATGTGTCTTCCGACAAATAATATGAACTGACTGTAAGAATACAAGGTAAATAGTTAACGATTTCATAATTTTTAAAACAAAATCCGATAATAATGTACAATGAATATTTACTAAAATTAGTATTGATCAGAATTATTACATTTATCACCAGAGAGTATCAATGGTCTTGATTTCCCAGAAGAACTCTTTCTCAGAAATGATAGTGATGAGTCATAGCCTCTGAAAAATATAATAAAACTACTTAACCAATAGCTACCAAATGTTCATTAGGTTTTTTACTACTACAGTGCAAGAGTATTTCAAACCCAGTCTTTTCCCCCCAGATCAAATAGTTATCTGAATGGAGAAGGAGTTAAATAAAAATGTTTATATAATTTTTAAATGCTCCATATTTAGATTGATTGTTTTGTTTGTATCATTGGAAGTATTCTAGCTTCTCTTGAGTAAAGAACCTTCATAGATAAACATGGTACTTTATTTTCAAGCTCTGTTCATTTGATAGCATATTTCGGAGAGGGATGTGAATAAAGACTAATCATAAATAAGTTAAAAACAGCTAATAGATTTTGATTGATTTTGAGACAGTGTCATTAGAACTAGTGTCAACAAGACACTAAAATCGATTAAGAAAGATTAAGCAATATTTATTTCTATTAACAGAACATTTTGATTTTCAAATAAATTTACAGTGAGTTAGTAATCTAATACAGTAGGCTACATGTAATAATAATTTACATATATAAATTGTTCAAGATAGCCAGCTATGAAAAAATGCACAAACAACATCAAACAACATCAAATAACATAACATAATAACTAATTACAAGAATCAGTTAGTTATTAAAAATATTGACAATAAATAACAAAAATGAGTTGGTAATTAATTATGATAGTCTCAACAATAGCCTACTAGATCTATCTTATTAATTTATTGTAGTACTAATCTAGGGAAGTTGGTAGTTAATAATAAAGACAAAAGAGAGTTATTAGATAATAGTGGTGTATACTAAGTAAATTCTAATGAATGCTTATAGTGAATACATAGGTCAAACAGGTAGATCCATTAAAATTAGAATTAAAGAACATGTACATTTGATGGAAGTATGGTAAAACAGATTCAAATTTCGCTAACCATTTATTATATTCTGGTTATAGTTTTAATCTCACTGAAAATGTCAGTTTTGCATATTGAACAAAAAAGTATGAAATATAAATTATTTAAAAGTTTCAGAAATCATCAGATCTGTTCTCAATTGCCAACCTCCATGAACAAGTGTTTAACCCACCTCCTTTGTTAAAACCCATTGTCACACATCCTGTCAGGTCATTTACTTTTGCTGCACTAAGCTGCACCTATCGAGAGGTGTTTAGCATCCCTCGCAGAACTCGAGCTTCACAGGGGTATAACATTTAACACACCTTCTCCGAATATACACACGCGTACAACATTCATATTTTTACATTTAGTAGAGGCTGATACTCTTCACATATCACAAGGTATACCTAAACACTACATTTATATATAGAGAAATTTTGACCATGCAGAGTAAAGGACGCTTCACACACATCAGTTCAGGCGCGTCACAGGTCAGTCATATCAGTCACGTCACAGTCTAAAAATGTATTCTTAAATGGATTTCCCATTGCGATGTCTACACTGATCAGGCGCAGTTCCGGCGCCGGTCCATCAGTCGCTCTTCCGGCGTCAGTCAGTCATTTTTATATTTCTTCTCGCCGATATTTTAGGATTGTTCGGACGCGTGACGGACGGGCCTGACAACATTTTATAGACTTCTGTTTTGTTTTTATGTTATTATTTAATATCAAGATGAATGACGAAAAGTTGATAGAATGTGTTCGCCAACATCAAGTTTTGTATGGTCTGTCTGACCAAAAGTATATGGACACGTTTGCAAAAAACAAAATTTGGGAGAAGATAGGTGCCGAAATGAGTATAGATAGTAAGTATTTTTTGTTATTTTTAGTTACTAACAAAAAAATATTAAATTTTAAAATACCCCATTATATATTTTTATTACAACTAAAATTTATAAAATAACAATGTAAATACATGTATAGTTTTGAATTATTTAGACTTTCCTATCGCTTCTAGTGTTTAAAACTACAGTACGCTTCGGGAGGTATGGAAACTCCTCCCGTTAACATACATCGAAATTCGCCTGACTGTGAACCAACTGACGGAAAAATCTCTGATGCACCTGAGACTGAATTGTGACGGCACTGTGACGGTACTGAGACTAGACTGATGTGTGTGAATCGACCTTTACAGTAATAATTAAGGTCTATGGGAGGAATATTATTCAATCCAACCTCTTGATGGGACCAGCATCAGCTTATGGTCAATTTTACCTCAGAGGTAAAAGTACAGTTTGAGATACATTCGTTGTTGTCAAAAGTCAATGGAACCATAATATAATGGAATATCCACAGTGTAACCTGTATGGACTGATACAAAAATTTTGTAAATAGTTCATATTGGTATTGTCTGTTTTAAGATCATTGTAATTTTCAGTTAGTTCAGTTTGAGTCATACCATGGGTACGATTTTTTTATGAACCCAGGATATTTTGGTGTCTTTAGTTATATTATAATTTTAAAGTTAGTTGATAATGTTTGATTGTTCATATCATTGATATGGTTATTGGAATTTATATGTAAAAGAAGAAGTCCCATAACGTATGACTACATTATGTGGCTTCAATATGTTAGTTGAACAGTTGTAGTTTTGTGGGTCAGTTTAGAATGTGGTAGCATGGGATGAGTTGGATCATGAAATATGTCTTGCTGTTCTTGAAGTTATCAGAAGTGGGCCATTATATGGCAGCACTAGAGCTTTCAGTTTCTAAATTTGAAACTATACCATTGAGATGGCTTATCTATTTTATATGTAAAATCATTGATGTTGTTTGTGTAATCCTACGTTTGCTATCATTTGTGTATATAAAAAGTAATACACATAATTGTTTCAAGAGTGAATACACTCTTGAAACAATTATGTGCTCCCAATATCAAGTAATTATCAACTCTCATTATCAAGTAATTAACCTAGAACATGAAAAAATTTGTAAATGCTAACATAACCCAGTAGCGTAGTTGGAAACTAAAACTATTAACCTAAGAAGGGAAGCTAGGCCGGAGCAGTCAAAATAGCTAAGACTAAATACAAACATGATTAGAAAAAAACACAACAGAGCTATACTAAACTGACTGATAAGGGTCAATGGAGTGTTGACCTAACGGTTTATCAAGGTGAACAACCATTTGTATCTTCTTTCAAAAATTAGTGTGATCTAGTCATCATTCCTACTGGTGATTTAAGCAAAAAAGTTCAGCAGTATATAAAAGCAGAAGAATTTTTATTATAACTTTAATTTTTTTGTCAACAGAAGCTATAATTGTCTTATTTTTACACTAGTTTAGCTAATAGGATTGTCTGATAGCTTTCTATATGAGGCTTTGATTATTTTTCGTTTATGTAAGTTTTGTTTTCTAAATGTATTACTTTTACATCTATCAATTTAATTTATTGGTCCGAAAATCTTAACTGGAGTTGATTTATACTCTTGAAATGTCATGTATTTGTCTTTAGTTATAGTTGATATAATGTGGTTGGTATAGTTTGTCTATTATAAAGTAAAAAGCTGTTTTTAGTGGCCCCTAACTTTGTATAATTCATCATATATGTATCGGTCTTAAAGTCTTTTGCTACTTTCTGTGTAATGATTTTTTTTGATTAACGAGTTTTGAGCATGCTGTTAAACCATTTATGCAAGTTTGCATTTACAGACTTTCTTAACAGTGTATTATTCTTAATACTTAGTTCTACTTCAAGATTGGAGCAGTAACTTTTGAAGCATTCTTGAACACTAGGTTTAATAACAAGATGGTTCAAGCATTGTAGCTTATTTAGAAAAGCATCTTCAGTTGATGTAGTTGACATCGCATCTTCAAAAATCGGGATTGGGGGCTGGTGGAGATAATTTGCAGTTGTTGACAAGTCCAGTAAATATGTCAAGTGAGAGCGGTATGTCAGAGGCAGCAGTATTGTCTATATATATATATATAGGCAGCAGTAATATTTTAGTTTATTCCAAGTTTAAAAAAAATTTGAGTTATTAACCCTTTGAAGAGTACAGGGAAATACCGATTAACGAGTACGGCCGTTCTTGAACGTTCTCTGTGCTGTTTGCGTAAATGAGTATGGACGTTCCGGAACATTTTAGGTTACGTCTGAGCAATAAAAGTATTTATCATAAAACAAATTAGTCATGGCTTATTGTGTTGTCACAATTCAACAAGAAATAGTACTAAGAACACATGAAATCGGGTTTTTCACAATTGTAAGGCAGGACAACTCCAGGGGGCGTGGTTTCAGGAGAATTCACCATGCGTATTGATTGACGCGTAAATGTAGGCGATGGCATCGTCTTCTCCGCGGTTGTTTCCCCCATACACACACCTGTGCCTATGTTCCTTGTCTAGTATAAGTGATTTGTATCATTATATTATGTTACGTATATTATACATCAAACATGAAAAATTAAACACTACAAAGCTTTTTTACAGATTCCCCTCTGTCTAGTCTTTTGACACATTTAGCCGCGTCTCAAACGAAACCAACCACGCTTCCAAGAAAATTGAAAAGAAATGTTATATTTTCCATAATGTAGGCTATACTAAATTGATTCGTGGAAAAAAAGCGGACCATCAAACGTTTTTGTCTGTGTATGTCTGCTATACCGACGGGTGACAATGCCACGGTGTTTTTATGCCGCCGACAACGGGATACCGCTATCAGCAAACGAAACCAACACACGCTTCTAAGAAAACTGAAAAGAAATGTTATATTTTCCATTATGTAGGCTATACTAAATTGATTCGTAGAAAAAAAGCGGCCCAGCAAACGTTTTTGTCTGTGTATGTCTGCTATACCGACGGGTGACAATGATTTTTCAGTGCAAATTTTTTTTAAAGTACATTTATCAGTGTAAATTTTTATTCTTACAAGTTTTTAACACAATATTATTATATTATTATACATTTGTAACCAATAAAACAACTATTTAAAATTTTTTTTTTCTTACTCCTTGACAACAATTTTCTTTGTAAATACTTACTAACCAGCTGTTGGCTATTTGGGACGTTCAGGAACGGCCGCACTCGTCAAAGGGTTAAGTTATTACAATCTTTGCTCAGAATGACTCTGATAATTTTTATTTCCATCATTATTAACTCCTTCATAAAATAGTTAGTTAAACATGTAGGTCTTATCAAGGTTGTTTGATCTAGAACCAGAATGCAGTGGTCGCTCATACAGACACATTAGTTAATCAACTAGGTTTGTCAAAGTAGTTTGATCCAGAACAAGAATGTATACAAGAAATTAAATTTATATAGCTTATTGTTATTGTTGAACATAATTTACATTGCTGACAATTTAAACAAGTCTCTAACTATACAAACCATCTACTCTGAAATGTGCACCGATCTTGTCACTTGCATCTCTTGTCATAATTTAAAGTTAAATTTATATAACTTATTATTGTTTTTGAAGATAATTTACATTTCTGACAATTTAAACAAGTCTGTTAATATACAAACACTTTACTATTCAATGTGCATCGATACTATCACTTGCATATCCTATCATAATTTAAAGTTAAATTTATATAGCTTATTATTATTGTTGAAGATTAATTACATTGCTGACAATTTAAATAGGTCTGTAAATATACAAACATTTCACCATGAAATGAGCACTGATCCTATCACTAGAGGATCTCTTGTCATAACTTTAACTACAAAATAAATATGTTATTATTATTGTTGATGTAACATTTACATCGCTGATTAAGTTCAACAAATCTATAGATATACAAACTCTCTACCATGCAGGTATTCATTCACTTGTAATTTTCGTCATTTACTCTCGAGATTTGTACAAGTCTTTAAATATACTAAGTCTATACCATAAAATGGCCAACAGTCCATCCGTTAGCATCTTTCGAAATGAATTAAAGTGGGTAATATATTTGTTTCAACTAGTCTTCAACCATCAACTAGGATTCAAATTGCAAATTACTTGTAAGTGTCATCGTCATCTTTTAATTACCCTAGAAGCGATAATGATCACAATTTAAGTACACTCATTTTAAAAGTTTGAATTGATCATAGCACTTTTTTAAAATTTTAATATATTACAGATACAACATTGATTTACTACAACTTCTATTATTAGATTTAATATAGGTGCATCTACATCTGTACTAAAAAAACATATTTTTGACAGGTGATAAAACAAATATATATACTGTATTATTATTATATGTATTTGTAAAGCTACACCAGATAAAACAACAAATATTATTGTCATTTCAATATGGTTGTTGATTGATATAAAAAGCAATTAGTTGGTCTACCTTTTTGCAATTGCCTTTGTAACACATTTTGGGAACTAAGCACAATAAATGGTTTTGAAACTGTTTTAAAATATTTGATAATGCTTCCTTACGGTGACTTATACAGCAAGTTTACAGTTGATAATATCAAATATATATATATATATATATATATATATATATATATATATATTTATAATATTTTTTAAGTTTGATTTTTAAAACAAATTGTAATATACATATATATATATATATATATATATATATATATATATATATATATATATATATATTTATTTATGTAAAATAAATCGAAATATTAATCCATTTATTTTATTATAGATCGTTATGTACATACTGATATAAATCTTAAATCTGAATTAAGTAAGATGTATCTTTGTTTTAGAGGTTTATATACTTTAGGTACATAGACTTATATTTAGGTATATACAGCATGATTTTTCAAAACACCACACACTAATTATTTTTTAAACCATAAAAAGGTATTCAAATAATGTTTACTGTGAATCTGTTTAGCCATAAGGGGAGCCTAAAAAACCATTTGTACAAAACGCAAACCACCCCATTCAACCTCAAACAACCCCCAACTCCAAAACTTGTAATGGGTACCTTGAGATATATCAAATTGAAGGGCAGGGGAAAATATGACTTTTGGCGGTAAAATAATAATCGGCCTATGCATTCGCTCGCTATGTTTAAAAATAAAATGTTATATTTCTTTTTTATAAAAATACATTAAACTTGTGATTAGAGAAACAGAAAAATATCGAAATTGGTTTGTAAACTTTACCAGAAAAGGTAGAAGATTGTACATCATAAACCATTCCTTTCATCCCAACTCCAAATTTCGTTATCAGTTCCTATGGTATTTGATATTAATAAATTAAAAAGTTCATAACAAACAATGAGTTTTGGTGGTAAAAAATTGGTGATTTTGGTAGAACTGTACAAAACCTACGTAAAAACAAAAACAAATTGTTTAATGACAAACCAGTTTGTACAGTACCTTTCAAAATGAAAACTAGTAATGATAAGATGTGTTATTTAACAATAATCACAAGAGATTTTCATAATGTTCACCATTTCTCTCCAACCAATAAAAGAATCTGTTTACGAAATATACAATCTGACTTTTTGTAATGTTTCGCGAGGTATCGCTGTACACTCTTGAACAATTTTGTTTCTCAATTCTTGTAGATCAGCTGGATAGGTCTTGTATGTAACAGATTTAAAATGGTCTCACAAAAAAAAAATCAAATGGTATTAAGTCAGGTGACCTTGCTGGCCACTCAATAGCTCCTCGCCTGCCTATCCACCTGTCAGGAAAATGATTGTTTAACCAGTCCCGGTTCGTTCTCTGTAATGAGTAGGAGCAACTCCCCTACTTCATTCACTGTATTTTCAAATAAGTCTTTTATCAAAAGATTGATGTACTCTTCAAGTAAATTATTGTATACTATACTATTTAAGTTGTCATCAATGAATAAGAGGTCATCAATTGTGTCCCCAAAAATCCCTGCCCACTCATTACGTTTTTCAGACCATTGTGAATTCCTTTCTACAAAAATATGAGGGTTCTCGGGGCTCCTGTATCGACAATTTTGTGTGTTTACAAAACTATTCAAAAAAATTTACTCTTTTTAGAAAAACAAATATTACGTAACTAATTATCATTTATACAACAAAGAATGCGAATAGAAGAGACCTAGCTGGACTTTACTGGGAAGCTCGATCAAGAATGACGTGAGCCAGGATGAGCCATTGGAAACAACAACAACAACAAAGAGTGATCATCTCCTCGACTTTTCTGTCGTCCTCGTGCAATTCATGTAGAATCATCATTTTATATGGATACCACTTGTTAAGTTTAGTAACTTTATGAACATCGTTTTGTATTTGTTATATATTCTGTAATAATTGATTTGTTCTACCAAGAACTACGAAATTTTGTTTATACATTTCTTTTGCTTTGTACGTTAGACCTACTGTAAGCTACTGTTCTAGACCTAAGTGGACAGTGTAGCTGATCATCAAATAGCTTATTAAATCATTTAATTTGCGGTTTTTTTAAATATTACCCTGTAGCCCACGGATTAGTGATATTTATAGATATAAATTCAATTACATTTTTGTTACATTTACTAATCCAACAGTTTGCCGTAAATGGATACTAACAAGTAAAGGCAACTTAAAAAAATCATTTGAGACTAAATATAGTTTTAAGTTGTTATATTTTTACCGCCATATGATTAAACGTTTTACCCGCCATCATATAATTGAGATTTTTTTTTAAAGAAAGGTAACCTGGTTGTGTGATATATTTTGAAAAGTTATTTTCAAAACTGAATTCAGTAACAAAATCTTCTGTTTTATGTCATCTTCTATCTCCAGCTATTCAAGAAAAAATATAATTTGTCTTTGTAAAGTAGAAAATTATACACAAATTTAATGATGTACATGCTTTTTACACATGATACTATCTACAATATTCGTATCATTCTCGATTGTGTAAAATGTTTTTCATTAATCCATAATCATAAAATGCTAAAATTATTAACTTTTGATATGATTTTATTATTTTTGTAATAATATCAACTTGTATAAAGAAAACGTAAATAGAAACAGATAATGAAAATTTTCTAAAACAGAGTTCAGAATAAAAATGTGTAATCAATATCACAATTAGTTTAAAACATTAAATGTCTTTTTGAGCATATTTATTTCAAAAATTTCAGACATATTTTCCTTAATAGTTAGATAACATTAAACAACTTATTTTAATACAATAAATTTCCTTCCTTTCCTTTCATCTAGAGACAATATATTTATTAGATTCAAACATAACATTATTTTGCTTCTTTACTAATTTTAGGTGGAAAAAATATTTATCAAGTTCTTAATGATAACAGGATTTTAACATTTACATTTGTGTAACCTTATAAATGAGGATTTTTTAAATAATTTGTTTATTGGTTTTTTTATTCGATTATCATCCAAATAGGTAAGAATGGAGTTAAAATATGCTAGGTCATGGTAAAATATATTATTGTTGGTTGCTTACTGAGATTACAATGCAGGAACAAAATTAATTGATTCAATATATAAAGAATGTTTATTACAGCTCTTGTAAATTACTTGTCTTTCATCAAATGGACACTGTTGATCCCGGGATAAAAAAGGGAAAGCATTTTTGAATGTAATCATATTGAAGGTTGTAAAAAGAACCATCATAGCTTTATTCTTTGACATCTTATTTCCAGAATTGTTGTGATGGATAATATGAATAATTTATTTTTAACTCCTCTTTCAATCGTATCTTAATTTCGAAACATAACAAATTTTTTTTTTCTAATATCATTTTTCTAATCTTATCCCTTTCATGAATGTCCTACAATCTTGCCTAAATAAATTTCGACCACTGTAGAAGATAAATTTCTACAAAACACACATATAATTCTTTATGTTACGTTTTATTGATGAATTCATCATCTACAGTTGTTACCAATCGAAAAACTAGATTTAAAAGTTTGAGGTTATTTTATTTTATATTTTTATTATATATTCTATGTACAGTACAATATAAATAATTTCTTTATAATAATGCCTAGTAATTTATGCCAATCAGGATCTAGTAATACTTATATCACTTATCACACCATTAATTCAAAAGTCTCTTTTATAACAAGATCAAAATCTAAATTTTTGTGTATTAATTTTGGGACATAACTTCAAATTTGCATCATTAAAGAGTTTTGTTTACGTCCAGCATTACCATTTACAAATATAAATATATTTTTTGAAACAATCTTCTTTAAAATGTAAGTACGAGTAACTAGGGAATTTTTGGCAGAAGAATTGGTTGCCACCGGCATTTTATTATTGTCTAAAGTGTCACAAGAAATAGTTAAAAGTTGGACTCAATCAGAAATTTTTTGTATACTCATGAATCACTATGGTCTTCTCAACTTGGTTCTACAGACTATACTCACGATGGTCCGGATGTCATCCTATTTATTATCTTTACCATATTGAAAGAAAAGTTTAAGTATTTTTTTAACCTTAGTGTCTTTTCTCTGTGGTGGCAGACTATTTTTGTATATTTAGCAGGCATTATTTAAAAAAATCATACAATATAGTAAGTTTGATAAGTCTATAACTTTTTATAAATCTTTGTAGAACATTACTTTAACACTGACACACACACACACACACACACACACACAGAGCCGCGAATGCGCTTTGACGATGGATCGTGCGAGCTCGAACCTCGCTTTGGTTCGTCACTTGCCGCGAACCCTTACGACTGTTGCGAGTTCGAACACTTTACTCTCGCGACTCTAACCTCGCTTTGGAACGTCCTTCGTCAGGAGTTCTTACCTCTATACAATCGCGGACAAGACCAAGATGTTCACTTTTACCCTTTTTCTAATCAAAGCTATTGCAAACCTTGGCTTTTGTAAGTATGAGTTTGTTCTCATTAACTTACAATTTTTTAATTTACGAAAATTCCCTGAATTTTATTTTATCGCTCACTGAATTTATTATTTTCCTTTTTACACTCTCTTTCTCTGGGGAAGTGCCTTTTGGAAGAAATCGGCTCCTGAATTCTGATAATAATTTCTTCAAAATTTTATATTAATTATATATTACCAGAGCACAGTTATAGTAATTATCTTAAAAATGCAATGTTAATAAACAGAATGGTAAATGAAAAGAATTAAACTTGAGAATAAAATTTTATGTCTTATTGATCTTCAACACAAATTAAAACAGTTTTAAAATTTTATAACACATCAATACACAACAAAATATGACACAAATCGTCGATATCTCTTCGGATTCCTCTTCTGTCCAATCTTGAGGGTCTTGTAAAACTCGATTGGTCGTTTTCGCACATTTAGTTTACAAGATATCGCACTTTTTCGAATGTCTATTTTACAATTTTTAACTTTCGATATAAGTCCTTTTTCACAATTCTTTTGTATACAAATTCTTCTTCTTATCCTATGACGGAAATATCTTCTTAGCTTTTCGTCGTAGCTCGCTTGGCTCTCGAGTCCTCGAAGTCTTGAGTTTTTGATCGTCGTATTATTTGTCTATAAAATCCCCCCCATTATCAATTTTCACCTCTGCTCTGTTGTTTTACACTTTTACACAATTAATACACATTATTCCTTCCCTTTATTTCCCCTTTAACATTTATTTTTACCGCTTTTGGGCTTTAAAGTTTTACTTTTTGTTATTATTATAACTCCCCCATTTTAACTTTAAATCTGATTTTCATTGCTTATTATTGTTCCCTACGGTTGTCTCTTCAATTGTTATTATTATTTTTTAGTTTATCCCCCCTTCACCTTTAAAAACTTAAAAAACTCTCCAAGAATGACTTTCTAAGTCCATTCTCCCCTGGTTATTATTATTATTGTTTATTTTTTATTTCTGAATATTATTACTTCCTCTATTGGTTATGACTTTATGATTTTTGATTTTTGAATTTCCCCTTTTTTCAAATTTTAGGTTTTTGAGCCCTCCTAATTTCTTGAATAGCTTTTTTGTTTTAGGTGCTTTTAAATTTATTTCTTGATATTATTAGTCGGTTGACTCTACTGAATAATTATTTAACTTAATATTTTAGTTTTTTTAATAAAATAAGAACCACGATAGTTTGGCTTTCATGTCTGTGCAGGCAAAATTCTCCCCTCGTCTTGCGTGATGTCAGCGCACTATCGCATTCCCACTTTATTGTGTTTAGCGCGGCAATTTAAATGTTTTAAATTGAACATGAGACTAATGATTTTCTCATTCCGTCTCAACACACACACACACACACACACACACACACACACACACACACACACACACACACACACACACACACACAAAGATTTATATCCTCCTAATATCTTCCACTGTATTGTTTTCTTAATTTAAAAATAATAAAATTGTAATACACACGAGAAGTCTTTTTTCAAAGATAATTATTCTTTTTCATTTAATTTGAAAGTTACATATTATAAAAAAGAAGAAAGTATAATTTAGATATTAAATGCTAAAATATAAAAAGACCTATTAGAAATAGGTTTACAAAGACTCATGAACTAGGTTATGACATAGGTTCAGGTAAACAAATGTCAAGCCAGCAGACAATTTTTCATCCGTCACGAAAAGGAAACGAAATTAAGGAAAAAGGAATTTAGGAAACAAATCCTGTGACTTTATTTCCACCTCGATAGACACCAATAATTAGCTGTGGACTCACCTCCATTTTTGATTTTTGAATGCAAAAAAATAGCACTTTCTTTTTTAAAATTGAACCGTTAAGTGAAGTACCATTTCGACGTTTGTGCATGAACCAACACCAAAGAGCATCGTCAACATATTCATTTATAAGTTTTTCTAAGAGCGGTGTAGAAATTGTGGTCACTTCTCATGTTTACAACCCATAGTCTTTAGCTGACAAACATATAGATCAGTTATTGCTTTTGTACAACTTGGTTGTGAGAGGACAGTGTAAATCTTAAGTATAAAAAAAAACCCATATTTATGAAGAGGTGATAAATGAAACATTGACAAAATGATTTTCAAATCTTTTTCAGACATGGTTTTTGAATAATAGTCTATATTCTGACTGAAAGAAATAACCCAATATTGTTTGATATTTTCCTCATCATCAGCCCAAAACCTTTTTATCTCTTATACAGTATGCCTACTGTTACATTAACTCCCTTCACTAGTCTAGAACCTCCCAGTAAAATTCCAGATTTCTGTCCCTCTAAGGGCTCATTTATAGTGAGTATAGGTGTGACAATTTTGTGGTATTCTAGCTGGATCTGGACTTTTCTTCATGTAGTTTTGAATTAGATACCTCTCTTTCATCTTTCCTATTAGGTATCTCTTGACCAAGTTTTGTTCTCTTATGAACCTGGTGCTATTAAGATATGTCTATTTGATACACTTATCTTCTTTTCTAAAGAAATAATGGCCCAAAAGAAGGATTTTCACCCAAGTCTTAACCATAACGCTACTTTTCGTCATGCTTCAATCAAATGTTGAAAACAAAATAAATAATTTAATGTTACAACAGTCTGTACATGATGGAATTCCATGATAAATGTTTTCAATTTAGTTGCTTGAAAATGCCTAACGGCGAAACATATGTCGCAATTAAAGCTGTTTTGTGGAATTGAATAATCGTCTCATTATTTCCAACAAAATAAATGCTTGATATTTACAAAGACAAAAACTTTAGAACTTCCTGTTTTATTTGGTATAAAAATATTTTACTAAAATGTAACATATTGAATACTGACCACTCTATACAAGTTTTTATTTTCATTAATGTTTACTGACACAATACTACAACTATTCGACTTCATAAAATATGAAAATAAACGAATAACTCCCACTTTCAATTGGTACCAAAATAAATCTGGATTAAAGAAGTTTATCAAGTGATTAAAATTGTTGAAAATGAGTGATTTTTCATTTGTTACAGTATTGTTTTTGTTAGCAACAATAAACTTCGTACTAAATAACGGTTGTTTTATACATGAATATTAAAATTTAGTGTTCCCTTTTTATTAATTGGCCTACCCAAATTATTGAGATTGGAAGAATATGGGACGTACTTTTCATTTATTTTTAAAAAAATGTTATTTCGACTACCATTAGTCACATGGATCTCACAGACTCACTATATATTCACTGTTAATAGTCTCATGACCCTACGGACTTAGTGTATATGAACTACTATTGTGGCAATTTAATGGTTAAACAAGGTAGGACATTATTAGATTTAATATAGTATGTTAAAATTGTTATCTAGTACTATAGATTGTTATTTAAAAATGTAAAGGGGAATCAAAATGGAGTCAGCATGGTAATTTCTGGTGGTAAAGTATGTTTTCTTGCTAGGACATTGTGAATTTTTGATATGTGAGATTGTGATTATCCAAATAATTTTCTATGAATTACGTTAATAGGTTTGATAAAATATGAAAAACATTGCTTATTGGTTTTTAAAATTTAAAGAAAACGTTACTTTTAACACAATTACAAATGAAAACCAAAGTTTTCAGTGCAAACAAGTTTTAACCGTGAAAATTAAAAAAAAAGATAAAAACACAATTCAAATGGCTATAATAGGTCTTTCGGGTGAGATAAAATGTTACAAATACCTTACAAATCAAGCACTTTGATATTTTGTGAATTGTTAACACAATTTCTAAAATATATAAGCGTAGTAGGGGGGCCTAAATAGTTATTCATCAGCTAGATATACAAATAATTATAATATTATTGAGTGTGACTACAGTCGTTACTCGGTAACCTGAATGAACAAGTAAATAACCCACCCCCTTTGTTAAAACCTATTGTTTAAACTTTCTGTTATCCATGTCCCTTTCAGGTAATACCAGGTCATTGCCCTACCTCTGCTTTCATCCCCACCTTCATTCCTAGATGTTAGTGTTAAGTTGACCTGTATTTTAGTTTTTAGTTCTTAGTTGTCTGACGATGCCTTACAGCGAAACAGCTGTAGCAATAAATTGTTTTTTTGTGAAATTATAAGTGCTTATCATTTTTGTTTTGCCTAATTATAATATCTTGAGATGATGATAATTTAGAAGATAAAGTCGAAGAGGAAGATACATTTTAGAGATCAATCATTTCCATGGCAACCATGGTTGGCTGTGGAAGCGGAGGAAAGAAGGAAATATTTTTTATGTCACTTTGTTATTTAAAATTTTGCTGTTTTTATGGAGTACCATTAGGTTGGTTGTGGAGGGAAAGAAAGAAGGTTGAATATACTTGTGAAGATGTATACTTGAAGGTTGAATATACTTGACTAAGAGGAATAGTCATCTAGTCCTCCCTGGAATAAACTAACACTGATCATAATATTATATTCTGTCTTGGAGGAGTTTGAACTCAAAAGAATATAAATCCACCAAATACAAGATGTAGGCTGTCTTGAATGATGATATCATCAAATTTAGAAATAAACATCTAAATATAGTAGTTCTCATCCTAATTACACATGAGAAAAATATGCATGTGACAACCCAAAGAATTAAATTAAAGAAGGTACATATAAATATAAGGTACATGTCTGGTGTTTTTAGAGCTTCACGTCTGAATTTATATAATCTTCGGTCCATTGATGGATCTGGGGTCAGGTATATTCATAACAGTATGTACTTGTGGAGATTTCAATTTCTTATAAGCGCTTTTAGGTTTGATGATTCTAAAACCTGGAACATGCACAAAAATTATGACATTTGCTGTTTGAATATTACTGGAAAAATGTAAATAAAACTTTTATATCATTAAGTATGTTTCATGAATAATAGTTGAAATGGTCGAATCATTTGAAGGATGTTGCACATTTAGGTAATTTATAACTCTCCAAGTATGGCATCAAAGACATTTTACATAAACAAGATGTATGCTGAAGACAGCCGGATGATCCAATTTGGGACTTGCTATCATCCACTATTCAGTATTTTTCACAATGTGGTAGATATGTGTGTGTGTGTGTGTGTGTGTGTGTGTGTGTGTGTGTGTGTGTGTGTGTGTGTGTGTGTGTGTTTTAACTCTAGTCTTAAGGACATACTGACATGTTTAATAACAGACCACCTATCATTACTTGATAACTTTAAAACAGAAATGGTTATCTTAATTATACAAGTTAATATAAGTCAGTTATTATCATCACAGGTTACCAGAAGTTCTTGAAACCATTGAATATCAATAATTACACATTTCTTTTACAATTCATATTATATATTGAGCAAATTTTATATAGAAAGGTACCCGTTAGTAAACATTGTGGTCTTGTTTATTTTTGTTATTTATTATTTTATTGTTGGTTTTATTAATTTGTATTTAATAATTAAGAAATTATTTCCATTCAATTAATTTACGGAGTGTATAATTTTATCAGGCAGTAGAAATTTGTTGAGTGTATTATACGATAAGAGTTGGTGAGTGTATCAAGAGAGTATGATTAAATATTGTTTTTAATTCCTTTGCTGATTTTTGATACATGTTTGATTATTTTAATTCTCTGGCATACTTTGGTCAGAAGTGTTATGATAGGCAAAGACCTTACATATTGTGGCATAGTTTTATAATAGTGGTAATTAATGGCACCTGTTGTGCAACAGTCAAAGGTGAGTTAAGATTTAAGATGCAGACAACTCTGTTCAATATTATTGTTTTCTGTAATCTTCAGATAGAGTTTTATCTAATGCGTTTATTAACGCCTTGCTCAAATGAGCTGTGTAAAAAATTTAGCTCCGTGGTCTTCTTGCTAAGAATATTGATTCAGTTTTTTACATTACCATGGTTCAGTATATTACCATATATTGATTTCTTTTCATTCCACATAAATTATGAAATTGTTCTGTGGAATAACTCCACCAAGCAGATAACCCCAAAGCGCCATTCATTTTCAGAAACAAGCCGTAAGAATTATGGCTGATTGTACTGAGCATTTTCACTTTTCCTTATGTATACATCTTAGATGTAATATTAAGTTACTAATTTAAGAGTTGTTCAGCGCTTAATATTGATGTACATGTAAATAATACCTGTAGGAGAAATGATGTGGACAAGAGCACAGGTTAGTAGTTTTTAAATAATTTCTATCTAAAACTTGCAGGCTGTTTTATAAATAAACTTTCTAAAGAGTTTAAGGAAACAATGGATGTCATAATTCTAGAAAATAACTTTATGCAGTTGCTGGAAAAATTACATATATTATATATGTTTAATTATTTTTAATTTTATAAGTTTTTATATATTTATGTATATGTGTTTGTATTTATATATACCCCTGAAGGGGGGTGCAGACTAGCTGCACCTAATAAGAGGAGGTTGGCATCCCTCGTGGTCCCCAGTCAAACACTCACAACACATAGACTATCATCCATATAAACGTATACCCATTTCACCTTTATACATTTTCTTACCTTCACCTTTACTTAGGTTTTTATCACAAGGGGCTGCAGACCACCTGCACCTATTAAGAGGGGTTTAGCGTCCCTCGCGGAACCCGAGCTATACAGGGGTGGTACATTAAAACATCTTCTCCTAATATACACACATATACAACACTCATACATATTTTATATTCGTCAAGGCTGTTACACTATACGATTCATGGGGATAATAAGCACTCTACATTTATATATAGGGATTAGTTTCTTTCTTTTTTGTTGACCATACAGAGTTATAGTGCATCTGGGAGTGTTTACCAGACCAAAGCGTGACAACTTTTGAATCTGGTAAGCTGATGTGAAATAGCTCTGCCGAAAACGTTTATGCGCGGTTTCTGTTCAGTAGCCAGCCACTTTGGTCCTTGGTGAGGAAGTGTTTGCAATGGGGGAGTTATCGGATCCTCCCTTTCCAGTTGCGGGTCTGGACTGATGCCCATCCAGTCTGGTTAAAGAGGATACTCTGGGCCCCAGAGTTCTGGGGTTTGGAAATGACTGAAAGTAATCCAAGGGTGTACTCGTTCCCAGAGTCTCATCTGGAACCGCCCAACACGATGAGCTGGTAACTCTTATATGGCCTCTACATTTACAAACGTCACCCCGGGAAGTGAAAAAAGACAACTTTTGGCATCGTCCGAAGAGTCTTTGTGCGAATGCAAAAGACGAAGTTTAGACGTAGGGATCCAGGGACCTGCTCCCAGATTCTTTATTGTCCGCCACAGTACTGAGGGATCAGATCTGTCAAAGATCTCCCCCTTTGTTATTAATAAAGCCATAACTGGTGCTGCAAGAGTCGTTCGTTCCATTAGAAAACTGAGAAATGGAACTTTATTAGTACAGACTGACTGATAAACAGAGTCCCTCTCCATTAAAATTGAAGTCCTTTTTCAATGTTGTTAATGTGTTAGTTGAACCTCACAAGGGTTTGAATTCTTCTAGAAGCATTATTTCTTTCCGTGACCTATTGAACGATAGTACGGAGGAAATAAAGAAAGAGCTCGCCGAATAGCACGTTACTAATGTTGAAAGAATATTCCGTACAGAAAATGGTGAGAAAAAAACCAACTGGCTCTTTAATATTCACATTTGCTGTTCACAATGTTCCTGAGCGAATGTTTGCTGGATTCTACAGTCTAACTGTTAGACCGTACATTTCAACCCAAGGAGTTGTTTCCGATGCCAAGGATTTGGTCAAGTTATATCAGCACTTGCTCCAAAGAGGAAGTGTGTGGTTAGTGTGACATAAAGACCTGAACAGCGAAGTTTGTAAAATGGAAACAAAGTGTGCAAATTGTGACAGCGACCATCCTGCACGTTCACCGAAATGCCCAAAATATAAAATTGAGAAGGCAATTTTAGAAATTGTTGCCAAAGAGAAACTCTCCTTTTCAGAAGCTAGGAAAGTATACAGGCAAAGAACTGCTCTACCTCCTACTGTAGGAAAATCTTACGCAAGTGCGACATCAACCCCAGCTCCGAATTCATATTCCTCATGTAAGGAACTGGGTGAGATGGTTCCTTGCATTACTTGCCGAGCAAATAAAGCAATTAATAGCAGTCCAAAGCGGTACTTCTGTTAGCTTGCCTTCTTCTTTTAACGTTGACCTTCTTGCCAAATCTACAAAGCCTAGTGCTACCAAGGCTAAATCTGCGCCTTCACCACTAAAAAACCTCAAATTACCATCGATAAAGGGACAGCTAATTAAACCAAAATCGGAATCAGTGTCAGTTCTAACAAAATCTTTGTCTTTAGTTAAAGACCAGAATAAAAATTCTCAAGGCAAGCCCAACACACCACTGGGTGTTACTAAGTCCCAACAAATCCAAAGTAAAGTTGGGGCAGGTTCTTCGAAACCCCTCCCAAAATTTACTCAGGCGTCTACCAAGCCTTTAACTACTGATATTCCAGTTGTTGAGGTTGCTATGGATTTTGACCCTAAAATATCTAAAATTAAAACTAAACTTTAACCACCTGACAGTCTTTCAAGCCCGGCAGGTAGAATTAACGATACCAGTCCAAACCCTTTTTAATTGTTAACAATCCATTCATATATTAATAGTTTTATATCTCAATCATAAAATATGGCAGAAAATTTAAACTTGAATAGTGTGATACAATGGAACATTAACAGTATGAGAAGTCACATCAAAGATCTTGGTTCTTGCATGTGATACATCTCCTTTAATAATTTGTTTGGAAGAGACTCATCTCCATCAACCACTCTCATTTAGTTTGAGGGGGTTTTCAGTTTTTCGTACTGATTATGTCACTGCAGACAGATTTAAAGGAGGAGTTTCAATACTCGCCCATAGTTCCATCTGATTTCTTTGCAGAATTTTTCTTGCAGTTTTCTTTTCTATGTAGGTACGTTATCTGGTTAGGTTTTAGTCTATGTTTGATTCAAATTGGTTCAGTTGTTTCTAAGTTATATCAATTTTTGTCTTGAAGGCTAATACAAAAACCAACATTTTTGACGTATTTTACATATTTAAAAAAACTTTTTAATGACAAAATTGGTATATGGTTTGAATGTTAATTGAAACAGAAAACATTTTTTAAATCGGCGCAATACCGAAAGTTCCTGAATTATGGCCATTTTTTGCTGCTGAAAAGTAGGAAATCCAAATTTTCTAACACGTAAAATATTTCAACAAAAGACTTTGATGTTTTGTAACAACACTGCTATGATGTTTGTATCTGTAGCAGTGCGAGTAGAATTTTGCAGTATTTCTCTGCCTGCCATACTTCTCCAACCAGAGTCTTCTCCTATCACACCTTCTTGTCTGTCTGTGTTGACAATATTATAACTCGAGAACTGCTAATCCAATTTTCATGCAATTTTCTTTCCTATACGTTATCTGGTCAGGTTTTAGTCTTATTTTTTTAAATCAAAAAATATATTTTCTTAGTAGGGCCTATATATCAATTTCAAGTTTGACACATACTTAAAACGTTATTTAGAATTGAAGGAATTATAAAAATTGCTTTTAATGTTTCAAAACTATAAATGGTTTTAGTTCCAACGACACTTGACTCTTGGCACTTGACTCTGGTGGGAATTGCATGATCAATGGAGAGGATTTCTAATTGTATATGAGCATTTTCTACCTTTCACAGAAAAAAAAATTCTATTGTTAACTGCTGTGATTGACGGATGTGTTTACCACTATCATTTATGCAATTGTATTTCCCCCATTCTTTTATCATTGTTTATAGGGTTCCTATATATTTTATATGTTGGTTTAGAAAGTAACAGGGAAATGCTTTAGTAAATACTTATAGATATTTATTTATATCTTTGAAATATATTGCCGACTTCGAAAAGGGTGAATCGCGGGTACAGCTTTATATGAATGAACTTACTTTCTTCTTCTGTGGCAAAATATCCAGTCTTATCTGCACTATTAATAAAAGTGTTTCTTACCCAGTCAAATGAAGCCTTTTAAAGGGGTGGGAAATATGTTTCTATTTTTCAGTTCAACAATGTTAAACTTTGTAAAATTAATTCAAGAAGTCTTTAGTCAACATGTGTACAGTAATCAACACCTACCTTGATTAACAGTCACTTCCAGTAGATTCTGTTTCGACAGGTGTCTGTTTTTTTCACAGTTTTTGAAGAACCATTGAAGATAGCATCTCTTTGTTTGGATCAATTGTAATGTTGCTTAGTCAAGGGTAGGAGAATGAGGGTAGGTCCCCATTGGGCAATATAATAATTAGCCATATCATGTGACATTGAGTTGCTTAACAGATGCGAAATCTGAAACCCATCGAAACTGAATCTACAGGAAGTAACTGTTTGTTCAGGTCTTTGATTACTGGACAACCTTGCTATTCCTTTTTAAGTTCAGACATGTCCACTTTGTCTCCTTTTCTGTTTATTCATAGCAAATTTTTTTCTAAAAAGAATCAATTTTATTGTGGAAGTGAGGTTTTCCTTACATGATTTTGTTAAGGAAATTTAAGTTTTGGGTTATGTCTACAATGTATATTACTTTACTACAGAAAGAAGTCTTCACTGAGGGTATCAGTAAGTTATAGCTACAGGAGTAAAAATTAATAAAAACTCTTCTTTGAGCTCATGAAGTCTTGAACAATCATCATTAGTATAACAATCTCATTTCTGTGTACTTTTATTTTCAGATGTCCTTCCGAGTGGTGCGTACTAGCAAGTTTCGGCATGTTTATGGTCAAGCCTTAAAAAGAGAACAATGCTACGATAATATCAGGGTGTCTAAATCTTCATGGGATTCAACATTCTGTGATGTAAATCCAAAGTTTTTAGCAATTATCGTCGAATCAGCGGGCGGAGGAGCTTTCATCGTTTTACCACATCACAAGGTACTATGCTTTTAATTATTTTAAACCCAATTAAATATTAACTAGTTTGCCTTATCAAGATTACTATTGTTTTTAGTAAATTTCACAATTTTCACAATTTTTATTTTATTTTGTTAGTAAAGTTTTGTATTGATACTGTTTTTTAAACTTGACGCCAATTTTGCCTTTAAATTATATGTTTTGTATAGAAAAATAACACATAATTCATACCTTTTTATATTTTACTAGGCTTTAAGTTATGAGTACAAAGTTCTTTTTGTTAAAAAAAATATGTACAAAATATAAAAGTAGAAAAATGGTCTCTTGTGATGGCCTTTACTAACTTTAGTTCTAAGCAATTCTATTAACTTTCATTTAAGCCAACTGCTGTTTGTAATAAAACTAATTACACAGAGTGGTCTTGAAACCATGCGATTGCATCACTATACGGCAGTAACACTGGAAAAATAACTTTTGTTAATGATGTAGCCATATTTTATTTCAAAATTATGGAAGTTATGTTGTTTAAATTATTCAAATACAATATGTGGGTTAAAAAAACTCAAAAGAAAGAAAATATTTTTTAAATTCTCAATTTCTTAAATTAAGTCCATGTATGTATAGGCTTTTTTTTGTTGCTATAATCATAAAAACCTATAGAAATAAGAGACTATAGACTGTGTAAAAATTTGTATTGGTTTTCAATTGAACCATAAAATTTAATAATAATACTCATAATAATGTTTTTATTGTACAAAATAATATATTTATTAGAAAAAGAAAATATAAAAAAATTGTATTAGTATACAGTACATAACAGAATTAAATACAGTAAAATAAAAAATAAACTTGTAGTAAAATGCACTACCACACTTATGGCATGACCCCAGGTTGACAACATTTACAAAAATAAATTTCTTCAAAATTATTACTAATAATTAAATACCTAAGTAAGTAAATGTTTGTTTTACTGATTTTCCCTATTTAATATATTTATTTGTTGTTCCTCAGGATTCTGCCTCCAAAATACCCTTTTCTAATTTTGCCTAAAGTTAAATATTTACCAATAAAGTATACATTGTAATAGTGTTCATTTTCAGTTTTGTAATCTTGGTTTGAATAGAAAATAAGTTTGACTCGGGTAGTGAAAAGGAAATGTATTCTGTTATTGAGTAAAATAAATAAAGAATAAAATAAATAAAGAAAGTAATAATTAGTACTAAATGGTCAGAGAAATTTGTTAAAAGTATGTTAATAATAAAAACGTATATAATGTTAGTTATAAGAGAAATGTGACATCAGCGTTGTGTGTAAAGGTGGGGATACAGTGATAAAAACAGGATTGTGCCAGTGGGACATATAGTTTTTAAGAGGTAAGACGTATAGAGAAATGAGTATGTTTGTAGAGACAAAGCCGAACTGTGTAAGAAAGAAAATGTTTTCAAAAGGACTATAATTTCTATTTAAAGAAGTATTATGTGACTTAATAAGTTTGTTTTGAATAAGTGAGAAATAAACTTTCAGAGAGTGAAGACGTGGTTTCAAAAATGACAAATTAGACAAAGCCGTACCGCGGAAGGAGGAAAACGTTTTCAAAAAAGACAAGAGTTTCTGTTTAAAGAAAAATCATGTGACTTAATAAATTTGTTTTGAGTAAAAGAGAAAGTAAACAATTGTGATTATTTGGGAAGTGAGAAATAAAACTGAATAAGTTTTTTTTTGTTTTAAGAGAGACGGGAAGTGAGTTTGAAAGATGCCATGTGATTTGAACGAGGAAGTAGTTTGAATAAAATGAAAGTTTTAACCCTTTTAGCACTGAAAATAAAATAGTCTATTTTACATTAGAGTGCTAGTAGGTTAGATTTTTTTATTTTTCTTTGTCTAAAGTTCTATTTTAATTTGAATTCTTTGAGTTATACGGAGATAAAAAATAATCGAACTTAGCTTTTTGAAAGGTTTATATATTTTTTACAATTAAAAAAGATTTAGAGTAATTTCCTTGTAACTTAGATGCAAATATCTAGTGTTCATATTTTTTATTACACTTTTAGAAACCTATAGAGGTTAAAAACCAGAGAGTTAAAAAACATTACTGCCATGAAAAATATGCCTACTTCAAAATGTTTTTTGGCTATGGTATACCTCGAAGCATTCATCTGGATGCAAAGTTGGGTTGGATACACATGTCTTACAAAAATATCCTCTTTATTTCATGTCTCTTTTCGAAATCCTATATTCAAACACACAATACTTCTTGTGCCCCTCATTTTCTTTGATAAGAAATGCCGTCCTTCAAGTGTCATCTGGAGGTCCTTGGGGTTTCCGTCCTGGTTTTCTCTTCTTCTGCTGAGCAAATCTTTCTGCAACGAGATCCTGCACCAAACTTTCACGAAATTCCTCATGGGTCAGTGGTTTCTTACTGTACTGCGTTTGTGTGGCTTTATATAATAAATAAGAGTTCACAACACCCTCTTCCAATAGCCAAAAAAACACCTTTTCTGTAACATTTTTTAGTACGGCACATAAATTGATAGGAGGAAATAAAATGATCTGACCTATCAACCGCTCCCATATGTTTAGTGTAATCAAGAGTTACATCAGGTTTTGAAACAGACGGCTTACCTGGCCACTTATTTGGGACATCCCGTCATGGTCGTCTTGTCCCCTTTGCTTTTTGTGCTTAGCATTGTTACAACACGCTTATCTTTCCAGCACAAAACCAAAACGTTCCCTTTTCTATGGGAAATTACTTCACCTTTTTTTATTTTTTTACAATGTTGTTTTAGATTCTTTGGCATGCCAGAACTAGTAATCATTACTGTCCTAGTTGTAAAACCTAACAATTATTTTTTAGTAACTCTAAAGCTAGTTCTGGACTTGTATAGTATCGATCAGTGTAGATGTGAAGTCCAGATCTTGGTGTATGTATATCCTTCATTAGCACAGATTCAGTCAGAACCTTCACTATTTGAGTGGTTTTCAATAGATTAGTATCAGCGATCAATACTTCTTTACCAAAATATGGAATAAAATCATAAATGTAGCCATTACTACAGTCAGAAACAACAAAAACCTTTAGCCCAAACTTTACAGGTTTTTGAGGGTTGTACACCCTAAAGCTAATCCGCCATTTGAAGGAAATGGTACTCTCATCTGTTGCAACATAATTCTGGGTGAGTAAAATAGTTTACACATTTTTTTCATGTGATCAACTATTGGTCTAATTTGAAAGCCTTTATTCCTTGCCATATGGCCCTGGTCGTGGTTAAAGTGAACATTCCAAAAAATATTCAAAAAATCATCCTTAGAAAATATATCACAAAAAACTGTATTCTCTTTGTCCACTTAGTAGAAAAATATGCTTTGATATTAGGTAGAGGGATAAGACCCACGTTTAGTAAGGCCCCAAGAAACGCTTTTAGATCAGGTACAAAGATATCTTTCCATTTGTTTATTCTTGCACGGGGTGAAATAGCTTCACCTCTTCTCTGGTTAGCAAAATGATTGGTTTCATTGCATATAACTCATCAAATCGTCATTGAAATAAAGATAAAAATAATCAATGGGTCTAGTTTCATCATCAAAAAAACTTGGCAAAATAGGGCCCTCATTGACATTGTAATTTTGTGGCTAGGCCCAGGATCATAATATGTTATGTCTACCCATTGGTCATCATCAAGTTGTTGCTAATTATTTAATACCTAAAAAGTGTTAATTTAAATTGAATAATGAAAAATAACAGGGAATCGATATACAGTACAACCTCGTTTATCCGGACTAATTGGGACAGGAAGTGATCCGGTTAATCAAAAATCCGGATAATCCAAAATTATAGAAAGATAAATAAAACAAAATATAAAATGATAACTTACCATTTATAAGTCATGAAAAAACACAATATTTACACAGTGATTCAATTTACACAATACACGAAATTACACAATGTACTGTAAATGACGAAAAACATTTTAATTTACGCACCTGAAATATTTACACATGCTTTTAATTTACACAGGGTTTAGTTGTTATTTACAAAAAAGTCATTTATCTTCCTCTGTTTTAGTTTGGTGTGACGATTCAATGCGTCTAACTTTTGGGCCATTGTAAGCACATTACGTTTTCGTTTCGTCGCCATTTCTACGCACAAACGCTAACACACGAATATAAATAAATAGCAGTAACAACGCCCACCTCTAAATACTATGCCGATTCTCATTCACGTCCTCGATACTCCCGACAGGGGATGTGATGTGCCAACTGCCAAAAAAAAGAACGGGGGTTCCCAAAGCTGGCGGCACCGCTTTAAGATGTGACAAAATGTTCACATTTACTGATTTACACCCTTGAGTCTTAGCAACCCGACAACAATAAAGTTGTAAAAGTTGACATGATGGTTTATGATGCGTTGTAAACATGCACCTGGTTTGTATTTATTTCACAGTTGTACATTTTCTGTAAGGACCGTTACAGGCATCGTCATTGTATTACACTTTCTAAAATATCAGGCATTCTTTATTTTTTTCCCGGTTTTTTAAAACATTCCCTGACTTTTCCAGAAAATTCAAATTCCCTCACTTTTCCCGGTCGCTAGACACCCTGAAATACTATTAACCGTATCCTATCAAAAATGTAAAGAAACTAAACACGGCAGAGCAAGATATGGTAATGATGTATTCCGGTCGCTAGCACGTGATAGACTACCCGCCAGCATAGACAATAGACAAGGTCACTGTTATGCCGCATCGGGGTAGGGGGATGGTGACGCAGAGGTTATTGCTCCTCCACTTTCTCTCCCCAGTGCATCAACAACCCGCCCTAATACCTCGAGGCGACACTATAGTGTTGAGGAAATCACGTTTTTATCAACATTAATGTAATAGCAGATATTTCTTGTTGAAACTCCATATTCAAGGATAAAATAAAGCAAAAGCTTAAAGTTTCAAAATATTATAAATATTATTTAAAATATTATTCAAAATACAGTAATTATTAAAATATTTTGTCTTCTAAATAAAATAGAAGACAAAGTCTTCTAAATTGATGTTTATACATCTGGCGCCCATAAACAGCTGTGCAAAGTTTTAAATACAATAAAAAATAAACGTAACTTCTTTTCTTTTATAAAAATAAAATCACATTGTAATAAAAAAACCTTCTGTGTTTTATTTATTACAATTGGCGACCAACTCTTGGGCTATTTTCTTGCATTGCAAATACAAGAATATAAGTCGAAAAGAAACAGTGATTTTCTGGTAAATGAAGGATTCCTATCAATAAGGTAAGGATATCTATAATTTTGAAGATAAGAAATATTCTCAAAATTTTTGATTTAAAATAAAATTAAGTATCATTCCTTTTAATAATTTTACCTTTAAATATTAAATAAATAAAATGGATTTAAATAGTGAAAAAATAGAAAAGGCTCTTTCAGGGATAGAGTTAGAGTATGGTGAAAGATCTTTTGGTCATGCAGGGCAAAGATCAACACCAATATCAGAAAGTAATGATGAATTAGAGTATCAGTTAGGACAAAGTTTAATACCAGCATCGGAAAACATGGAAGAAAATAATGGGATAGGGATTTTAAATGGGGATGAAAATATAACTAGGCGAGATTTTGTAGATGAGGTATCAGGGATTGTAGAAAAAGTTAGCGAAAATAACAATTTAGATTCAAATGTGAGTGTTTGTAGTAATAGTAGCATGGGTTCAAGTCTTTTAGTGATAGCAGGATTGAAGATAGTCAAAAACAACTGGAAAATATAAATCAAAGAATGACAGAAACTGGTGGGGTAGAAAATCGGAGAAATAATTTAGATAATGAAACAAGGGTTGAAAATACTAGAGAAATTGAACAAAATGAGATAGAAAGGATGTGATAAATAATGGTCAGAGTATGAATGTGGAGAGAATGTTTGAGATTTTAATGAAAAAGTTTGATCAAAGTAGTGTAGAAACAAAACAAAATAATGTAGAATTAAGTAACAAGTTTGATCAAAACAATTTAGAGTTAAAACAAGAAATAAATAATAAATTTGAACAAAATAGTTTGGAATTAAATAATAAATTTGATCAGAATAGATTAGAAATGAAACAAGATTTGGAGCAGAATAAACTTGAATTTAATGCTAAGTGTGAAGAAGATATTAATTTAGAGTTGAAAGAAATAAAACAAAATAATTTAGACATGAATGTGAAATTTGAACAGAATAATGTCAAGTTAGATAATTTAGATAAGAAGCTGGAGCAAACCAAATTAGAATTAAAACAAGATTGTGTAAAATTAGAACAGAGTTTGAAATGGGATATTAAACAAATGGGAATTAGTGTATCAGAGAGGTTAGGTCAATTTCAAGAAAAAATAACAAGTAGTATATATATATATATATATATATATATGAATGATTGTGTTGTGGAAATTAATAGTAAAGTAGAAATTGAATTAAGCTATTGTGAGAAAAAAGTAGAATTTGAACAAGTTAATAGTGTAGGAGACGTTTTTATAGAAAATGATAGTAATGTGAACAATAGTTTGAATCAGTTAGCAAGTAAAGTTGAAATTAACAATTTTGGTGGGGTAGATAGGACCGTAAGTGATAATGATCCAATAAACAAAGTAAAAATAAATAATTTAGCAAAAGAATCAGTTATTTATGTAAGAAAACAGACCTGTTGCAAAACAATAAGTTTTGAACGCAATGGAACGTTGAAATTTAGGAATGATTTTCTAGTGCAAGAACGTATGATTAAAAGTTTTTATGAGAAAGGTAATATTAAATTTGGATATGAGAAGTCATGTGTGAAAGAGATCTTTGTAAAAGTAAAGAAATCTGATGAGGTTAGGAATTCTAAACTGACAGATGACAAAAGTAGGTCATGGTGTCTTGAGATGTTTATGAGAGGTAGGGGTGATGGAATGTCTGAGAGAGAGAGATTCCAATAAGACTAGAAGTAGTGTCAACAAGGGGGAACTTGTTGTTGAGGAATGGGCTAATGTGGAGAATGGTTTAGTTGAGTTATCTATGTTGGAAAAGGTAATTAGCATTAGAATTATGTCAAAAAATCAAGTTATATATTTCAAAATGTATCACAAAATCGGGAATCACAGAAAAAAGTAATTTGTTATAACTGGGTCATTAGTGAAGTAATTGGAACGACTGATAAATGTAAGGACATTTTAATTTACACATGGACTTGATTTTGAAAAAAATAATATTAATTGAATAAGAATTTTATTAATAAATAAGTTTAAGTTTGATAATAAATAATTAAGAGTTAAGAATAATAATAATTTGTGTGTACTAGTAAATTTTATAAGCTAAGCTAGTATTAGAAAGGAATATAATTCAAGGAAGGTTTGAATAATTTGTTAGAGTTAAGGCGGTAGTTTTATCTATAGATAGCAAGAGATGTACATGTACGAATCAACATTTACAATACGTGCAAGAGATAACCATGATTTAGATTAAGAAGTTATGCGACTCGGAAGTAAGAGAACCAATATTTGAATCAAGTAAGCAATATTGACTTGATTCAGTAATCAAGAAGAAATGAATAGTAGTAACTTGACTAATAGCTTTTCGTCGTAGGAAGTGTTAATAATAACAAAGATAAGAGTTGCATCATCTTACAGATAAACAGGTGGCTTATTTTCAGATGGTGTGAGTTGTTTTGCATCTTAAATAAAACCGAATGCTATACATTGAGAAGATTATTATTGTAGGTGAATACAGTTGTTACAAAATTCAGGTGTCAGATTTTTTGAAGATAATTGAAAAAGGTTTTTCGTTTCATATACAAGTTAAAATTGAGTAAAAATTTAAATTGAATAAGATAAAATAATTAATTGAAAGCACATGTTGAGAATAGTTTGATGAAATAAAGTAATATTTGTAATTGAGAGTTTTGAATATATTGTATAGAAGTTTTGAGTAAATAAATTGCGTAATGGTATTTAGTTAAGGTCTGTGAAGAGATAAGAGACATTAGCTGCAGACAGATGTCTACGAAGGTACAGTCTGGTCAGGAGAAAGTATTTCAAGTTCGGCTGAATAGATTTTGATGAAATTTTTTGAAAATTGTATTATTGTTTGGGTATGTGAATAAGGAGGTTTAACAAATGGGTTCCATGACTTTACAGGAAGGTCATGGATAGTAGAGGTTGGGTCACGGTATTCGAGAACGTATTTTGTTCTTAGGAATAAAGCACGTAGACAGCATTGAAGGTGTGTTATGAAGGTAAGGTGTGTTGTGGGTTTTATTCTGTACTGAGTAGGGATATTACATTCAACCATTACACATCTGAAAATCATAATGCATGCTTTAATGTAAGTGTCAATAGTTGTAACTAGAAGTGTACAAAGTATAATTCAGTCGACAAGAAGTGTCGAGGAGGTAGTGGAGATAAGAAGAGTTTACAATGGCTACTAAATAGTTAAATTTTTGTAAAAAAGTAAATTTTGGAAAAATAAGTTAAAAATTTTAAAGTTTTAAAAATTAAAAAGTTTTAGATAAATTAAAAAGTATTACTTAAGATTATGGACCTACTGTAACAATTGCAAGAACAATAATAAAATGATGTAACATTACTTGAGAAGTTTCATGTAATAAAATTAATAAATAAGTAACAATAGGTAATAATAATGTTAGGATCTGTGTCAATAAGAAGTTTTAAAAGGTGAATTATAAAGAAGGTTAGATTTTGATGGAAATTTCTAAGATTAAAATAGTTTTGAAGTTTTTTGTTTTGAATAATAAAATAATAATAAAATAGGTAATAGAGTTTAAAATGTTAAAGTTTTGTTTTGAAATGAGATATAATTAATGAATAATATGATGTAGGGAGATTTTGATGAATTTTAAAGTAAATAATAAAGGAGTTTAAGACAAGAATGTTTTTTAAGGAGTAATTTGATTAATAAATTGATGATATTTAAAATGTAATGAGGTGTTTAGCTGGGAAAATAATGTAATTGAGTTTTTTATAAAGTAATGGAGATTTTTTATATAACAACTAATAGAGATGATGTTTTTTGAATGAAGATGGTTAAATGAGAGTTTTTAAGGTTAATATAGGAGATGAGTATACAAGAATATTAGATAAAACGGTATTAAAGAGAGAAGTTGTTCTGTTAAGAGGTTTTTTATAAAGAAAATAGTTGATTGCATTAAGGGTTAGTTTTAAGTTGAGAAGAATTTTTTTTATGTTCTACGATGAAATAATGAAGAATATACGACGATTTATAAAGAAAGAGGAAATATTATGGGAAATCTAAGAGTTTACGACGATATTGAAGTTTTTTAATGAAGTTTTTACAGGAATCTGTGATGAAAAGAAGTTTTGGAGTAAAGGTTAATGCAATCTAATTATTAAAGTATAAGAGACACAAAGATGGAGGAATTTTAAAATGAAGTACTATGAAATAATATAATTGTGAAGAAGATTTTTTTAGACAATAGGTGAATTTTTGTATAATTTAAAGGTAATAATGTAATTTGAGATATTTGTGAATTAAGTAATGAAGTTTTTGTAATTAATAGAGTTATATGAGAACATATTGTCCCAGCAAAACAAACGAGTGGAGAATATTTAATAGAAAAAGAAAGTTAATAAAGAATAATATGGGTTTGAGATTAACAAATGAATGTAATTTGGGTGGGGTTGAATAATAATTAAGTGATGAGACATAATTTTAAATAATAATTGAGAGATTTTGAATTCATAAATAAGAAGAGATGAGAAATGTTAATGTTAAAAAAGTAAAGTAATAAATAAGAGTTTTATGATGTAACTTAATCCAAACTGTTAGAAAAAGTTAGATAGAGATTAAAATTATCTTGGCAATGGGTATTGCACGTGGAACGGAAGTTTAGTATCAGCAGAAGGATTTCTGGCTGGACTAGATTAAGAGATAAAGGTTTGATTGATGTCTAGATCAACAGGAAGAGTTGATGGAAAGTTTTTCATTGACGGATGTAGATATGAGTTTGATGAGGGTTTGTTGATGACTAGGAATAAGTTTTTAGCTATAAGTGTATTTGTTGATTAGAGATAAGTGATTGATAGGATATACAAATGAGTAGTTTTAACAAGGAAATAGATTAGGTAATAGGGTAAATGTCAGAAATAGGAGAGAATATTTCTAATTTTTAAATTTGTTTTAATTAAATAGATATTCATAGCTACTGAAATTCTTTAGTTTGGAAATCTATTGAATTGGTGTTTTAAATTTTGTAGTTTAAAATTTTTTCTTTTAGGGTCAAAATTTGTGCTCTAATACGTTATATTATAGCATAAATTTTTATGGGGTTTCTGTAATACCTAAAAAGTGTTAATTTAAATTGAATAATGAAAAATAACAGGGAATCGATATTGTTATATTGGGAGGGGGTAAATGAGTCGAAAAAATGACTTGTAATAATAATTTAAAGTAAGGGAAATTAAATTAACTAGATTTCCAAACTAAAATAAATAACAAATAACAATGTATAAAATATTAGCTGTAATTAATAAATAAATTAAATAAGTTGTGTGTGTAATAAAATTAATTAAAAGAACTTGTTGTCATGTGAAAAATATGAACAGTGTATGCAAGAGTTGCGAGAGACATTCATCGCAAACACAGCGGGAATTTAGTAGGCGTCCGTGTGAAAGAATCTGTGAACCCTGGACCATAGGATATAGAATTTCACCATGCGTTTTCAAGCAGTCTGAGTAGAAGTGTTGAGGAGGTGAGATGTGTTTTTTCAGTAGAGAAGGGAGCTTTGGAGGTGACGGTTGTGTTAGAAGTTTTGGTTAGAAATGACAATGTAGTCTAAAGTATTGATTTGATCTTAAAGTGTTTAAGATATATTAATTCGTACCAAACTAATATCATCCACAGAGTAATCTGAACAGTATAGTCGAGTGTGTTAAATGGTATTAGATTGATTAGAACGGACAAAGTGTTTAATACGAGTAGAGTGTTACGAGCAAAGACAATTGACAGTTAAGGCGTATCGTATTAAAACGGTCGATTGATGAACATTCATAAAGTGTAAAAAATGAAGTAATAATGTTGATAGACATTCTTAACACAAACATTTGCAAAGTGTGATTGAAGTGATTTCGATGGACTTCGTTCTCCGCGGACAGGACAAAGAACTATCATCAAATGCCATGTTACATGAACCACTACAGCGTAATGTGTTTTGCGACAACGGACTGGTAAAATGTGTTATTTAACACAATGAACTTAATCTATGTAGTATATAAAATTTAATATGTTTCATGTTCTAATTTTATAATTTGATATTTAAATAAGTATATTTTCTATATGAATAAACAATAAATGTCTATTGACATATTTCTTTTTCTCAAAGATAAAGTAAATTCAATATTAAAAAACGGATATTTTAATCTGTTTTGTTTCATAAATATTTTTTAGTTGCAACATAAAGTTAAATTCAAGTTTTTTTAAAAAATAGACCTTCTTCAAAGGCAATAAAAATTTAATTTGGATAGGATGTTAGTTATAGTCAATTCATTTGATATTTTTGTAATGATAAATGTCATGTATTAATATTATTCTAATAAATCCATGTTAAAATTTCAGTATAACCAAGAGTTGTTCATTTCACCAGAAATCACTGTAAGTACCCTTATAAAAGAACTAACGCCCTGAGATTCAAATAAGTAAATTCATTTTTATTTTTTTTATACTCTTCTAAATTGATGTTTGTACATCTGGCGCCCATAAACAGCTGTGCAAAGTTTTAAATACAATAAAAAATAAACGTAACTTAAAAAAATAAAATCACATTGTAATAAAAAAACCTTCTGTTTTTTATTTATTACAATTAGTAGGTATAGACCTACCTGCATCTTGATTCTGAGGAATGTTTGCATTAGACACGCGTACTTCATCACTCTCTTTATGATCACTATCTGAATCACAATTACAGTTATTGTGTAAAATTACATCGTCCACATCTACATCATCAGGTTCACTTCCTGGTCCAAATGAAGTTGAAAAAGAGGCATTCATAATTTCACTGACAAACTCACCAAAATCAATATCGTCCGGGTTTGCCATTTTTATAAACTACTGTAAAAATACTAACTCACTAAAACTATAAAAATAATATTACTCTTTTAACGATAAAAATTCTAAAGTTCTAACAAAAAACACACTATAAATGTAAACAGTGTTCCAGTTGGAATAAACAATATGCGAACGCAAGATATTACACAGTTCACGCTCAGAAGTCGACTTTGAAATACAGTTCTGAGAAATCACGTCATACGCCTCAGCGTAGACCAAATAATTGCGCCCGGTTGCTATGACAACCAAATGACGATAGGTAGCGGGCAATCTTGCACAATAAATGAACTGCAGCTGTCTGCCTATACCAAAACAATATCGCCCTGCAATCTATTGAAATTTTGGTGAACTAAATCAATATCAAGTCAACAGATGTCAAATATCAGTTTTACGAGATTTCCCATAATACGCCTTTAACCGAGATGTTGACCTTACGAGATATCATGTAATACGTGTGCAAAGAGTTAATTAATATGTACAATTTAGCTTCAGTGTATATATACATGCTTGGTATAACATGCTCAAATTGTTTTATAAAAAATTTAAACATAAGAATAATTAGAACTTACAGTTTATTAATGAAAGTTGGATAGTATGTTTGCAGAGATATCACGTGGCTTCTAACAATAGAAAAAATTTTATTTGAAAATAATGGTTTTAAACTTTAATTATAAAAAACGTTCATGAGTTGATTTATTAGATTAGATGTTTAAAAAAAAAGAAAAAAAAAGTATTTAGTAAAATAGATAAAAAAATATGAGAGATTTTATTTGAAATTAGCATAAGATTGATCATGAATAAAATATAAAATGAATTATAGTTTTAGGTTATTATAAAATATGTGATGATTTATGTATTTTGTCTTTTCAGGAAATATTATAATTTTGTATGTAATCTATTATAAATGTTTATTAATAATTAAATGTACATTTCAGAAAATTAGATTCTGTATTTTATTTGAAAATCTACAAGAGCACACTGTATTAAAGAACTTGTGACCCCAAAGAAATATTTTATGCTCTCTTCAAGAGTATTTCTTATTTTATTTTAATTTTCAATATTAAACAATTATAAATGGCACACCAACGTGTGGCATATACAAATTACTTACATATTTTAATTGAATAATTACAACGTTTCCTCCACAAAAAACATCCGCTTTTCTTGGTTTTTCATTCCTGTCTGGTTTATTATTAAGAAGTGACAAAACATTTTTTGTTTTTAAATATAATAATAATAACGCTTTTTGCACATTTGTCATTTACCTAAGTCCTAAAGAAAACTGTAATGTAAATGTTATGGAATTGAGATATATTTACACGATCCAACCATTTGTTCCTGATCTCCTCTCCTAATATTACTAATACATCATTTATTTTTTGCTGCCACTGTCCTTCGTTTAACACTTCAAAAAATCAAAATACGACCTATACTTTTCTCACAATTTTCACCAAACTTTAGTTCAATAAATTTTCTTTCTTATAACCTGGTCAGCTAATTTCTTTGGCAATCTTCAATTTTTTAAATGAAAAATGTCATAATATATTTTTAATGATTTCTAAAAATAAACTCATTTAAATTTACTTTAACTGATATCACATGTAATGTGTCAGTGGACTTAAAATGTTATATTTCAAATATATTCATAAAATATTTAAGAAAGTGTGCTGTCAAAAGTATTTATACACTTTGTTGAAACAGAACTATACAAATGACAAGAAGTAAGAATTTTGTTTCTAATTAGTACAGCAGAGTTGCAAAACTAAAATCATACTAATTAAGACATATTTATAACCCTATTTTTAAAACTTATTCAAAAGTATTGGCAAAAAACATTTTTTATTATAGTGTTTCAGTAAGTTACGATTAAATATTTGTGTATTTATAATTTTATAATTTTCTGTATGTTTTCTCTATATAAATAAAGTATTTTGACTGAACATTTTTTTTTATCACAATGAGTCCAAAAATGTAATATTTTTTTTTACTTTTATCAAAACACTGATTTCTTATTATAAAGTGATAAAAAAATTGGCACGTATGAGTTTCTTTACCTCTGAAATGAATGGAATATATAATCTAGGGATACCTGCTGGAAGACCAAAATGAAAAACTTCCATTCTCTAAAAAGTTTTACTCAAACGTACTCTAAACAAAAATATATATTTGTCATTATAACCCCAAACAGTCTGATTCAGGTTTTATTGGTTAAGAGCCAAAAAAGAACATATCAAAATATTGTATTTCTCAAAATTCGTTTCACAGATTAAATTGTTTTTCTCTCTCATCTTGAAAACCATATTTGTCTTAGATTTCAATGAAATTTGAAGGTTAATAATTCAAACTAAAGTAAAAATGCACTTGTGAGTAATGTAGGATAACCAAAATGAAGCTTATTTGCCGCTCTTGAAAATTCTGCATAAAAAAAGATACTATTCTCTAATCTAATGAGCATATTTAAGCACATTTTTATGAACGTCTAATTCTCAATTGTTTGTAGGTTGGACGCATAGCAGCAGATCATCCACTCGTAGGTGGTCACAAAGGTCCTGTATTAGATATTGCTTGGTGTCCTCACAATGATAATGTCATTGCATCTGGATCCGAAGATTGTGTTGTCAAAGTATGGCAAATTCCAGATAATGGCATTTCACGGTGAGTTTTTAAAAATACAGGTCTGATTTTTTAAAGGAATAATACAATAGTTTATTTTCGTATTGAAAATATATGCATTTGTTTTACTCATATTGTGTGTATATTTTAGTCCGATTATACTGCATAACAAACGTAACTTATACATTGATATAATGAATATCTGTACCCAGTTTTGATCAATAAATAAACAGACATAAAACATTGCACAAAATTTCTTACTAACCCATCCTCAAACCAAATAAAAACAAACCAAAACTAGTATTCACCAAAAATGTCATTTTGGTAGTTATCAATCCAAAAGTGAAAATGAAGCAAAAAATATATAAACAAAGGCCTAAATATGTTGTACTTGTGCTATAAAAATGTCCTCAGCATAAGTCGTATTTGAATCATGCTTTTAATGACAAATGGTACATTTTTGTGTTTTTGCCAATTATTTTATGAACTGTAATATTTCTTTACTTGCAGTTTTGATATAAATATCATTCCACAAACCACTTTTTTTGGACTCAGGGGACTTCAAAATGAATATATCTGCAAGAAACTTGACATTATTTTTTATATACATCACATAACTTTCTCTTTATATGTGAGAAAGTAAAAAGAATACATTTAAAAAATTTGTTTGCTCGATTATTAGTTGAATATAGAAAAAAATTTAACATAAAAGAAGTTCTTAGTTTTTATGATAAATGTTATAACATTTTTTCAGGTCAAATACTTCGATGTTCATTTTTTTAAGCATAGATTTTGTGCATAATGCACATATAATTTATTTACGCTAACCAATAAATTCTGATTGTATATTGATAAGAAGGATATCTGTAACAAATATTATTGCAGTTTGTAAAACTTTACAGAATATATGTTAATTCTTACTTAATTAGTACATCATCCATCCTTATATTATTTTATATTAATGGTTTCTACATGTTTTCATCATTACAAGATTTCATGTAAACACACAAGTTTACAAGCTCCATTACTACAATTGTATTGCTTAAATTGTTGGTACTTATTTACTTATTAATAATAATTCAATATTCTATAATTTTTAGAACGCTTTTAGACTTGTAATGTAAACAATGGAGTATAATCTCCTACTCAGAAAGAATCTTCAATTATTTACAGTTTCTTGTTCCCATGTTTATTATTAAATGATTGGATGTAATATTGGACATAATATTGATTGGTGGAGTTGGTACATTTGGAATTTAAATTGGTGTTAGGAATTCATAAACATTAGACTACATATTTAAAATGCTCTGAGCAGTTTTTATCTCTGTTGACTTAATATCAATGTAATACTTAAGTTATGATGATTGTATTCAAAAGATAAATTGTAATCTTATTCATGAATCAGTTGTGATGATATGAATATGTTGAGTGTTAGAGTTGACATGTCGATTGACATACATGATAAAGAAACATGATTCAATGCTTGCAGGAAGGTAACAGTCAACAAATAAAAGAAAACATAATTTTCTACAAGAAACAATTTACTACAACAAAACGACTAAGTTGTTATCTTCAGTTGTTTTTAGTTGCACAATCTATCTGTTTTAACTGTCAAATTGTCCTAAGCAAAATAAATTTAATGTAATTTGCAGCAGTATATATATTTAAATCTAACTTGTTTAAAAAGTGTTTTAATATTGAAAATTGTACATTTAACAACTGGTTTCATCAAAGTTTGTTAAATTTTGCATAACCGTATTTTATTTAACCAAAGTTAAAATATTTAATCTTTGGTTAATATTGTACTTTTTCATCAACAATAATTTGTTTAAATTTAACCGTAGACAAACTTTAGCGGACAAGCAGAGATTTTCAAGTTTAGAAGCCATTGCATAAAATAGAATGTGTATTTTGATTGATTGGCTAAAATTATTTCATTTGGTTCCTTAGTTTGGAATATTGATCTTGGCCTCGATCACTACTTTCCTAATATGTCTGCTAGCTGTAGATTTAATTATACTTTCTAGATTACCCATCATTATTTTAAAGCTTTGAAATGCAAAACACTACAAACCTATTAAAACTTGTTTAATTGGAGTTAAAGAAACAGCTCATGGGGTATTCTAGGTTATCCTCAAATTTGCAAACTAATTTAACAACACACTTTTTTCAATATAGCTTCCATCTTGCAACAAATTGTAGGCCACTCGGGATGTTCATCGGTCTTGTCTTACATATCTTCTCTGGCCCTAAATTTTCAATTATTTCTACCTAAAGTAATTTCCATCAGACTTGATCATTATAACTACACATAGGGCATTTACAAAATACATTTCTGTGAAAAGGTTAAAACAAACAAAAAATGAATGTAACAACTAGGAAGTATTTTTTTAACATAATAGTTATAGGAATAACTATTATGTTAAAAAAAATAAAACCTAAAAAAAAAACTACTTGGAATTTTGCATGTAGATTAGAGGTTAGGCATTAAAAATATGTTTTCACAGTTAAATATTTAAACATACTATTAATTAGCCTTTTAAATATAACCAGAGACAGTGCATATTCCAGTCCTGCTACTGTTATAAAATATGCAATCATTAAGTGTAAAGTTTATCGACCAAAGCTAAGCTTCTAATAAAACAATTAAAAATAATTTAACATCAATAAAATTATTTTATTAATTAATTTTATAAATTGCTTTGAAACTTGTAACATTAAAATATTTTTTATCAAATGGAACTGAACCCTCAACGTGAAAAAATGCATTGTAACTCCTTCATTTCGCTCTGTCTGGTGTATTCCAAATTAGTATGTTTTCAAAATAAATAAATTGTGGATAAATTTTTTTATATAATTATATACTACTTAAGGTAATATAACACAGCAGGCAGACAGAGGGTACAGAATGATTGGTTTCTTCATTAACTTTCCTAATCAGCAACCCTTTCGACCATAAGATTCCAAATTGTAATAATGTGAAAGATTAGTTTTAATAGTAGGAAAAATTAGAGTCGGAATTCAAAGTTTGTTAAACGCGCGAGATTAAAAATACAGAGAGTGGGAGAAGCTTTTGAATAAAACGTAGCTTTCGTCAAATTCTTTTAAGGAAGTAAAATGGATTTTCAAGACAACATAATGAATTACGATGTTTAGTGTTAGTATAGATTAAAATGTACAGATGTTTAATTTTAGTATTGTGTGATTGGGTACAAGTGTTCTTTTTTTATCATTAATAATTAATAAAATGTGTGGAGAGAAAGGGGTGTGTGGACTGTGTAGAACAGCGGAAGTAAATTAAGGAGGAGGTGAGAGCTGGTTTCCAATTAAAAAAGAAGGAAGTAAGAAATTGTCTCGTGGCGAGCAAACAGTCTTATTAGAACTTTCAAGGAAGTGAGACGTACTTTCAGTTTGGACAAATATTTTCAAAATGTAGTTTAAACGTTTAGATGTACAAGTCGTTTTTTGAAATTAGCAATTCAGTGGTTAGAGATGAGAGACGTTGTTTCTTTTTTGTCTAAAAGAAGTTTTAGAACATTTTAGTGAAAATAACGCGTTATGAAAATAGAACAATGCGTATTATGCCTAAATACACTTAAGTATTGAAAGTGGTTTATGTTTTGTAAGCGTGGACAATTGTGAGGTGTTAAAATGGACTAAAAGATTAACAAACATTCTTAATACGGACATTAGTCGAATAATGGAAGGCTCGAAATCCACGATTGATACAACGTCGACGGACAGCTCAGCACGTGCACATAATCAATGAACTTCTTTCAACAAAGGACGGTAACCAGTGTTAAACAACACTGAAAATCATACTGCGTAACTATATTATTATATTTAATGTACTATTTTTATAAATTTAATGTTTTTAAATAATTATTTTGTTTTAAGGATCATAAAAGTCAACTGACATACAAAATTTTTAATAAAAGTAATTTAAAAATAATACAAACAGATAAATTTAATCTGTTCTTTTAACATATGAATTTCTAAGTTGCAACATAAAAAACTAAATTCAAGATTCAAACTTTTTAACCTTCTTAAAAGGAAATCATAATAATTGATAATAGGATGTTTAGATTAGAAAGATTATGAAATTGTTGATTAATATATGTATTAAAATTTTAATTTTTAATAAATCCATGTTAACATTTCAGCTACAAGTGTTCTCATTTGAATACCAAATATCACTGTGAAGTACACTAATAAAAGGACTCACCCCTGAGAAGATTTAAATATTTAAATTCATTTTTTTTTCTAAATTGATGTTAACACATCTGGCGCCCTTAAGTCGAGCAAATCAATAATTAAATTCAATCTTAACAATAAATAAATACTTTGTGGAACTCTTCAAGTTCAAAAGAATAACTTTTATATTTTTAGATAGCTTCACTATATTATTATTAAATAAAAATACAGTTATATTTAAATTATTACAATTGGCTCCCAACAATGAGGCGTTTTTGGTCGAAAATACAGTGATTTTGGTAATGGGAACACTTAAAATCAAGGTAAGGACTCTCTCTATCATAATAAGAAAGATTCTCTAAAAATTTTGTGTTGGTTAAGTAATAGATTCTGTTGTGTTAAATATAAGATAAAAATGGAGTCAGAAATTATAAATGTTAATAATAATGAACAGGTAGGGTTAGAAGAAGAAATTCCTTTAAATAACGTGGTACAAACACTACAAAGTAATGAGCAAATAAATGAACAAATAAATGAACAATTTGCACAAAATATTTTAGACCAAGATGTAGATTTAGATAATAGCAGCAGTAGACGTTCAAGTATGAGTAAAATTAGTAGTTCAGGTTCGGATTTTAATGGATTTAATAGTGATGGGATTCAAAATAGTAAACAACAGTGTGAAGATATGAATAAAAAATTAGTAGAAACACCAGGGGTAGAAACTGTAAAGGAAAATTTAGATAGGGAATTAAGAGCTGAAGAGGTTAGGGTAATTGAACAGGTTAGGATAGATAAGAATGGGGAAAATAATGATCAGAATAAGAAAATGGAAAGTATGTTTGAGCAATTGATGAATAAATTTGATCAGAAATTTAATCAGAGTAGGTTAGAAACAAAACAAGATAATTTAGAATTAAAGTTAGATAGTGACAAAAAATTTGAAAATATGAATAATAAATTTGATAAAAATAGCTTAGAATTAAAACAAGAATTAAATATTAAATTTGAACAGAATAATCTAGAATTTAGGCAAGATAATGATAAGAAGTTTGAATGCATAAATAATATTATCAAACAAAATGGTTTAGAATTGAAAAATAAGTTTGAAGATCTAAATACTAAATTTGAACAGAATAGTGTTAAATTAGATAATTTGGATAAGAAGTTAGATCAGACTAAACTAGAATTAAAACAAGACTATGTACAATTAGAGAAGGGTTTGAAACAAGAAATTAAACAAACTAGGCTGGAGATAGAAAATAATTTTGATGAGAAAATTACTAAAGTTGAAATAGATATGTCTGATAAAATATGTAGTATAGTTAAGGAAATTGGTAATGTTAAATCTGAAACAGAAGTAAAGTTGTTAAGTAATCAGATAGAAGCCAAAAATAATCTAAAAGTTGTTGAAAACAAAATTTGTAAAGAAATTTTAGAGGTTAAGAGTGATGTAAACAATAGAGTAGATAAGTTTGAGATTCAGTTAGGAAAAACGGATGAAAAAATAACGTTGTTAGACTTAGAGGTAGGAAAACAAAAGAATTTGGAAAAACAAGGAATTTTAGAATTAAAAAACAATGTGGAGGACCAGATTAATAGCCTAACCTTAAAATTCGAAGGAGAATTTATGCAGAAAATAAGAGAGAATTTTGTAGAACAGGGTAGCATAAGTCAGGGCACTTATACTAGTGCAAATATTATTAACGAGACTATAATCCCAGAGTTTCAAAATGAAAGGTTAGAACCGCACCCGAAGGTGTTTATAGAAGCAATAGAGACATTTAATAAAATAAATGGGGGACAATGGAAGATAAAATTAGGTTGTTTAAGAAAATATTTTAAAGGTGAGGCAGAGTTATGGTTTGAGGCACACAAAAATGAGTGGGGTAATTTTGAAGAGTTTAGGGTAGCATTTCTAGATAGGTTTTGGTCTGAAGAGAAACAGGAACAATTGAAAACTAAATTATTGGTAGGAAGCTATTTTAGGGGACCGATGGAAGAAGTATTTAGATATGTGATGAGCTTATATAATAAGACACAATTTTTAGATCCGCCGATGTCTATGGATACATTTATAAGACATATAAGTAGGAAAATGCCTGAAAAACTAGAGTTAATGATGTTAGCAGCAAGACCTAAAAATGTTAATGACCTAGAAAAATTAATTTTAAGTTGGCAGGAAAGTCAGAAGTTGTTAGGTCCAGATAGGGCAAGACAGGGAGACAATAGGATGAATATGGATAGACCCATATATAGAAATTTTCAACCACCGCAGATAGGACAAGAAGGATTTCGATTTAGAGCACCACCCTAATTTCAAGAGACAAAAGGAGAGAATAGATTTAGGGGACCAAATAATTTTACCAGATTTCCACCACCTAATATGCAAAATAACAATAATAGGCCCATGTTAACAAATCAACAAAATTTTAATAGGGCAAATAGTAATGGCGTGAATCAGGGTTTTAGGCCAAATTTTCAACAAAAAAGATATGATCAAGGGAATAAGGGAAACAGTAATAGACCGCAGGAAAACCTAAATGGACAACAATAAATAGGGCCCAAGCTTTGTTGTCTAAAAATCAAAATAGGCCTGAAATAGTAAATTCCAAAAATACAATTTCATCTATAATAACAAAAAATAATAATAACATTGATGTGGACATTAGAGAAGAATTGTTAAATGAAGAAAATTATAATAATGTAAGCATACAGCCTATAAAAGGAGAGTTAATTGAAATTGATGTGAAAATTAATAAAGAAGAATTTAAATGTTTAATAGATACAGGTTCTGAAATTACTGTTATGAATGAAGAAATTTATAAGAAACTAATTACAAATAATAATAAAATTTTGGAATTACCAGTGTGTAACTTAACAATTGTAGGAGTAACAGGTGTACGTAGTAAAAGGATAACAAAACAAGCTTTTATAGATGTAGAAATTGGAAAAGATGTAGTTGCAGTAAACTTTTTAATTGTTAGAGGTCTAAATATTGAAATGATTATAGGATGTGATTTTTTAAAACAAAGGAAGGCCCAAATAGATTTTGATGAAGAAAAGATTAAATTTAATGTAGAGGATAACATAATTCAAACAAAGTTTAGAAAACAAATTTCGCAAGTAGAATGTTATAAATTAAAATTGTGTAGGACTAAAGCAGAAATAAATTGTTATGATGAGACAGATTTTGACTATGAAGAATTGCAAATTAATGATGTAGCTACCAACTTTTTTCAAGATTTTGATTCAAAATATTATGAAAATAACTATGAAGATGTAGAATGGACACAAATTGTAGAGAAAATTTTAGAAGAATGCAACTTAAATTTAGATAGTGAAAAACGAGAATTAAAAACTGTATTAAATGATTTCAAAGAAGTATTTTCGGATCAGCCAGGAAAAATGTTAAATTATAAAGCTAAACTAAATGTAAAGGAAGATAGTAAATTTATAAATAAATCTTATGCAATACCACATTCAAAAAAGGAAGCTGTAGCTAAGGAAATTCAAAAAATGATAGACAATGATATAATAGAAGATTCAAATAGCCCATTTTCAAATCCATTAGTATGCGTAATTAAGAAAGATTCGTCCATAAGACTATGTTTAGATGCTAGGCAAGCAAATCAAATAATAATACCAGACCGAGAAGCACCTGAACAGATAGATGATATATTGCAAAGGTTTGAAGGAGTTAAATATATTTCTAGTATAGATTTGGTCAGTGGTTTTTGGCAGATAGAATTAGATGAACAATCTAGAAAATATGTTGCTTTTGTATTCAATGGTAGGAATTTACAGTTCAAAAGACTCCCTTTTGGATTAAATGTTAGTACTTCTTTATTTAAAAAAGGATTAAATATGGTATTAGGGCCTGAAGTTTTGGAATTTACAACAGTTTATGTAGATGATGTATGCATAGCATCAAAATCGTTTGAAGAACATATGAGACATTTAAGAAAACTATTTGAAAGACTTAGAACATATAATGTAACTATCAAAATTAAAAAGTCTGTTTTTTGTAAAAAAGGTATAAAGTTTTTAGGATACAATATATCAGATATAGGAATAGAGCCAGATCAAGAAAAAATTAAAATAATACAAGATTTTCCCACACCAAAAAATATCAAACAATTACAAAGTTTTTTAGGCTTATGTAATTATTACAGAAAGTTTCAACAAAATTATGCAGAGTTAACTAGTAAATTCACACATCTTTTAGGAAATAATAACAAAATTTGGAATTGGACAGAGGAAGACAGAAATACATTTGAAAGAATAAAACAGGTTTTCTTAGAAACGATAATTTTACAACACCCTAATTTCCAAGAACCTTTCTATTTAAACACAGATGCCTCTGATAAAGCTTTAGCAGCCGTATTATATCAAGTGGACGTAAACAATGAACATCTGGTCATAGCGTTCGCAAGTAGAACTTTACAAAGTAGTGAGGTTAATTATACTGTTACAGAGAAGGAATTATTGAGTATAGTCTTCGCATGTAAAAAGTTCAGAAATTATGTGTTAGGAAACAAAACGACTATACGTTCTGACCACAAAGCTTTGACCTTTTTAAAAAACTGTAAATTAACACATGGTAGACTTCTAAGGTGGATATTGTTTTTACAGGAGTATAATTTAGAAATTGAGTATTGTCCAGGGAAAGAAAATATTGTAGCAGATGTTATTTCACGAACGGATCATAATGAAGTCATCAAGACAGGCGATGAACATTTAATTAAAATTTTTCAAACACAAATTGATAAAAATTTAGCAAAACAAGATAGAATTTTAAGAAATGCCTTTAAACGTTTAAATTTGGAACAAAGTCAAGACGAATATTGTACAAGAATTATTAAATTATTAGAAGACCAATCTGTTAAATTTAATAAGTTAAGAGAATGTTATGTTATCTATAATAGTGTTTTATTTAAAAAGTCAAAGAAAAATGGAATTCACAAAATTTGTTTAACGAAATCTTTAATAGAAATTGTAATTAATGATTGTCATGAAAGATACGGACATATTGGTGCAGGAAAGTGTTATAAAATATTAAAAGGACTATACGAATTCCCAAATTTAGAAAAACAAATAAAATTACAAATTAGGCCATGCGATTTATGTCAAAAAACTAAAGTATCAAATATAAAGAATGAAGGATTAATGGTGAACATCTTACCTGAAAATGTGTTAGATTTGGTAGCAGTGGATTTATTTGGAGAGTTACCGATGGGTTCTGGTGGGGTTAAATATATATTTGTAGTACTGGATGTTTTTTCGAAATTTATAAAATTATACACTATAAAGAGAGCAATTGGGACAGTTTTAGCAAATAAAATAGTCAATGAATATGTAAAGGAAATAGGGAAACCAAAAATAATTCTAAGTGACCACGGTAGTCAGTTCCAATCACGAATTTGGAAGGAAAAATTAATAAATAATGATATTCAAGTTAGGCACACATCAGTATACCATCCTCAGTCGAATCCCAGTGAGCGTTGCATGAGAGAACTAGGTCGAATGTTTAGGACTTATGTACACAATAAACACACAAAATGGCCGCTTTATGTAAAATTTATAGAAAATTGTATGAATCAATCCATACACAAATCCATCAATGATAGTCCGTATGAAATAATGTTTAAAAAGGAGTGTCCGCGCATTTATAACCAACTATGTAAATTTCCTCCGGGAAAAATAATAGATTTTGAAGAAAAAATAGTTTTAGCGAGAAGATGTTTGAAGTTAAAAGCAAATCAGCGGAAAAAATATCATGATAAAAAACTAAAACCAACAAAATTTGAGATAGGAGATTTAGTTTTGGTTAAAAATCACTATCTGTCATCAAATTTGAGGAGAGAAATAAAGAAATTTTTCTTATTGTATCAAGGTCCGTTTAAAGTTTTAAAGATTAAATTAGAAAATGCATATGTAATTAGTACAATAGACTCTGAAATAATTAAAGGGACATACAATGTCACTCAATTAAGGAAATATATTTCATAAATAATTAAAGAATTGATAATAATAAATTTTAACGTTAAATAAATAATTTGATTTGAAAACAGAACATTTTAAAAAATAAATTGTGTGATATAAGAAAACTTTTAAGGCAAACTAGAATGTTTGAAAATGTTAGATGAGAGGATCATTGGAGATGCAAGATTGTTAGTAAATAACTCTGTATATTTATGAAAGGAGTAAATAATTATGAAACGTGACTAAGATAAGGAAGTTGGTTCGAAGCAAAGATTCAGTATAGTGTTGAAGAAATAATATTCAATATTAAGTAGGTGGATTCAATGTTGAATATTCAATAATGTGACGAGAGTTGAGATTCATTGCAGACCGAAAGATTTCATAGTCGATTCCTTATCAGTAAAAACAGATAAAGAATTGCATCATACCAAGGGGAGTTGTTTATCTCTCAACCAAGCCTAAGATTCCTTTGCGTATAATATAGAGAGATACAGCGTGTTACAAAATTACTGTTCTCGAAAATAAAAAAAACTTTTGGTTAATAATTCCAAATTAACGTGCGTTTTCAAATAAAAATTACTTAAATAAAGGATAATTGGTTTTAAATAAAGTAAATAAAAATAAAAGTTGATTACTTGAATAACTTTTATAGAATTAAACGTAAAATTTCTAAGTAAAGAACTTAGAATAAATTTTAAAAATAAAATTTTCTTTTTGAATTTGAATAATAACATCTAGAAAGGATTACATAAACAGAAAATCGACGATGCTAGTAATAAGATTGGTAAAAAATAAACATTATTTCAACTTCGGATGATACGATTTGAATGAAATTTTTTATGAATTTTAAAATTTTCTTCGTGTAAATGCATTTAAGAAAACATGAACATTTTGGGAGGAGGCAGGAGTTTATGTAGTAAAAAAGGAATTGTTTTATTTGTAAAAATGAGACAATTTCGGGACTGCATATAGGGCGTGTTGTGAAATAGGGATGTGTAGTGGGCTTTATTTTGAATTTAGTAGGGATATTGCATTCAACCATTGCACATTTCAACGTCACAACATGTTACTTTGTGTAAGAGTCCAAAGAGCAATTAGAAGTATGCACGGTAAAAAGTAGGCGGTCAGAAGGGCTGTGGTGGGGGAAAGTAAGAAGTAAAAATGCATAATAAATAATGGTGACATTATTACATGAAAAAACTTCATGTAATAAATTTTAGACAGATGTTGAAGGCAAATAAATTGTAGGATATATATATAGAAGTGATCGATCTGTATATACGAGATTAAACCGGACGTGACAGGGAGGAGAGTTTTTATGAAATAAATTAAAAAGTTTTATAAAATTATAAAAATGTTGATTAGCTGATTAGAATAGGTAATTAGATGTTAAATTGTAAAACGATAAGTTGTATGTTTGATGTTATAAATATTAAGAATTATTTAATAATAAAATGATAAAAAGTTGTTAGTCTTAAGTGATTTATGGTGTGGAAAATTAAAAAATAATTGGTTAAAGTTTGAGAATTTATGTGAGTTTTGCCAAGACAGATAATAATAAAGTTTTTTAAGTTGTTTAATGTTAAATAATGAATAAAGGAGGTTAAGTTTTTGTTTTTTAAAGGAAGGAGTAATAAACTAACAATGATAAGAGAGATTTTGATGAAATTTATAAATGAAATAAATAATTAACGATTTTTAATAAATAATGTTTGAATTTAAAACAATAGATGATTGTGAGAAGTTATTTGATAAAGGTGTCTAAAGATTTTGATGAAATACGGTGTTAGCTGGGAAAGCAATGTAAATTTTATTTTTTGAAGTTTTTTGTATTTAAGTAATTGATGACTAAGGAGATTTTAATGAAGTAGTTTAAATGAGAGATTTTTTGAGTTTTATATGAAGATGATGACTTTACAGAATTGTTAAGTAAAGTGGTATTTAAAATGAAGTTGTTCTGTTAAGAAACTTTTATAAGAAGAATAGTTAAGTTGCATTGATGGTTAATTTTTAAGTTTTAAGAGGTTTTTTGAGTACTGCGATGATATAAAAGGAAGATACGGCGATTTTTAAGAAATAAGAGGAGATTTAAGGAATTCTACGAATAAACGACGATTATTATGATTTTTAAAGGAAGCTACGTTGAGATAAAGAGATTATTTATATAAATGATGTAGGTAACCTGCTTGGGCTACATAAATATGAATGATAAAGAGGTTTTTTGGGGATTAATGCAACTTGAATTATTAAAATATGAAAGATTTGAGATGGAAGGAATTTTGAAGATAGGATACTGAGAGACAATATAATTGTAAAGAGGTAATTTTGAAATAAATAGATGAGTTTTGTAAGTTAATATATTTTTTTTGTAATAATGATGTTATATTTTTGAATTTTAGTTGAAGAAAGGAGTTTTTAGTAATTGTAAAATCAGTAGTTAACATTTTATCCCAGCAAGACAAAGGAGAATTGAGATTTTAAGTAAGAATAAATAATTATTGGATTTAAACTAAAATAAATAATAATGTAAAGTGATAATTGAAAAGTTTTAAGGTGAATTGAAGTAATTTTGAGTAATAAATAAATAATTTTGTAATAATGTTAATTAATAATGAGAAATTTTAAAATTTTAATTGTGTTTAGTTGAAAAATGATTCAGATGGATAGTGGAAGATGGATGTAGATTTTTATAAAAGATGTAGAAATTTCGTCTTGGCAAAAGAGAAAAGTGTGGGAAAGGAAATGCTAGATGGCAGGAAAATATACAGACGGCTGTCTGGAAGATAAGATTTTGAGTGACAGGATCCGGTCAACAAAAAATGTTGATGGGAAAGTTTCAGTCAACTGCTGTTGAAAAAGAAACTGATGATGGGTTTTATTATATAAATAGAGATAAGGTTTAGCACTAATTGATTTATATTTGTTTGTTTTTTGTGTACGAATGAGTCACGCTGACTCAACCAATAATTAAGATAGTAAAGTAGGATTATTAGTAAGTAGATTTTTTTTGTTTTTTATATGAAAAGAGAATCTTTCTAAATTAAATACACTAGAGGTATTTATTTTTTCTATGAAGTCCTTAGCTTCTGAAATGAAATGTCTTGAACATCCATTAAAATTTTTTTGTCTCGAATTGAAATTTATATATAAAAAATTTTTGTATTGCAATACACGTATTGTAATACAAATATTTGTGGGGTTTTTGTAATAATGTGAAAGATTAGTTTTAATAGTAGGAAAAATTAGAGTCGGAATTCAAAGTTTGTAATAGGTGTTAAACGCGCGAGATTAAAAATACAGAGAGTGGGAGAAGCTTTTGAATAAAACGTAGCTTTCGTCAAATTCTTTTAAGGAAGTAAAATGGATTTTCAAGACAACATAATGAATTACGATGTTTAGTGTTAGTATAGATTAAAATGTACAGATGTTTAATTTTAGTATTGTGTGATTGGGTACAAGTGTTCTTTTTTTATCATTAATAATTAATAAAATGTGTGGAGAGAAAGGGGTGTGTGGACTGTGTAGAACAGCGGAAGTAAATTAAGGAGGAGGTGAGAGCTGGTTTCCAATTAAAAAAGAAGGAAGTAAGAAATTGTCTCGTGGCGAGCAAACAGTCTTATTAGAACTTTCAAGGAAGTGAGACGTACTTTCAGTTTGGACAAATATTTTCAAAATGTAGTTTAAACGTTTAGATGTACAAGTCGTTTTTTGAAATTAGCAATTCAGTGGTTAGAGATGAGAGACGTTGTTTCTTTTTTGTCTAAAAGAAGTTTTAGAACATTTTAGTGAAAATAACGCGTTATGAAAATAGAACAATGCGTATTATGCCTAAATACACTTAAGTATTGAAAGTGGTTTATGTTTTGTAAGCGTGGACAATTGTGAGGTGTTAAAATGGACTAAAAGATTAACAAACATTCTTAATACGGACATTAGTCGAATAATGGAAGGCTCGAAATCCACGATTGATACAACGTCGACGGACAGCTCAGCACGTGCACATAATCAATGAACTTCTTTCAACAAAGGACGGTAACCAGTGTTAAACAACACTGAAAATCATACTGCGTAACTATATTATTATATTTAATGTACTATTTTTATAAATTTAATGTTTTTAAATAATTATTTTGTTTTAAGGATCATAAAAGTCAACTGACATACAAAATTTTTAATAAAAGTAATTTAAAAATAATACAAACAGATAAATTTAATCTGTTCTTTTAACATATGAATTTCTAAGTTGCAACATAAAAAACTAAATTCAAGATTCAAACTTTTTAACCTTCTTAAAAGGAAATCATAATAATTGATAATAGGATGTTTAGATTAGAAAGATTATGAAATTGTTGATTAATATATGTATTAAAATTTTAATTTTTAATAAATCCATGTTAACATTTCAGCTACAAGTGTTCTCATTTGAATACCAAATATCACTGTGAAGTACACTAATAAAAGGACTCACCCCTGAGAAGATTTAAATATTTAAATTCATTTTTTTTTCTAAATTGATGTTAACACATCTGGCGCCCTTAAGTCGAGCAAATCAATAATTAAATTCAATCTTAACAATAAATAAATACTTTGTGGAACTCTTCAAGTTCAAAAGAATAACTTTTATATTTTTAGATAGCTTCACTATATTATTATTAAATAAAAATACAGTTATATTTAAATTATTACAAAATTTAATCCATATATATGCTAATCTCCCATTTTGATAAACATAGATACCCGTGTTCAACTGTACAGTAGTTTAATAGAGTTAATATACTTGAGGAGAATTGGTCACAAACAGTAGTAAATTTCTTCAACATTTGGAGGGGGGGGGGGTAACTATATAAATCGGTTTTGAATCACTGTTAAAAAATGACCATATTTATATTATAGATTCTAGTTTAAAACCTTATAGTTAAATTGACATGTGTAATCGAAACTTCAGAGAAGTGACAATTTTCTACGGTTTAGACGAAAGTGCTTTTTGGCTCAACGATATACGAATACATGTAAATGTCTGTACACATTACCTTACAATAATGTTACTTTTATGCTATATTATATGTTGGAATAAAACATGTTACAAATGGGATTGAAAATAACCACGTGTACAGTTCCACTTTGTAGTAATCATGGAGGTCATGATTTCGTGTAGTTTTATTTACAAATTTAACTTTAACCATTCTTCATGAAACAAAAAAAAAGAGTGATCTCGATTATAGGATTTAACTGCGGTTAAATGTTTTCGCCGTGCTTGGTGAAAATCTGACCATAAGACTAATAGCAGATTGAGTGTTTATTCATTTGACTTATTATGAAAAATAGTTACTCCTGATACACTTGTATCGGTTTTGATTTAGAGTTAAATGATTGAGTTTTATTTCCATTACTTAATATAATTTAATCTACAATTTTTTCATATTTACTAAATAAATTTATATATCTACATTCCCCCTTTTTTGAAAAAGACATGATTAATAAATTTAGGTCCCGGCCATGGCGGAAGTGCACCCAACCCGGTTTAGCTCTCCGCGCTGCAACAAGCTCACCCTTTCACTCACTTCTTTTATTTTGGAATTTGGATTACAGCTCGATTGCAAGAATGAATCTCACTCGTTTGTTTGGACCAAGATTTATTCTTAGTTTAATTTTAAGTTAAATTTCTGATTAGCTTTACTTTCTCTTTCAATTAGACCTCTTTCTCGAGGTGTGTATATTTGAAAAAGCTGTTCTAAAATCTATATGAACAATGTGAAATATGAGCACTAATATTTCTGTACAATATTAATTACACAACCAGAAAAGCACATTGGGTTTATATGTTATTAAAATAAAACACTTACACAGAAATTAAAATATATTGAAATTTAATTCATTAAAATAAAAAATTATTCATTTAAATCTTTTTCAAAGTTAAAATAGAAAAAATATTGAATGTTATTTGAATTTAAATTAGAATCTTTGTAGTATACACTATCAATCAAACTAATATCAAAACAATATAAATCTAGTATAATTGAAAACAGAACAATTACAAAAACTGTTACTTTTAATCTTTCAAAATATACTTAAAGCTATTATTGCTGTTTTTATTTCAACATTAATTGCTGGAAGTTCACTACCTTTTAACTCTTCTTTCTTCATTTCCTCATACCATTCCTCTTGCACGAATGACCATTGGGCTCCAGTATCTATTTCTGCATCTATCTTTTTCTCTCCAATGTCAACGTCTATGGTCGGACAACTTGGTACTACTTCCTCGTTACCCCTCTCCTTTTGAGCTTCTTCCATTAACTCATCCCTAATGTTGAAATTAAAATTATTAATAGCAATCAATTGCTTCCTAATTCCAAACTTATTTATCTTATTTTTTTTCTTTGATCTCTAACTTTCCGAGCTATGTTTTCTGTGTCGATGTTCCTTTTTATTAGTTTTCCTTTAGGGATCTTGTACATTAGTTTTTTGGTGGATTTGTCGGGCAAGATGGACCAGGGTTTTGAGGGTTGGTGTCCCGGGTACTTGCAGGGTTTTGACCATAGGATAGTGGGATAGGATTAGGACCATGGTTCAGTGTACCTCTATACGGACCCTTTGGCATCTGTCGTTATGCTGGTGATGTTCTGCTCGAACTGGCTGATGGACTCCAAGTTGTTTCCTTACGAGCCTTACTTGATTGTCTGATTGGCTCGTTCCTCATTCCCACAATACTGTCTACTGTCTTCAAAAAACTTATCGCTTCTTCAAAACTTTCACTAGCTTTCCCTATGCATGCTAGCTGGATCCTCGGCTGGTAGTGTCTCATCAATTTGAAAATCAGAAACTTCTCTGGGATTTTGGGCTCCAAAAATCCTGCCTTGCTTATCATCTTACAGAAATACTCCACCTTGGTCATGTTCCTTGCCGCATAATACTTCCCATTTTCCAGTTTGTTTCTCAGAACCTGTTGGGTTTGGTATCTCCAATAATTTTCTAAACATTTTCCCCAAAATTTGTTATACTCTTTGGTTTCTCTCTTGACTATCTGCCACCATTCCAATGCATTCCCCTTAAATTACTTCTCCATCATCCTAAGCTTCTCTACTTCTCCTAACTCTGGATTAATTTCTTCAAATAATTCCTCCATCTCTTTAACCCTTTCCCATCTCATTTGCAAGAGCTGATTTTCTCTATCTGCTTGCATTTAATTTTAGGCAAATATCAACACACATAGCATACATTGCTTGTAATTGGATTCCATGACAACAAAGTATTAATTAAGATGTTATTTTAGTTCAAGAACATATATGGCATTATGAAATCTATACAAAAAGAATTTTAATGTTAGTAAATATTTTTTTATATACTATAGTATGATGCATAAAAAAAAAAAAAAAGTTCAAGTTTTTCAGAAAATTTAGGGAAAAACATTTTTTTATGGAGGTTATATATTTCTAAAACTACTGAAACTAATTATTTCTTAAATTTGGTGAATGTTTTAGTTAAAAATATATAATGATAACCCTAATATAAAAATAATTTTTAAAATTAAAAATTTAATACCAAACCACTTTTTTTAGCCTTTTCAAACTTTAATTTATAAACATTGCTATAGGCTACTAAAATATTATTATAAATCACCATTATACATTATGAAATTGTGTACAGACTTAGAAAGTTTACTAATAAAAGAAAAGAAAAGATTTTTGCCTACTTTTATGATTTGTAGTCCTTCAGAGTATGGAATCGCTTGAAGCACTCTCCGGGATGTAGGCCAGGTTTCTTATTGCAGGTCTCACAAAAATATACAATTTCCCTTCTGTTTCCTGCTTTTCTGTCACTACAAACCATGCATTCTTTGGTCTTCTTATTTGTTGTTAGGTTGATAAAGTGTGGTGTTATCCAGTTTAGCCGTTCTTCATGATCTGCTGAACCTGGGCGGCCTCGCTTTCTGCTTTCACGGTTTCTGGTATCACCTACCAATCCATTTACAACTTCTTCCCTAAACTTTTTAGATTCTACAGGTTTCTTTCCCATATTTAATAAATACATGTTATATAGCAAATAACTATTTACAACTGAAATGTCCAAAAGCCAGAAAAACATTTTCCGCCACCACTTCTTTGATTTTCTTACAAACATGTAGCTCGACACATAGTGGTCAGCAGTGTCTACTCCACCCATCCTTTCATTATAGTTAACCACAACTGTAGGTTTATTGACTTCCTCTTCAACTCTTGTCTTTTTCTGCCTTCTCACCAATGTTTCACTTTCATTGTTGTGGTAAGAACTGAGCATTATGACGTCTCTGACATCACGCCAGACCAAAACCAATATGTCATCTTTATGCTGAAAAGACAAGACCATGTTTTTTTAAGCACATTTTTAACTGACTCTTAGTTATGCCAGAGGGGCAGCCTTCCCTATTGCCCATTACTGTGCCGATTAAGTGCACGCGGATCTTTAGAAGCTCTTGTGTGAGTTTTAGGCTGGTATAATACCTGTCTGTGTATATGTGAAAACCACAGTCCTCTCCACATTTAGCCCTAAGCCTTTCAACTAGAAGTAACACAATTCTAGCAGTAAATGACAAATCTGGGTGTGGAAGAATCTCGGTAGTGATAGCACCATAGTAAGGTTCGAATGTATAAATGTAGCCGGTCCTAGAATCAGATAACACAAATATTTTTAAGCCCCACTTTATAGGCTTTTTTGGGTTGTATTGCTTGAAGATTATCTTTCCTTTAAAAGATATAGTGCTTTCATCTAAGGAAAGTTCAAATGGTGGTATAAAGAACTCAGTAAATTTTTGTTGTAGATAAGCAACAATGTTACTTATTTTATCACGCCTAGATCGAGTCCTAGCATTTGGACTTTTCGAAGACACATGAAGAGTCCAAAATATTTGGTGAAACCGGTCTCTTGTAAAAATGTCACTAAAAAAGGGCTGTTTATAAAGCCAATCATTTGAAAAGTAGTCTGAGATATTAGGTTTAGGATTGAGGCCCATGTTGAGAACTACTCCTAAAAACGCTTTCATTTCAACCAATGAAACTTCTTGCCATGTGTTCCAAACAGACCTATGAGGAAGTGGTCGCTTTATATGTTCTTTAGCATACATGTTTGTCTCATCAACAATTTTTTGAATTAATTCATCACTGAAAAACAATTGAAAAAATTCTAAAGGTGAAGTGGGCTTAGCTAATGGTGGTTTTGGTGGTTTGTAGCCTGATAACAATACATATTGAAAGTGCTGAAACTCAGGATTAATTTGATCAACAACTACATAATTATTATCTTCATTTTGTTTTTTCCTTTTTTTAGTAGGCCTTTTGGTAGCCTGAGTTGTAAGATAATCTAAGTCATCATCCTGATCAACATTTTCTAAGACTAGGCCTACCTCATCATTTTCATCATCTGAGTTTGGGACATCTAGGTTAACTGGCGGTGGAAGTTCTGTCTCTTCATCACTAGATGATATATAATCTGTATCTAATAAATAACTAATGTCCTCATGTTGTAAACTTACTTTACTACTACTTGCTACAGCCATCTGAAGATATTTATAATATAACTACAAAACACAAATAACAAAAACACAAAATCACTAACCTAAATTCCACCACATCGATCACAATTTATGTTATTAGGCTTGGCTTCCTAATTTAATCTGACAGTTCACTAGATTATACACATCTTAAAATACACATTACATAAAAATAAGAATGTTTCAAAAGTAAATAATTACAATAATAACAGTTTTTCTCAAGATAATACACACGCTAAAGACGATCGCGATTGCAACTGCGCAGTAAACAAACACAGCGGACAGCTGACAATGTCGACATAATTTCAGCTGTACAAAACCAAAATGAAACTGTTATAACTATCAGAAATGAAATGTTCAGATAGTTCAAACTCTTCTCGTTAGATAGCAGCACAATCCACACAAATCAGATAACATCTTTGAATCAATAATATTCTACGCATTACCGAAACCCGAACTAGGTTCGGTGTTCGACCGCTACCGATAAATAGCGGACCCGAACCAGGTTCGGTGTTTGAGTGGAAAGGGTTAATAAATTTTACTGGGATTTCTTTCGAATACCCCCCAAATTTTATAACCCTTTGCTCTCCAATCGGCTTGTTTACGTATACTACTTTTTCCGCTTCTACTCTACTTTTAACTTTGCATAACTCCTTGAATTTATTCTCTAACACTTTCACTGAACTATTAATCGTAGAAATTCGGTTACCCTGTACATTTACTTTACCCTTAACTACATCCACTTCTGTTCGAACTTCTTCGATTTTCCTCTCGCAATTTTCCACCTCCTCTAAAGTTTCCCGCTGAATCTCTAGAACTAAATCTTTCATTATTTTCCATCTCCTTCATTCCATTTTATCTTCTAATCATCTCAATTTTTCGGCTTCTTCTCTCTCCTTTTCTTTCTTGGCTTCTTCTTCCTTCTTACAATTTTCTCTTGCTCCCTTCTCACCTGTTCTTCTCTCCTTTTCCCATCTTTTCTTTTCTTTGTTTCTCTTCCCTAGCCTCTTCTTCCTTTCTCATTTTCCTCTTTGTGCTTGTTCCTTTCTCTCCTCTTCTTCCCTTCTTTGTTTCTCCTTTCTTTCTTCCTCTTCTTTTCTTTATGCCTCTTTTCATTCATCTTCTTCTCCTCTTTGATTTTCTTCTAGCACCTGTCCCTCTGTCTTCTTGGAAGTGATCCTGGCTTTCAAACTTTCCAGGTAGCTTATTATCAACTCCATTTTCTTACCTCCATCCGATTGGATAGTTCCTAAAGACAATTCAGTGAGGTCAATGGGAAGATTGTGTTATCTCTGTAACATATTGAATCGATAATCATCTCAAGTGGAATACCATGAGTTTGATTTATCAACTTGGTTGTTGTGTGGACACACTATAATGGAAAAAGGTTTTACTTTTTCTTTCACCTTTGTTGTGCTGGTGACTTTGGCGACATGATTATTGCCTAATACAACAGCAGGATACCTCAAGTACCCACTCTGCACTTATACCTTGAAATCATGGCTCCTGGGTCACCTCTACAATTCATGCTTGGTATAATGCACACAACAATTTGCACATAAGTTCATCCTGAAACCAATTACTCTCACAAACCATGATAAATTTGTTTTCATTTTTCCAAAAAAAACTAGACCAATTAAGAACAGAAACACAACTTTCCACGACCACGGTTGCAAGTGCCACACATGCTGTTTCCTTTTAAGGAATTGTGCTTGAAATAAATAACTTTCCATTACCTTACTAAAGGTTGAAATTCCTTAATATAAATATACGAATGTATTACTTTGTTTCCGTCAACACTTATTTTGTCATCAAGTTCCCTCCATTATGAAGTAAAATCATTAATACCCTATTTCAAAAATACATGTATAAAGATGTCGTTTTCTATCACCTTTACAGGGAGTTTGCTTTCTCTTTATTTCTTATAGTAAAAGAAAATCTCAAAAATTATTTCGACCATTACACTGCTATGTCATATATGATAAACACATTTACTTAATTTCATTTTCATATTTCTAAGCTCTAAGATAAAAGAAAAAGAGAAAAAAGTTATTCCATTAATATTAACCTTATAATCTACAATTAATTTCATAACCATGCCTTTTCATTTTCTACCCTTAATTATTATTAACAAAAATATTTTTAAAAATATATCTCCAAAAAAAACTATTGTTTTATGAAAAAATAAAATTAGTGTTCTGTTTAAAAAAAGATTTTTTTAAAAATATAACCGGCTTTAGTCTAAACAGTAGCAACCTAAAAATTTACAATATTATATAAAAATTACAATATGATTTATTTTAACAATTGGAATGTTCAGTTTTTTCTTTCTTTTCATTTTACTGGACCTATGCAGGAAAACTATGTAAGGGGTGGTGCAGGTGTTGTGTAAGGCAATGAAGGGTCATTGTGTCCTTCTGGATATTATAGTCCGATGCTTATAGTCTTAAGATTGTACCGTTCGGGAAGGGAAATTTTTGAAAAGAGATTAAAGTTGTACTGAGCTCTGAAAAAAAAAAAAATGAACGGACATGTTCAGTGATGGAACCTCTAGAATAGGTCGGTTCCTGAGCTTACCTTCCTTTGTACCTGAGTTTACTATTTACAAGAAATAAAAAAAATACATAAACAGATTAACAATTAACAAGCCAATTTATTTTCTTTAAAGAATCAGAAAATGTATATTTATTAAAAAAAGTTGATGCGCCCTTAAAAAAAGTAATTAATAAAACCCTTAAAGAAAACTTTTAATAACAATGAAAAGCCCCACCCTGAAAGAAAAGAAAATTTAATAAACCCTCCCTTTTATTTAGAATTATGAAATGTTTTATTATTCTTTTTATATTTTATTTTTATTAACTAATTAACAAATGGTTTTTTAATACAGAACAAAATTACATTAATACAGTAATTACACAAATAGTAAATATACATGATTACAAGTATTATTTTGTTGGCCAACATTAAAAAAAAAATAATAAAAAAAAAATAATAATAATGTAAAGTTTGATTGACATCAATGATTTTTTAAATTTTAATATTTATAAATTTTAAAAACTAACCCCTTTGGGGTCGTGAAGCCTAATTTTGCTAGCATGTCCCTTCTAAATAACTATAAAAAAAATGAGTCTGATTTGCCTTATTACATATTTTCTTTAAAAAAATTTCACACACAGAACATTTTAGTTTTTCTTTCTTTTTATTCAAGACGAGATTTCACTTAAATATGGTTAGTAGATACTGTTCGCTCATTCTTGGACCAGTTTATAACTGCATTCACAAAACAAAGGCAATCATTAGTAAGGCAGAAGGTTTTCATGTTTTAAAATGAAAATCAAGATTCATGTTAGGCTTTGTGCCTTCCAATTAAGTAAAAAAGTTACGTTACAAAAGATTTTTTAGATTAAGTTATATACCAAGATATTTCTGTTAAAAGCTACAATATATAAATTATAATTTAAATATTTAAATTACAATAAATGAGGCAAATTTAATTTAAATAGAAGCAAAGTAATTATTAATCAATGAAAAGAAAACTTAAACAAAAACTTACAGCCTAATTCAAAAATACAAGCTTTATAATAGCAAACTCAGATCATTGAATGAAATTATATTATAATTATAGATTTAGCAAAAGAAATGAATTTTCATTACCTGGAACAGAGAATGGCGGTGCCTGAAATTTGAGATGGGCCCTGACAGCACTGCGAAGCTTTAGCACATTTTAGAATTTTGAAAAACTTTTTCTTTATACTTAATTTTGAAAGACATTTACACGACTCGCACACACGTTAAATTTAGGTTATTTACAACCTTAAATACTTTTCAAATTTCACATATTACATTTAAAAAAAAATTTTAATATTAAAATCATTAGTGGAAAGTGTTCTTAGTCCGGACTTTGTGTATATGAATGTAAAAGTCAGAGTGGATGACACATCCTTACGGTGGCTAAAGCGCATGCGCCGGGCTAATCAGCTGTTTCTTGTATCTTGCTAAATGCCTTCGGGCGTTTTCTAAAGTTCATATGTAGGACTGGTTTGCGTATGATTCAGTTTTTGTTTTTGTTATTTTATGAATAAAAATGCGTAGCGGATCTAATAACGCTACAGCTCTCCCCCGCGAAAAACGGAGTTGGGGTTGAGTTCAAAAGCAGCCAGAGGGGCCTGCCACAAAATTTAGTTGAACCAGGGCAGCGATAGTAATTTGTCTTTGCAAGTACAACTAAGATGAGATGATTAAAATACACAAAAACTAAGCCTAATTAACCAACTGGTCAATATACCTCCACCAAAGTCAAATTTCAATAAACAAATTACACATTAAAAACAAATAAGTGGACTCTCTATGTCCTTTACAAAGAATAAAATGCTCGAAAGCAAGTTTATTGGTTGTCGTGTCTCTAGGATCGGAAGGTGATCAGTCTTCAGATCTTGCGAGATAGACGAGATGCATGACATGCCATGACTTACGACACTATTTATTTGAAATTATTCCGGCGCCGGGAATTTATGTCATGTCCAAGAAATATAATAACCTTTGAGGTGGCCAAGCTCATGGTTTAATTGTCGAGTCTGGGTGCACTTGAATGAACAAATAATGGCGTGCAATTTGTGCACAGACAAAACACAACTTAGTAGATATTTGAGGTTCAGGTGGGGTAAGTGCATTTAGCGCAGTTAGCTGAAGCAGGGAAGCGATCTTAAAAGTGGCTGATGGGTTTTGTTGATTCTATGTGAGGCTTCAGTTGTTTTTTGAACGTTGTTGATGGTTGTGATTGTTTTGTCTGTGATTGCTTTGATGTTCCCTACACTGTGGGCTAGTATGACCTCTCCGGCCACACTTGTAGCAAACGATGGGAGACCTGATGGGTCTATACTCGGGTTCCGACCTGGAGAAAGTTTTTTCTGTTGACAGTCTTTCTCTGTCAACATATAAAGTGTTATTGACTTGGGCACAGAGGGTGTCCAAGTCATTGAAGCTAACTGGTTTATTGGCGAACACCAGACAATTTCGGACCTCTGGTGAGAGAGCATCAACAATAACCTGAGTGATCTCCATCTCGGTTTTGTTTATGAGAAGCACCTGCGCTGCTTCCTTTATGTCGGAAACAAAATGGTGCAGAGTCTCCTTAAGTCCCTGAGGACGAAAAAAGAGATCCTGCTCCAAAATGCTCCGACGTTTAGCAGGGATAAAACTCGCTAATGCCTCTCTGTGGAAATCGCGAAACGTCGTGTGCTTTGCCAAACAAGAACTTAAAGGTTCCTTTGCATAAGGCATCAGAACGCTCAAAATGTTTCTTTTAACATCAGGATAAATCCTCCACAAGCTTAAGGCAATTTTGATGAATTTAATTAGTTTCTCCAAATCGAAACCGTCAGTAATTGGGAGAGTTGATATCAACTTCTCAGCAAGAGGGCTGAGCTTGCCATAAAGTTTTTCAGGAGTGGAGTGCTCCTGATTTAAAATGATGGGGACAGATACTGGGTCTTTCCCCTGTAAATCTCTTTCGGGCCCCGGTAATACAAACGGAGGTACCGATGAAATGGCGGTGACAGAAGGCTGGCTTGACGCCGAAGGCTACGTGGAAACCATGCTTTGTTTCTGATTAGTTTTTAAATTTTCAAAGGTTAGCTTAAGGCCTTGAAAGGTTTCTACCATCTGGTTGCACTCGACATTACGGTCGGTAGCGTTTGAGTTTAGCTCATTTAAGGCTGTCATCAAAATGCGCAACCTCACCTCATACAGATTCCACCAGGTGCTGAAATTAGAAATTTCTAAATTTTTATTCACGTCCAACGTCGAAAGTTTATCTTTCAAATCCTCTAGGGAGTCTTGAGCAAGATCGAAATGCTCCTCTAGGTTTTCGGCTGTTATATAGTCAGCAACCGGATCAGAACCTGCCTGAAGTAGGCCGCGCAAATTGGATCACATGGTTCTCACTGTGCCGAGATCACCCCCGTGCATCGCCACTTCAAAAGCAAGTTCTGGCTTCCTAAGGTAATCTACAACTTTCTGGATCTCATCCATGTTGAATTTAATAATAATAACAAAAATAGGAAGCCAGTTATAATTTAGAAAGAAAATATGTGAAGGGTTATGTTCGAAAGTGTAACTGTAGATGTGTATGCAAAAAGTTGAAATTTAAACAAATGTTGTAAAATATATATTTATTTTCTGTCAAATGTAGTCTGTATTTGTATTTTACCTTTTATATGGCTACATGTTTCACTGCCACAGGAAGCATCATCAGGCCAGCTATCTATGTTCACTCAAACACTTATATATACACAACACTTATTGTAACACATATTTTCATACATTTTTCGTACACGTCACATAAATAAATTTCGTATAGTCACATTTTTTATATTTATAAATTTATGTGACGTGTACGAAAAATGTACACCTGGAACAAAATAAGTGCTGTGTATATATAATAAGTAATAAGTGCTGTGTACATATAAGTGTTTGAGTGAACATAGATAGCTGGCCTGATGATGCTGCCTGTGGCAGTGAAATATGTAGCCACATAAAAGGTAAAATACAAATACAGACTACATTTGACAGAAAATAAATAATATATATAAATATGTGCAATGGTACTGTTTGAAGTGTAATATTTTTGAGCACAAAAAAAAAAAAACTAAAAATAACTGAAGGTCAAACAAGCAAGAAGTTTTTTTGAATTTTTTTTTTGGATTTTTTATAAGTTTTTTATCTATTTTTGTATTTTTTATGTATTTTTATTTATTTATTTATTTTTTTTAATACTACCTTGCTTGTCTGAGTTAAGTTTGAAAAATTAAAAAAATAAAGTTAGAAAAATTTCATCAAAATCTGTCTGTTTTTTGAAAAAAATTGTATGTGAAAAAGTTGCGTATCTGACGTGAACGTGTTGTAATTAATGCTTAGAAGAAGCTATCGTAAGGAAGTGTTAAATAATATAAAAAAATTGAGGTGAACCCTAACCCTACTTTATTTTCTGTATAAATGCCACCTAGCAAAACAAGACACAAGGTGTACCTAACAAAAAAAAAAAAAAAACCAACCACGTTCTGCTACCACAAAACATGTACCGTTTGGAAAGGGAAATTTTTGAAAAGAGATTAAAGTCGTGGTGAGCTCTGAAAACAAAAAAAAAAAAAAAAATGAACGGTCATGTTTAGTGATGTAACCTCTAGATTAGGTCGGTTCCTGAGCTTACATTCCTTTGTACCTGAGTTTACTATTTACAAGAAATAAAAAAAATACATAAACAGATTAACAATTAACAAGCCAATTTATTTTCTTTAAAGAATCAGAAAATGTATATTTATTAAAAAAAGTTGATGCGCCCTTAAAAAAAGTAATTAATAAAACCCTTAAAGAAAACTTTTAATAACAATGAAAAGCCCCACCCTGAAAGAAAAGAAAATTTAATAAACCCTCCCTTTTATTTAGAATTATGAAATGTTTTATTATTCTTTTTTATAAACTAATTAACAAATGGTTTTTTAATACAGAACAAAATTACATTAATACAGTAATTACACAAATAGTAAATATACATGATTACAAGTATTTTAATTATTTTGTTGGCCAACATTAAAAAAAAAAAATTAATTAATTTAAAAAAAAAAGAAATGTATAAAGTTTTATTGACGTCAATGATTTTTTAAAATTTTTATTTTTAAATTAAAAAAACTAACCCCTTGGGGGTCGGGAAGCCTAATTTTGCTAGCATGTCCCTTCCAAATAACTATATAAAAAAAAAAGAGTCTGATTTGCCTTATTACATATTTTCTTTAAAAAAATTTCACACAGAACAGTTTAGTTTTTCTTTCTTTTTGTTCAAGACGAGTTACATACATATAAAAAATATATGCAAGTTAAAATTTTGCAAAAAAACAAACAATCCATTTGAAATAAAACTGTCTAAATTTCCAACGCTACTGGATCACATTAGTGAAGCTGATATGATCGTTCACTCGGTGTCAGTCTTTCACGCAGTCACCCCTATACAATAAAAAATAATAATTTAGATTTCTGATAATATTCCTTTTGTTTAATTGTTAATTAGTTTAGATGCATCCATTATTTAAAATAAGCTAAACAAAAATAGAATATCAAATAAACATTGACACAGAATTAACATAGTAAGTCTTGCGAACAACTATCTTGGTGATTGGCTGTTAAGGTCGTTGACATGGTGGTCCACATTCAAATGTCAAAATCTCATCTTGTTTCTTCACAGCGGTGACATTTGTGTGAGTTTGCATTTCTATAAAATACACAAAAAACTGAATTAGAATTGAGAAAAAAAGAGATTATATGATTAAGCAAGGATTGTCATATTACAATAAGACTATGCCCCTCTGCTCATACCTAATGCATGTGTAACACTAAATTGCTGATTTGACAAGATGTATCGTATTACTATTGTTTAGTATGTAGTTCACTAATTCGAATCTCTTACGAAGTACGAAATTTTCAACTATGCCTGTTTGTTTCAAATTTTGCTGATTAATGGATTAAACATCCTGTTCGTGTGCTTGTTGCTAGCCTTAAGACTTTTCATTTTGTCCAATTAAAAAAAATAACTGCTATTGTTACGTTATTTTGACCATTTTCAAACTTATGTTCTACTATAAATTCCCTTGTATCTATATTATTGACCTATGAATATATCCCCCCCCTTTATATAAGCGCCACTTTCATATATTTCAATTCTACCAAAAACACATATTTTCTTATATAAATGAAAGTAATTACACTATGTCCCCTTTGTGACTCATGTAAATCAAATTACCAAACAAATCACTACCTTCCTATAGGTAAATATTTTGGAAAACGTGATTTGGAAAGTTCCATTGTTATATAATCTCTTTTTTAACTCCAATACACTCTTAAATTTTACGAAACAAAATCCCTTTATAGTTTTCCCTATGATATTTTATTCGTACAAAAGTTCTAGTGAATATAGCGATGGTGACCATTATTAAGTCATTAATGAAATTTATCATTTCTCTTGTTTCGTGACCAGTCTCGACTTTCACAAGTTTTAACTCAGTAGCGTGTCACATGACTATTATTGAGAGTTATATCAGAACCCTCATTGGTCTAGATCACCCAAAAATGTTATGTATGTTATTTATTAATGTTTGTTGAATATATCGTCTTGAAACTTTAATCTTTACATCTGTGTTATTGCGTGTTCGTTACGCTTCATTTCAATAAATCTGTAAATTATTTCCACACGCAACATACCGATTGTTAAAATGACCGCCGTTAATCAAAATTCTTTCTATCAATCTGTGTTTTTGTCTCATTTAAGAATAAAATCCTTAATCTTCTTTTAATAGGTTCCTTATGTTGGAAATTTTAAAATCTCTTAAATATATTTCGTTACTTATTACTAGCCTAGAAAACATGTACATAACTAAATATATACCGAAAATTACCTACGATCAATCATTCCTACTTTGATTCAAAGTTTCTTTCATATAGGCCTGCAACATGTTTTTTTTCTCCTTTTTTTTTAGCTCAAGTTTTATTTTTGTGAGCACACCCGTAAATTATAAAGTTTTTCATCCCTGTCTATTTGTATTCAATATATAAATAGTTCTTTTTAACAAAAAAATGTTGTCTTTTTGTCTTCTCTTATTGATTTGTGAAATCACTCATAATTAAGATGGTTAAAAAAAAAAAGAAAAAAGATTCCTTACATAGAAACCAAAAATAATAATTCTTACAAAAAATTCTTATAAAATAAATAATCTTTACAATAAAAATTAATTACTTAGAAAAAAAATTGTTACAAGAAAATTCAAAGTCCCTGCCTAGAAGTATGAAAGTAATAGAGATAAAAGATGTGAAGGGTCGGTGTAGGCACCTAAGATAAAAAAGATATAGTCATGATTGCATGCTGACATAGATTTTAGGTCTTCATAATTATCATAAACATTCTGTCACGAGTGACATATGTTCTAAAAAAAAATTCTTGTAGTTATCAAATAATATGCTTCTAGGTGGCAGGATTCAAACAAAAGTCTGATCCATTTATAATATGAAAAACGCCATCCCCAAAAAACATCACAAGGAATAACAAAAGTATACTTCTTTATTTCCATATGCAGTGATTATGTGCTGAAAAAAATTATTCCCTATCAAAATAAACTCTCACACATCCTAATCATACCATTATATTTGTTCTACTACTTATTCATTATCCTTTATTATACATCCAATTTTTCTCCCTTATTTTTATTATTATTGTTTCCTTATAAAACATTCCCTTATTTTTCGAGAGCCTACTTCGAATTCCTATATTTTTAAATAGCTCTCTCTTAATTTTCTTATAAGTAATTTATTATATTGTAGTGTTTCTTATTTATTTAGTGACACCTTTTTTTAAACTTTTGTGTGGGTTAATGTATGTCCCTTATAAAAATGTATGCACTCCTTACAAAGACGAACTTAATAATTTATTTTATTTTATTTTTTAAATTACTTGACAAACCTTGGTTTAATTACATTAATTGGTGTTACTTTTGGTAGTACTGAATAATTAGAATATTTATTATCTTTATTTATTGCATTTTATTTATATATATTTATTTCTTTTAGACAAAAATATATTCAAAAAACTGGTTTCTTTCTGATTTGTTTCTATGCAAAACGCAATGTAGATGTGAACTTAAAGAACTACATCTGAGACTCATTGTTCCGGCCCAGAGATATTTACAACCAGCTCTCAGAATATTTAAAAAAAAAATTTTAAATCTCCTATGTCTTAATAATGGTAAACAGATTGTCTAATATTTTGTCGTAACTAGCAGGTGAAAAATGCAACTTATCTTTTTAAAAATATGATGATGGACAAGAATTTTCGTCCCCTACTGACATAACACAAACGTTGTTACATTGTAAAGAGGCGAGGTAGCTATTAACATTTGAAATGGCATCGAGTTTATTTAATAAACCCGAGACCAAAGAAAAATGTGGAAGTTTGAACAAGATTATACACCCCGGGGTTCAATTGTCATAGTAGCCAAACTACAGAGATGTATTTTTTTCTTACACTATCAACCGAACCCCTCAAAATATCCCATTGAATTCAAAAACCTAATGACGACTTAAAAATAGAGTATATTCTAATTCTTTAATGTTGAAAAATGTTAGATTTCAAACCGAATGGTAATTCCATTATAATTTTTATGGAATTTCTGACTGTGTAAGATTGTATGTCTGTCATTCACAAAAACAGTATAGATTAATGTTATTAGTTTCGTAAGGTAAGTGGTAATTCTTAGGTAAGTTTTTCAGTATTTCCTTTGGAAGAAGTAAAAATTGTTTTGGTGGAAGTAATTTAGAGCTTAGTTTTCCTGTGTGAATATATTTGAAAGATTCCCTCAACTCTGCTATTTTTTGTCTTGAGCTTATGGCTAGTTGTTCAAGTTGTCTAAAAGCTAAATTTAAATGCAAATATTTATATATGTGTCGAATTTCTAAATCTGTAAATACTATCATTCTTAAAACTTAAAAAATTTCTTTTATTGAGTTCCTATACCATTTAATAGCGTCTGTCAATTTATGTATATTTTGTGTATTTTTACGATATGAACGTTCGCCTCCTTCATTATCGATATTTGTTCATCAAAGTTACAATATAGGTCTTCTGAAAAATTCCCTAGCTTAGTCAATTTATCATTTATAGTTTCCATGTCTTTATTGTCCATTGTACTAAATAAAGTTTTTGGAAAAGTACCACCTGATTCCATAATAGCCCTTTTCGAAATGTCCGATGGTATCAGTGAAACAATGTCATTTACTTCAGAAATATATCCCTTTAAAATGTCTTTTAAGATTGAGAATTTTGCTTCATATTTTGTAATTAAACCAGATGTGTCTACAAAACTATTGTTTTTGATTTCAGTCGCAAATTTAGCTAAGTATCCCTTTTGTTACTTTACTATTTCATCAAGATTTACACTTTCCCTTACAATTTCCATCAAGTCATAGTCTACTACAATTGCCCATTGTGACCGAATTAACAATACTCAGGCCATTTTCTCGAAAACTATTCCCTGATTAAATGCTGTCGTACATGTTGCTAAAATACAATATCCCAATGATATGTAGATTGAAATTTACACATTTCAAAGCTGTATAAAATTATAGACTTTCAATTTTATAAGGATTTTTCTTACCAGTTTGGTCTATCAGAAATTTTGGGATCTAGTAGTGTAAGGCAAACAAAAATGAAAAAGCACTTATAATTTCACAAACAACAATTTATTGCTACAGCTGTTTCGCCGTTAGGCATCGTCAGACAACAACGTCAGGCAATAAATTGTTGTTTGTGAAATTATAAGTGCTTTTTCATTTTTGTTTGCCTTATTATGGAATTTCACCGAGTACCGACTGTAGTCACACTCAATATCTAGTAGTGTAATTAAAAGAGTGGGTTGATTACTAGTCCATTGTATTTGGTCCAGCGACCTTACAACTTTTGTTACTGATTGGATTGCATTATCTAAAGTCTGACTTGGACCATGTTGGGTCCTTTTGGTATCCTCACTTAATGTGTTCAAATCATGTTCCACCGAATGTGATTCTGAATTAATATGTGTTTGTGAGTCGTGTTTCCTTTTACCTATATGGGTTTTCTTGAATTTTGGACATAATTGCTTTTTATTTATTTACTACGTTTGGACTTCAAAACAACAACTTATTAGTAAGCAATTCCTCAACTCAAGTGGTACCAACTTATAGAATGGAATTTCCCCTACAACATAGAATAAAAAGAAAAACAATTTTAAAAACAGAGAGATATCAACTTTGTCTTTTTGTAAAGCGCATCGAATGCTAAATGAATTTCTTGTTGTCAGGTTTGTTCTATGTTCAAGTACGAATATCTCTGGATCTGTTAGACGCAGAACAATTTGTAATCTATGGTTAGAAAGAGAAACATGTGATCTATATAACAGTGTTTTAGTTGACTTAAATGACAGATAAATAGTATTGTAATCATATCAGGAAAAATGGAGCTGCGCTGTACGAAAAGGCGCAGAGTTGAAAATTACGATTTTACGCATCAAAAATACTCGAACTTCACCAATTTTTGGAATATTATTTATAACGTTTTGTGGTAATTTTTTTGCATGATATGCATCTACGGAACATTAGCTTTCCAACGGTATTTTATTTATTGCAATGGGACAATTTTAAGTGGGCGTAACGTTGAATGGCAAAATACGTGATTAAGAGTTGGTGAAATCACTTGGGAGCACGTGGGCGACCTACTGTAGGTCGCCGTGCCGGTTGGAGGGTTAATTCTTTTACTTTTTTTTGGATTCATATATTTCAAATCCATTGACCCTCTTCCCATTAATTTAATTAACATTTTGCTACACGCTGGTATGATCTCGTTCGCGCTGCAGTAAAGAGTATATTTCCGTATGCCCTCGATCGTTTTTAATTTTGAACTTAAATGTAATAATTTCATATATTTCAGATGATCGTTTTGCCCTTTTAAAATTTCCAATTTAGGTGGTTTTCACCTCCGATTTCCATGTTTTTTTGGTTTTCTGTCCTTGTTCAATTATTTCTGAAACAAGAGTAATTTATTTGCTTCAATTCAAACATTAGATTAATTTTGTTTACATGTATATACACGCATTTAGCGCTCCGGTCTATCTACCTTTTCTTTAGACGAGTTAGTTCTAGTATAGCCACACATGGAAGGAGACCACAACACAACGTTATCATGTCGCATGCAGAAGGACCGATTAAGGACAATCTGAGTCCGGACTGTGAAGAATTCCATCAACAATTATTCTTTCAAGGTATAATGTTATCTAATTATTCATATTTATACTAAAATTTTAAGATCTAAAGAAAAGGGTAAACAATACCAAATCATAAATTACAAACTGTTAAATCGAATCAATCGCTTAATACAGTCCTCTAATAACATAATTATTAATCAACAATAACGCTTTAACATATTCTGGTCCTCTGGGTTGAAATAACGATACATTTTATTGTAATTTATGAGATTTTCTCCCATGGATTGTGCCTGTACACATGTGTATATTTCTATCTTGTACGTATATATTATTTAACACCAACGCTTATTTAGCCCTACTTTATTGTTTCTAATTTGTATCTTCTGTCAAATTTTGCTTCAAAATTATTTTTGTAATTGTTCCTCAACATATTATGTAGATTAATAATTGAATCCGAAATAAAGAAAAACCGACGTTTTGTATTGATTAGTATACTAAAGAACAATCTAGATGTAATGCAAGATGACGTCTTTGCTCATATGACGTATTGCATGGAGGGAGTTATAGGTCAGTTAAATCAGCTGATTGATTGCTTTGTTGAAACTGGCCCTTTCAGTCTACTGTAAACAAGATAACCAATAGTCAACTATCTTATTTGTATAAGTCAATATGAGGCTTGTTTTTTTAAGAGACAATCAGAAATATTATCTGGATGTTTATCTGAAATCAAGGAAGTTGTTAAATCAACTACTGCAAGTATGAAAATTGATGTACCAAAATGTATCAAATAAATAAATTGGATTGTTATTTAGACTAGTCAAAGGGAAAATATGACAGCTTAGTACTTTTATTGAATACTTTGCTTTCTTAAGATTTACCTGATGATTACTATCAAGACAAAGTTAAAAAAATTCAAAACATTATATCTGAATCTTAGTTATAATACCATTAAAAGTTGTATTCAATGTTTTCTACCTCATAGTAATGAAAAAATGAGCCAAAGAAAAATTCTTCAACGTAAGTTAATCCAATTTTCCCAGTAAAACTGCCTAAACTAGAAATTAAAACATTTTCTGGAAAAACAGAAGATTGGGTTACATTCTATAACATATTTGATTCTACTATCAACAATAACCCAACTTTGAATCCTTGCAACTCGATTTCAGTATTTATTGTCAACATTACAAGGCAAAGCGTTATCTCTAATTAAAAACCTTCCAATAACTCCTGTTAATTATAAAATAGCTTGGCACTTACTAGTTAACAGATATCATAATCCACGCTTACTTATTAGTTATATCAACTAAATATTAGATTTGCCTAATATTACACATGGATCATTAAATAATTTAAGATATTTTATTAACATATATTCCGAAAATTGTGAAGCCGTCAAATCTCTAGGTTATGAATTGTCAAATGAAATCACATTAATAACAGTTTTATTAAAGAAGTTAGACCCTGAAATTCGAAAAAAAAAAATAAAGATTCTAGACCTACGGACCATAGCTTTCCACCACTTCCTGATTTAATTGATATCATTAAAACAGAATGTACTCATTTAGAAGAGTCCACTGCTTTCATGAATCAAGGTACAAAATCTAATACTAGATTTAAAGTTCATGTTTCCAACACTAAGAAAAGGGATTTTATGTCACATTACAATAACACTAAAACAGTTTTAAACATGTCCACACATTCATGTAATTTCTGCAACGCTTCAGATCATACTATATATAGGTGTGATGCATTTAAAATTCTATCTATAAATAAACAAATTGATTTTATGAAATTCAAACAACTTTCTTTTAATTGTTTGTCTATGTACCATATTTCTAATTGCAACGGTAAAAATCATTGTTTCTATTGTAATAAATCGCACCATACACTATTACATAAGTCAGAAGTAAAAAAAAAAATGAACTAACTGCACAACATAGCGGGCTAAAGGATTGCTTCGCCCCAGCAACTTTAAAAACTAATTTTGTGCAAGAAAGGCATACCTCATCTAATGAAAGGGAAATATTGCTGGACACACATGTCAATAAGAATCTTCTTAATATTTTTTTCTCTTCTTCACATAATAATACAATTTTATTGGGGACTTGTCTTATTAAAATTAAAACTGCAAATGGAGATTATCAAATTGTTCAAATCATTCTTGATTCAGGGAGCGAAACGACAATAGTTACAGAAAGGATAGTTTCTCTGTTAAATGGGTACCGGTCTCGAGTGCCTACATACATTAATGGTTTATCGAGTATATCAGTTAAAATTATGAGGTTGACACGCCTAACTCTGAATAGCATTAATGGCGAAATTATGATTTCTGAAATCACCCAGTGCTCATTCTTGATAAAATTGTAACAGATTTACCTCATATGCAAATTTTACTAGTTGTTAAAACTAAACTAAGAACCAAAGTTCTTGCCGATCCAACCTTTGATAGTCCTGGTCCAATAGATGTGCTAATGGGGGTAGATATCTTCCCAATATTATTAACAGGTAATGTGATTTTGCTTGGGATCAATATGTTTTCTGCATTTGGAACAAAACTAGGCTATGTTGTGTTGTCATGGGTAAATGTCCAAGTGTAAGTGTTTGTAAAAACACTACCTCAAACAATAATAATTCTCTATGCACATTATTATCTGTAGAAGATAATCTACATAATATGTTACAAAAATTTTGGGAGTTTGATGAGCTTCCAATATATGAGAAAAGGTCCTCTGATGATGATATGTACTGTGAAAACCATTATTCTCAAAATGTATTTCGTACAAAATAAGGACGATATGTATAGTAAGCTTACCGTTTAAACCAAATGCGCCTCAGCTAGGTGAATCTTTTACAAATTCAGTGAATCGATTTAAATCACTAGAAACAAAATTTTCTAAGAATTCTGATTTTTAAAAATTATATGACAATTGCTTCAATGACTACATTGTCTCTGGTGACATGGAAAAATGTGAATCATTTAATATGCTTGTCCCTAATAATTAATTTGTTCCTCACCATGGTGTACTAAAAGAAAGTATGACCACGTGATTGCAAATAGTTTTCAATGCATCTTGTCGTTCCTCAAACAACCTTTCTGTTAATGATATTTTAATGCATGCCCCAAAGCTTCAGAGTAACATATGTGTTATTATTATTCTATTTCGAATGCATCAGTTTGTATTCTCGTGTGACATAAAAGCTACGTACCATCAAATCCTTGTCCATCATTTAGACCAACATGTTGAGTTAATTGTTTGGTGTGAAGATTCATCACACCAACTGGAAATCTATAAATTAAATACTGTAACATTTGGATTTAAACCTGCTCCATTTTTAGCTCTACGCACTGTAAATCAATTAGTCAAGGATGAAGGTGATAAATACCCTTTAGCAGCAAAAGTGTTACAAAACCAAATCTTTGTTGATGATATGATATGTGATTCCAATGACTTAGAAATTGTGCAGAATACACAAGGCCACTTATTGATTTATTTGCTCTAGGGGGATTTCAGTTGTGGAAATGGATAAGTAATAATTGTGAATTGTTAAGTGCTGTAGCTCCAGAAAATCAAAAAACGCCTTTGCATTTTATTGATGGCAACGAGTCTTTATTTAATACTCTAGGTCTAAAATGGATAGGTCTAAAGTGGACCCCTAATACTGATTCTTTTTCATTTCATGTTAAACTTCTAAACATGAACTTCACAAAGCGAACTGTACTCACTATTACTGCTCAAATTTATTATCCATGCGGTTTTCAAGCGCCAATCATATTTTGGGCAAAATATTTTACACAACAATTATGGACTTCAGGTTTAAAATGTGACAATACTTTACCTAGGAATCTGTATAAACACTGGAAGATATTTATTAATGAACCTTCTACTTTACAGAATATTCAAATTTCTCGCTTCTTAAAATTAACTAATACCACAAACTTTCAATTTTGCTTTTTTGCTGATGCATCAGAAAGAGGTTATGGAGGTATATTTAAGCTCCGAAAATAATTCAGGTGTCAAGGTAACACTATTAATTGCCAAGACAAAAGTTACCACACTGAAATGGGTGACCTTACCATCTCTAGAATTGAGTGCTGCACATTTATAAGTAAAATTGTTAAAGTATTACTATACTCAGGTATCAATGCATATTTATTTTGCTGGTATCCATGCTTGGAGTGACTCCACCGTGACATTGTCCTGGATTCAAACTCCATCCTACAAACTAAAATTGTATGTTGCTAATAGAGTGTCTGACATACAGGAATTGTTGCCAACACACTAATGGTCTCATGTGACATCTCTAGAAAATCCTGCTGATCTCTAGAGGCGGGTTCCTTCACCTCGGATTTTATTTCTAACCCCTTGTGGTTTCGCGGGCCCCCATGGCTACATTTATTGTCCAAAAGTGACCTTGTTCACTATGTTTTATGAACAATGACACTGCAATCCGAGATGAAATAAACTTTAAATACTCTCATGGGAACTTCTTCAGAATGGGACCTCTTAACGAAAGAAATGTATGCTCATGGCTTAAATTGCAGTATGTGATAGCTTACATAAATAGATTTCTACACAACATAATTCCAACCAATAAAACCCAGAAAAATTGTCAGGACCCATAACAACATAGGAACTACAAAACTCTACTCAAAATGTATGTAAACTCATTCAATCTCAACACTTTCAAGAAGAGATAAAATGCTTACAATCTGGGGAAGGGGATGCAGCAATCGCTTTAAACGTCTATCACCTTTATCGACAACAATGGAACGTTACGTGTTGGTGGTAGGATACAAAAATGAAATTTGTCTTACTCACAGAAACACCCTATTATTTTACCCAAAAGTTGCCAAGTCGTTTCTATGTTAATACAATATTACCATGAACAATATTTACATGCGAGTGAACAACTTGTTTAGTCAATTATTTGTCGGAAATTTTGGATATTAAATGCACGTAGTATAATTAAATCATGTATTTTTAAATGTGTAAAATGTTTTCATTGTAAACCTGTTCAAACGTCTCCTCTAAGGGGGAGTTGCCTCAGTCACGTCTAACAACACCCTCTCTCCCATTTTCTAAATCTGGAATTGGCTTATGTGGACCGTTTGTAACAAAATTGCATACATTGTGTCGAGCATACCTTTTTACCAAAACCTATCTTTGTATTTTTATATGTTTTGCGACAAAGGCTGTCCACATTGAAGTTTTAAGTGACATGTCTTCAGACACTTTTCTTGCTGCTTTATCACAGTTTGTGTCTCGAAGAGGGCTTTGTGCTGACATTTATCTAATCAAATTTTATTTCCATTGAACGAGATGTTCAAGGGCCCCCGATATGTTCAATTATTTGTTAAACGAGTCATTTATTTGCTTAAATTCAAACATTAGACTAATTTTGTTTACATGTATATACAAGCATTTAGCACTCCTTCTATCTACCTTTTCTTTAGACTAGTTAGTTCTAATATAGTCACGCAAGGAAGTACAACACAACGCTATCCTGTCGCACGCAGAAGGACCCATAAGGACGATCTGGGTCAAGACTAGGAAGAATTGCATTAACAATTATTCTTTCAAGGTACAGTGTAATCTAATTGTTCATATTTATACTAGAATTTTAAGATCTAAAGATAAGGGTAAACAATACCAAATCATAAATTACAAACTGTTAAATCGAATCAATCGCCTAATACAGTCCGCTAATAACATAATTATTAATTAACAATAACGCTTTAACAGTCCCTTTTATTATTTTAAATTTTTGTATTCGTAAGTTTTATTCCACCGTTTGAATTATTATTTTTTCTTATGTCTATGCGTATTTTTTGTACAATTTTCCCCATCACGGGTGCGGAATTGCCTTTCAAGCTTTGGATTTTCCCTATTTCATGACAGTTAGCGTTATAGAATCCTGCCAGCTCTATTGTCGTATCTCCTATAATGAAAAAAAAGACAAACTTCTATGACGTCAACATAGAAATATTCCATAATGTCTAGAAACTACGAGGCTCAAAATCAGCCTGAAAATACAGTAGGACACTTCGTAGAATGGATATAACTCATAAACTATACAACTTAGGATAATTTCGACTTCATAGTTCGAAAGAGAAAGAAAAATACTATATAATATTGTCAACTTGTAACATTTGGACAAATATTACCATTTCATTAAATCATATGAACACAGAGGTTACAATTTCTAAAAAACATCGACATGACAAACTGCGACAAACCTAGCGCAATGAACGCCTACTTGAGTCAAGTAGTGTTTTTCTACTGTTAGCAACAAAATTTTTTCTAAACTTGGTTATGATAGAATGAAAAATTACCTTTACAATGATATATATCACATTTTGATAATATAATATCTACTAGGATAAAAGTTGAATTGGAATAAATGTAATTTTTAGCGTGTAAAAATGACTAAAATTCTTGATTTTGTTTAATTTTTATATAATAAAAACTATTTCACCTAGAAACATATGAAAACCACAGATTGGATGAGAAAGATGCGATCTATGGAACAGTGTTATGTTCGATCTATTTCACAGAAATGTCAAATTAAGAATATTAGACAAACATGACGTTAGTTTTGTATACAAATTGTTACCGCAAATATTTGACGTTACGCATCAAAAATACGTGAACTTCAGCAATTTTTGGAATATTATTTATAATGTTTTGTGGTATTTTTTGCATGATAATGTATCTACGGAATATTAGCTTTCCAACATTATTTTTTTTATTGTGATAGGACGATCCTAAGTGGGCGAAATGTTGAATTGCAAAAACCGTGTATTATAGGTGAAACATACCCAACTAGTTCGGGAGTGTGGGTCGATTTCGGATGTTTGCCAGTACGAGGGTTAAGCGATCTTCTGTCTGAGTAGACCTCTTATACGTGTGTATTCGCTTAAGGGCAGAAAAACTTCTCTCAACTGATGCAGTTGTTGCGGGAATTGTGCAGATTAGTTCTGTCAGCCTAAATACGCCTTTAAATGACCTGTCTAAGTGTTCTTGTTTTAAAAACTCCACCAATGTTCTGGGAGACTTTCCTTTTAACACAGCAGTTCTATAGAATACAGCCAGTTCATTTTTTAGCACTTGGATGTCGAACACACTCGGGTAGAGATTTTGAACCAGACCTAGGAGAGTTTCGGGAAACTTAGCTGTTACAGAAAACTGTTAAAATTTTCTTGGATTTAAAAGATCAAAAAACTGCAAATTTTCCAATGAAAAGAAACGTGCATTGATGTGTCCTACAATGTTGTGAATTATAGCATAATATAGTCGTTTGTACTTTTGTTCTTCTGATAAACTCTCGTTATTAGTTTTTTCCTTGGAAGAGAGGGCGGGCCTACGATAGAGACAGTTTTTTCCCAAACTAAGTTAAAACCCACTTTTTCACATTTTTCACAACTTCTCTCTTCAGTAGGTACGCCGTTTCCCAAATTATTCGTTTTGCAACTAGTGCACTGAATAAACCCTTTCTTAATCTCTTTTAGTTCTTTTTCAAAATCTCGAACCACACTCAAACATATCATTATGTCAACTTGCTCACCTTGTAAAATACTATACAGAACACCAGTGCAAGCAAATAATGGAGAAAATGTATTCAGCAAGAATGCAGTCTGGAAAATCTCTAAGAAATGTACAAATCCGACAGCAGCGCATCGATCTCCTCCTTTCCATTCCCTATCTGGGTTCTCATTGATAATAGAAAAAAGTTTACTATCTCATCTCTATAAATTTCAACCATATTAACAAGGCGGGATGTGAAACACCACCTGGTCGGAGGAAAGGATGGGATAGATTTCTTTAAATGTTGTGTGATTGTAAATGCCCTCTTTGAAGAATGCGATGAAAGTGTAGCAATTCCGTTCAGAGTAGTAAAAAAATATTGCACTCAGAAATGTCATTCAAACCCTGCGACAACACTAGGTTGAGTACATGTGCATAGCAATGTGTGATCAGTGCCATAGGGTACTCACCTAGCACTTTTTTCTGAAGGCCCGCCAAATGCCCCAACATAACCGCCGCGTCATCGTAAGTCTGAACAATAAATTTGTCCTTTAACTTATAATGTTCTACCACTTTATTGATATGAGCAAGCAGTCCGTTTGCTGATCGGTCAGAACTGACATCAGTAAAACCGACAAACCGTTCCTTAATGCTCCCGTTATCTTTGTGAACGTATCTCAATATTGTAGACAGTTGTGACCTTTTCCTAATATCGGATGTTTCATCAAGCATAATTGATATAAAACTTGCGTTTTCAACCTCGCTACAAATAGCTTTGCTGACTACCTCATTTATAACGGTTATCAGTTCATTCTGAATGTCACTTGACGTGCCTTTAAAAACAGTTGCAGTTTCAAAATGCTCCGATAGGGTTGGATCCCATTTCTTTAAAAGGTTTAATGTTTCAATGTAATTTCCTTTATTTAATGACGATTCACTTTCGTCATGCCCACGAAAAGGAAGTTCCTGCTTAGCAAGAAAACATGTCACATCTATTAACCGTTTTAATACCTTGCGATTTTTTTTCACCTTTTGATTGTGTAAACAGTTATGTACTTTTAAAGTATTACTAATGCCTTCGTCAACTCTTTGTTTTCCGAAATTCTACAAATCCATAACACTTTGAAGATGATTTTCAGATTTTTCGTGGACTTTAGTTGATTTTGAAAAGCCACTCAAATTACAAAAACCAGTTGAAACCCATATATTTTTATCCCTTGAAAATAAAAAACATGGCCAACAAAATCATTTTGACAAATTATCACTTCCACAAAGCCAATTGTAATTATCATAGTTTGATGTTGTAAAATGCCTGGTGTAAGATTTATTTTTGTCATTAACTTTGACTTGTAAACTTAACAATGAAGGGCAAGGACACCCATTTTGCACTATCAAAAGTTTTTCTTCAAAACTCATTGAGCTAAAGGGTTTCTTTTTTAAATTAACAATGATGTCATCGTTTGCCATTGCCATTATGAATAAACTAGATCAATGAAAACTAAAGTATAGGCCTATACAATTTATTAGCTGTCACTCACTTTACTTGTTTATTCCTCAATACAAGGACAGCACAAAGAAATCTCAACACTAAGCGTAAAGTCAAAACCAAAACTTACAACGAACACGCTGAAGAATGCACATTGTAAAATACGCGCGTACCGAGTAGGTCACTCACCTCCACACTGACAACACCCATCATAACAACAAACAAGTGTATGGCAAATGTTGATGTACTGACAGTGATGAGCCGACAGTGTTGCCAAAATACTCTCAAGACGGACATAATTTCTTTACAATGTTATTAAAATTGCCAGGCGTACTGAAGGCGTAGGTGCAGTTGGTCATAGTGGTTGGTTATGGACAGATCAATCCGAAGCAGACCCGAGACTAGCCGAACGAAACCGAACCATGGAATCTCTAATTCTGGCGATTTACCGCTCTGCTTAACATCATGCCTTTTAAAAGTAGAGGGGGTGGACACATTACAAAGTGTAGATCACGTTCAAGGCGCGCCTGAAACTGGCGATTCCATTGCGTTCATCTTGCTTCTTTTTCAGATTTTTGAATATGTGTTAGGTGTTTTTCCTTCATAGTAAGATGTTACACTAATACTCTTATAAACTACAATAAAAAAAAATGCTTTACATGTTTTCTCTGGTCATCGGCGAATCCAGAGATGACCGGACGCTTCGTCCATGTAAATAACTATTTTATCTATTATAAGGCTAGTTGATATTTGATATATATATATATATATATATATATATATAAGTAGATGTTTTTGTTTTCAACCTTAGGATCACTTCCTGTTACTTACAGGGAAGACCATTATCGAAGAAGATTGGCAACCCGTACTTGTATTTATTTCTTTTCTGCAATCTGCTTTAGCTACATTTGAAAAAAAATCATTAAATATCTCAGCAACTTTAAAAGGTTGACACATTCTCTCTCCATTTAAGTTTATAGAAATTGAAACATGAATTTTTTTTTTTTTAACGTGCCTTATTTATGATTGATCATGATCTAAAAATATTATCTCAAGATTTCAGTTACTGATTAATTTTATAACCTTTAGCTGTTCTTTAAACCTCTTTTTTCTTATGAATTTGTCTAAAATGTTTGATTTTCTCTTATTGCTTAAAGGCAAAAACCTCTTGGTCATCATCACTTTATAAAAGAAAAAAATGGGGAGAAAAGAGCATAAAACAAAATCCCCTAGCCCTCGAATACTCTGATAGGGTCAGGTTTGGAAAAGAACAGGAGTTGATCAAGAGAGACCTGATAGGAAAGATAGAAGAGAGTGATCTAACACAAGACTACATGAAAGAAGGTGTAGATCCGGCTAGGTCCCTTGGAATTACCAAGCTTGTAATCACTGTAAATGAGCCCTTGAGGGTATAGTCATAAATATGTTTATATTTATCAAAAACATGATTTAAGAAGTAAACATGATTTATCAATTAGTAAAACAATTTTAGAGATAAAAAATTGTTTTTGGTCGAATGTCATGCTTTCATTAGATTGGTAGACTACGAGTATAACTTAACACAAATTTCATGGAAATTGAAGATCAATCCATATGAAATCATCCAGACCATGTTGCTCAAGTTTTTTAAATTTTTTGCTAGTTAATTTACTAGTATGTTGGTAGTTCAAAACAAAGGTTAAAACAATTTTAAACCCTTGGATGATTTTGACAGCATTTTTTAAATGGTCCGCCAAGTGCTTTTTGATGAAAACAGTAAAGACCATTATATTCATCAAGGAATGGACTAGATATTTAGTAAAGGGTATCCTTTTGCTTACTTGTAGAGAAATTGCTTAAAATTTACTTCAAAATTTCACTTCATCATAAAAAAAATTATATTTTCAATGTAATAATTTCAGTAGAAGGGAGTAAGACTCACCTTTATCATTTTTATTCTGAATAGATATATTGTACTAATGCTCTCACAGGAAGTTTAACATCTTAGCGTCTTCCTTTTTTTATATAACTTTTCAAATATGGTGCTTTGGTGTAAAAATGCAAAGTTCAAGGTCAAATATCTAATAAGGGACTGGGTGAAAAATTATTAAATTTTTATAGGAATATCTTTCCATACATACAAAATCGTAGTATTTAATTGTAGTATACAATCTTTAATTCATTTTGATATCTCATAAACAAAAAAGTTATTTGGTTTTCCGTAATACACCATTTTCATCAAAAAGCGCTTGTCACACCATTTCAAAATAGCTATCTGAAAATAATCCAAGATCGTAAACATTTTTAAACTTTTGTTTTTAACTCCCAACAAACTGGTAAAAATGAAAAAGTTGAGCAACATTTTTTTATAAATCTGTATGATTTCAGTAGATTGACTCTTGAGTTAGTGGATCTCCAATTTTAAATGCATTTATAAAGGGCCTAATTTTGCCTTTTTGTGTATTTGTTGCCTATATTACACTAGTAAGCCTACAATTTTTTGATCTCTAGATACTACAACTGAATGTTTAAAACATGTATATATATATATATATATATATATATATAACATATTTCAGATATGAACTTTTACCAAAATATTACAGGCAAACAAGAGTTTTGAAACTACTTTATAAGCAAGACTATTTTATTATTTATTTCATCTTATCCTCTTCTGACCTATAACAAAATAAACTAATGTAGTATTTAGATACAGAATCTGTAATATACAGATTTTTGAATTTTTTTATATGGGATGAAATTCGTGGTATAATAGATAAATGCTGTCATTGGTTTAAATGAGACAGAAGTTAATAAAGTCAAGCGAAAATGGACTTTATTGCTGTGTCTAGAATAATGAAGTAAATGAAAAATAAATTTCCAAAAATGTATTTACAACAATGTTTAGTCTTAAGTTTAGCTTAATATTTAATTGAAAACTTGTTTATATTTGAGTAGTTTACTTGTAGTCATGCGATTTTGGTTTTGAGACTATGATCACGTGATAGGTGTGTGAATATCCGGACAATGCAAGCGTGCGTGGAGTCAGTGGCAAAGGAGCGTTCAAAGTGAACAGACGTGGTTATGATTGGGGAAGGAGTTGATTTGTAGACAATGAAATTAGTATTAAAGTGATTTTTATAAGGAATAAACCATGTAACTTAATATTTTAAAGTCGGAGTAGAGTCTTAGAGGAGAAACAGTGTTAAGTCAGTTTAGAGGCGGCGTCTGAAATGGTCAGACATGCTTTTGATTAGTGAAGGAAATATTTGTAGACAATGAAACTTATGTTAAAGTGATTCTTTTGTAATATAGACAATGTAAATCACAAACAGTCTAGAGTCAGTTGATCGTAGAGAGTTTAGAGGGTGCGTCGGAAATAGACGGAATCTTTTGTGAATTTGCATAGAGCACATAGTGCGACTTGAACTTTGTTCATTGCATAGACAGTTTAACCGGTATTTTCAATCTGAAAGACGTTAAATATCAAAACATAAACTCTATTTCAGTGATAGAGATGAAACGTGAGAGAACTATGAATTCGTAAAGTCAAAATTGAGATCATCAACTGAAAGATTACATAGTCAATAACGGACCTCAACCTCAAGAACGAGGACTGCATGCCACAAGGGACGTTCACCTGGAGATTGCTACAATGTGGTAACATAAATGATAGACAATCTTATTTTATCTTTTGTGTAAAAAAGGACTCACGATGAAATATTAAATTGTTAAAATTTGTTTAAATAAGTAATCTTAATGTTATAAGTAATTTTTAAAATATTTAAACTAAAACTTTAATAGAAAATTTCTAATTTTTTTTATATGAGAACAAAGATGCTCATGTAAAATTTAATGAATAAAAGTTGCAACTAATTTTAAAATAGAATCATTTATAAAGAATTTAAGTCTCTTCAAGACAAAACAATTTCAGATTTTTAACATGATATAATTTCAAGCAATATACTAATGTATATGTATTATTAATATATGTGTGTGTATGAATACTTTTAATAAACTACTATGTTCAGTTCCAGAAAAATAAACAAGGACTTCTTATTTACCGTTTAACCACTGCAAAGTACACTTTCAAAAGAATCACGACCCTGAGAACATTTTAATTTAATTTTTTTTTTCTCTTTTTCAAAATTGGTAAGCTTTAAGCTTCCTGGCGCCCTTAATGCTAAGCAAATTTCTTTTTCTTTTTTAAATAAAAATATTAAAATCAAAACCCTTTAATTATATATTATTACAAATCACATATAACCTACAGTTTTACACCCCAGCAGTGATGATGTTTATTTGGTAAATATTGCATAAGGGTAGTCTGTTTTTTTGTGCCAATTAGACTTTCATCTATTGATAACTGTTGGTGGCCAGTGTAGTAATATTGAAAAACTCGATTACAGTGGTCTTGTAGGGGTTGAAACTTCTAACAAGCATTATAACCGGATTCATTACATTTGGGAAGTCTGGAGTTATCAACCATATGAAAATAGGAGGTTATAGGCTCAAACCTCGAATGAGTAAACATTTTCCCAAACCAAGATGTTGATTGAGGACTATTTTGTGACCAATATGATTTTATGGTAGGTTTTCTAATTAATCCCATTTTCAACAACTCTGCAATGAGGGCTTTTATTTCTAAAATAGATACAGGAAACCAAGATTTAAACCTACTATGTGGAGACAATGAATCACCTTTTTCAGAAAGGTTATGAGTCGCCTACCTATTTGTTTCCTCGACAAATAATGTCAGTAGAATATTTGTAAAAAATAAATTTAAATATTTAACAGGTTTTGATGTAACTGGGTCTAATTTGCAAACTTTGGACCTGGATTCTCTAGAAATGAAAAACTATGTACAAAATTAGTTCCCGTATTTTCATCGATTTCCCCCTCCCCCAATTTTTTATATGTTCAGTTCTATTTATATTATTACTATTCCCACCATCATCAGAGCTATTTACAAAATCATCATCTGACAAGTCAGAAATAATTTGCCTGTTTATAGTACTAGGTCTATTTGGCGGCATAGGCCTACTTACATTCATTGCTTCATCATCACTATCCTCTGACATTACAACACTTTTGTCCCAATCAGAAAGAAATTATTTTGAACATGAAGGTTCTTCAACATTAAATGTGGGATCAATGTCACTATCGCCTCCAAATAGATCGATAGAATCCTCTGATTCCAATTCAATTTTCAAATCCATTACTACTTCACTAGAGCTCAATATTTCTTTTGTCATTTTTATGTTTTAATTGTTTAGAAAAACTATTCAACCAAATCACCAAGTAATCACTAAAACATATTTATCCAAACAACAACAATTCAACTTTAACACTTCAATGTAACTAAAACAAACTACAGCTATATTTTGGTATATTCTACTGCGCAAATTGTCACAGCTGGATACACTGCCACAGTAATAATGTCTAAAATAATATTGTATTAGATTGGATATTATGTAAAAGCATAAATATGCTTCTTCATAAACTATATTGTACCAGAAAATAATTTCATATGTTGGGTGTTTAAATTTCGTGTAAAAAACACAATGATTTCACCGTCTGATTTATTGCCAGCTGGTTTGTCTCGTATATCTTACGACCGGCGTTTTTTGAGATGGCTGGTCCGTTTGGGATGTTTGACTACCGTCGTTGATATATCACACGGCTGGTTCGCAAAGGGTTAAGTTAAATATTGATGGTGTATGGTATATTGAGTTATCATGCATAGCCAATTGGTTTAATATTTCTTCAGTCATAATATGACTCAATAAAACGTTTACAACCTTGTGTCAGGCTATGGAAGAAGTGTGGAATCATATTTCTTTCACCTGTGTGTGTTGAGGATGTCACAAGGGTGATTAGGAAATTTAAAATTTAAAAACTACTTATATTGATGAAGTTTCACCTTGAATCATTAAACAGTGTTCTGACGAACTCATAAAACCTCTTCAGGTTTTAATTAATGCCTCATTTTCTGAAAGTGTATTTCCATCCAGATTAAAATCTGGTAAACTCGTCCCATTGTTTAAAATGGCCGAGGAAAAGATGTCATTAACAATTACATACCTATTTCTTTATTACCGGTGTTTAGTAAAATTTTTGAAACACTTCTTAATTCAGCTTCTTAACTTTTTAGACAATTCAAAAATCCTTTATAGTTGCTAATATGGCTTTCAATAAGGAAAGTCAACAATAGTTGCTATAGTTCAGTTAATAGACTTTTTTAATGGAGGGTCTTGAAGAAAAAAAAGTAAAGTTAAGAGTATCTTTTTAGACCTTTCCAAAGCATTTGACTCTGTCAATTTGAGTTTATTACTTAATATATGTGAAAGGCTTGGTATTAGAGGATTTTGAACTCATTTATTAATAATAGAACACAACGTGTTAATGTTACAGGAAGGTTGTCTAAGCAGACCCAAGTAAGATGTGGTGTCCCTCAAGGATCAGTTCTTGGTTCAGTGTTATTTTGAATTTACATTACATAAGTTATTTGTCATCATCAATAAATGTGGATAGCCAAATTCAGTTAACAACTTTGAGTATGAGAACAAATGCAGTTAAAAACTTGGAGCAAAAGGGTTTTTTTAAATGTCAATATTTTGTGTAAAATAATTTGATTGTAAATCAATAAGACAAAATACATTTATTTTAATATGAAACAAAGTCTAAATCAGAAACTATGTGTCATGCTAGGCGACAATTTGCTGAATGAAGTAAATCTAGTTAAAGATAATTGTGTTTTATTATCTTTAAACATGGAATTCCACCAAGAACCATCGGTCTCAACAGTAATGAAAATTAAATTTAGTTAAGTTCTTTTGGGTCTTGTTATTGATAACAAGTTAACCTGGAATGACCAAATAAACAGTATTAGTGCTCAAATTAGTTCGGGAATTTTCGCAGTAAGATATTAAAAATTGTATTGTGGTTTTTCTATTCTTTTAACTGCTTATGATAGGCTTTAAATCCATATCTGAACTATGGGATTTTTCTGTGGGGAAACTCATCAGTTCAGAATATGCAAAGATTTTTTGTTCTGCAAAAGAGGGTCATTCAGCTAATAGCAGGGCTAAAGCAAATTGAAAAGTGTAAAAGTGCTTTTGGGAGGCTTGGAGCACTTACACTTCCATCTATTCACATACTTGAAGTGTTGCTATATTTTAAATTTAAGTGTGATGTTAGTATTCGTTCCATTTAGCCTGCCTGAGTTCTTTATTTTCAATAAATTGAATGATTCAGTACTCAATTAACATTTATCAACACTTATTAACAAGAATGACTATCCCATATCTTATTACAACTTTACAGTATTCTTATAATTATCATTAATCCAGAATGACTCTAATTGTTGTGACACACAGATCTGATTCTACATTATAGTTTAATTATCTGATTCTGAAATAATTACAAGGTTTATATACAAAGTTTGCTCACCCTGCTTGGCACTCTTATGGATGCTTGTCTGAAGTCTTAAAATTCCTAGGAAGCTCTTACTCACCAAGTCCGTCTGGCTATCTTCAAGAATTCCTGCAGCACCTTCCCTTGATCAATCTTAGCCCACTCATCAAGTTTCCTCCTACCCAAGGGTTTATATATCATTTTAGCATCAATGACATCAGACTTGCTTGCAAGGTAAGCAATTTCATCACTTTTCCAAGTCTGTCACAATAATTGTTGTCATACTGGCATCTTAAAAAGAAATATTGTTGTCTGGATCATTTTTCTCTGTGTAGGAGTTTCTAAATTGACACTGTGGTTTGTTGTTTGGTGTGATTTCCTTACTGTAAAATTATATTTAAATTATTAATGTGTTGTAAGGTTTGTATTATATATATATTTGATGGTAATATTTGTTGTTTTGTAATTTTATTTATTTGTTATTATTGATTTTATTTGTTTGTTTTGTAATGAATTAGCTGCTATGAAAGTGTTATAACTGATTGGAAAAATCTTTTGTAATGTTTGAGAATGTTATGACTTGGCCATACAAAGTAATCTGTCAATGGCTGTAATAAAATTAATGTAATTGTTAGGGTTAGTATCATCTAACATATTGTTCTGGTTAGTTTCTAGCGGTTTTTTTATTGTGACTATATTAATTGTGCCTTGTGTGTTTATTGTTAAGTGTGATTGAAATAAAATTATAATAGTGTATTTACAATGAAAGACAGTCGTAATATTAGTGATGATAATATGTTGTCTTCAGAAGGGGAATCAATAGATTAGAGCTCTGAGAATTGACGATGTCAAAGTGAACCCAATTTGGTCAGACCAGACGGCAGGCCTTAGAGCATTCCCTTTAAAGGCAAAAATAAACGATTAGTTCCTATTCCTGGTGACAACAGTCTTTTTTTTTGTGCTATTAGGCACAGTTTAAAAATATATTTGGAAAGAGACAAATTAATGTGTTAAGAGTTATTCTGTGGTCCCACCACATGTGAACCGCCAGCAAACTCTTGAAGTGGCAAAACTTAGCACTGTTAATGTTCTTCGTTTGTTTAAAAATTAATAAAATATATTATTTTTACACAAAACCTAACTTATAAGACATCATTTTTCTCAGAAACATGCATAGAATTCATCTATGTAATAAAAAATAAAAAAGTTTGAAACGGTTTTGGAGTAAGTATGTTGTAAGTAAGTAAGTATATGATGTCAAAAAATTAAGTTAACATTTTTCAGAAAAACCTGTATCATCCAAAATCAATAGCTTACCACCTTTTTCTAAGATATACAAAAGTTTTGTTTAATATTTGTGAATATATTTAGGGGGGAAAAAAATTTTTTGTTACATATTCTAAATTAACCCTTGACGTGGCGAACAACTCGCTGGCGGGTTGGTATGAGACATATGGTTTTAGTTCACCGACTCTAAAACACGTTTTTTGCAATTCAACATTACGCCCACTTAGAATCGTCTTATCGCAATAAATAAAATACCGTTGGAAAACTAATGTTCCGTAGATGCATAATCATGCAAAAAAAATACCACAAAACGTTATAAATAATATTCCAAAAATTGGTGAAGTTTGCATATTTTTGATGCGTAAAATCATAGATTTGAACTGTGCGGTTTTTAGTAAAAGCGACACCATTTTTCCCCATATGATTACACTTCTATTTTTCTGTCAAATAAGTCGACCAAAACACTGTTCTATAGATCACATGTTTCTCTTTCTAACTGTAGATTACAAATTTTTCTGCGTCTCACAGATCGAGAGATATTTCTATTAGACGATAGTAGAAACTTGACAGCACGAAATTCAAATGGCATTCGGTGCAGTTTACGAAATGACATAATCGATTTTTATTTCGATATTTATAGTAAGTTGTAGAGGAAATTTCATTCTACAAGTTGGTACCACTTGACATACCGTACAGTTATTTTCAGTTGCTTTTTTTCAAGACGAAACATTGGCTATCTTACGCGATGCCGTGAAATAAAATACACGCAAAAGGGCGTGGCATTTGTGTAATATTTTTATTATTTCTGTTATTTTGAAGGTTTGTGTATACAAATTGTATATAAATTGTGTATACAAGTTACAATATATGTGTTTTTATTTCTAAAGGTTATGTTTTTGAGTGAATTTCTAGTTTGTGAACGGTTTATATTTGGGATAACCTAAGAGGTATTTTGTAAATTTAGGTTATAAGCAAATTTTCTTATATTGAGTGTTTTATTTTATTATACAAGTGAATATGTGTGTTATTCTTTGTAAAGTATATTGTTTTAGTGAAATCTAATGATTTTGTCTTAGGCCTAGTTTCAGAAAGTTACTAATTATGCCTAAATTGTTGAGGTCTCAAACCTAACCTCACTCGTCAGAGTATCACTTTTTAGGGGAAATCGTTTTTTTTATTTTGAAAATGTAACAAATTTTAATTTTTTTCCCCTAAATATATTCACAAATATATTACAAATCTCTAGTAATCGATGAAAAAATTCCGAAAAATCTATTAGTATGGTGTACATAACGATTTCTGTGAAATTATTCTCTTCGGTACTCTCAGATTTTTTGGTATTTGACCAAAAAACTCCAAATGTTTTACATCTAACATTTGTTTCACTACACACCTAAATTCTATGCACCTTTCTGAATATAATGATATATAGAACATTTGTATAAAATATTATAACGAAATAGAGGGCTCCCAAAAGGTCAGTGCTCGGCAGGCCATAAATTGTAAAGAGTTGAAACGGTTGACAGCTAGAAGAACTATTCTAACATTAGTCACAGATCTCAAGAAGTCAAATAAACCATTCCAAAAGTCAATGCCTTCAACCGAAAATGTTTGAAATGGACCAATGAAATAAATTGCGTCAGACTCGAAATAACATACAAGATTTAAAATAAGCCAATGAAGAAAGAGGATCGGAAGAAAGCATTTGAAATTAGAACCTATAAATAGGGGTGGAAGAGAAGCACACGAGGTTCTTTTCTTTTTGGTTGTTACTGATTGAAGGAGGGAGTTTCAGAGCAAGTGTTTCTTTAGTAGAAAAGAAGATCGATTGTGAAAGATTTAGCCGAGATCTAACGTCAAATTAAAATAGTATCTGCGTCGTTTTTTTGTATAAGTATAAATAATAATCTCCGAAGAATAGTTTAAAAGATAATCGTCGTTATAAGTTTAAAAGTAATCGTCGTCATAGAAGTGTGTGATAAATTTGCGTCGTTATAAAAGTGTTTGAACAGGAATATTAATACAATAAATTAAAGTAATTGTCGTCACGAAAGTGAGTGAGGAATAAGTGTAAGAAGAAAAGAAGATTCGTCGAAAAGATCAAGGCAAATCGATCCATCTACTGGCAGTCTACACGGGAACCACGTGCATGGAACTAGGAACTTCTAAGCAGTGATAAAACTTCCAAGCGATAAGTAAAAATTAATGGACAATCTCAATTAAATAAACTACCACCAAATTCTATTTTATATGTAAATTATAGTCATCAAAGAACCTCACGAATCCGTAAAGAGAAAATAAATAAAAATTAATAAAATAATACATTTCAGTTAGCCGGAGCATTTTATAATAACAAATTAAAAGTAAAAAAATTTAAAAGTTAAAAAAATATGATGCACTCTTATTTCTTTATTTAGGTTAAGACATGGTAGAATTAGAATTTGATTTTAACTATGTACTTAGAATAAGTAGTAGGTTAAGATGTTAGTGTATAAGTATTAAGTGCATCAGATTTGGACAATAATTGATTTTATATTGTAAAAGATAATTAAAACTCAATGTTATAAGAATAATTAAAGAAAGTTAAATTCTAATTGTGTGAAGTTGAATTTTTTATAATATATATTACTATTTTTGAAAAAAAAGACAATTTTAACTTTTTTCATAAAAAATGGTTTTTTATTTTGAAAATGTAACAAATTTTTATTATTTTTTTCCTAAATATATTCACAAATATATTACAAATATATTCTCTAGTAATCGTTGAAAAAATTCCGAAAAATCTATTAGTATGGTGTACATAACGATTTCTGTGAAATTATTCTCTTTTTACTCTCCGATTTTTTGGTATTTGACCAAAAAACTCCAAAGTGATACATCTAACTTTTTTTTTTCACTACACAGCTAAATTATATGGACCTTTCTGAATATAATGATATATAGAACTTTTGTATAAAATATATATTACTATTTTTGGTAAATTTTTGAAAAACAAATGACTAATTTAATTTTCTATAAAATATTTTTTTTAATTTTGAAAATGTACAAATTTTTTTTTTTCCTAAATATATTGATAAATATTACATAAAACTTTTGCATATCTTAGAAAAAGGTGGTAAGCTTTTGATTTTGGATGATACAGGTTTTTCCTGAAAAATGATAACTTCGTTTTTGACATTTAACATACTTACTCCAAAACCGTTGCAAAAAAAAGTTGTTTTTTTTTTTTTTTTCATTGATGAATTCTATGCATCTTTCTGAGAAAAATGATGTCTTATAAGTTAGGTTTTGTATAAAAACAATATATTTTATTAATTTTTAAACAAACGAAGAATTTAAAAATCAAATTAACATCTGCCAGATGGAGGGTTAAAATGTTTTACAAAAAAAGGGAAATTGGTCAGCTTATTTTAAAAAAATCACCAAAAATTTTAATATTTATGGAAAACCTACTTCTATATATCATTATATTCAGAAAAGTTCATAGAATTTATTAGTGTAATGAAAAAAAAGTTTGAAAAATAATTTTGAAGTCAGTATGGCAAAGAACAAAAAATAAAAAATAAAATGAAGGCTAAATTTTACTTCAAAGTCCAATTGAGCATAGAAAATTGAAAATTTAGATTTATATTTTTTTCAAATATTCAAACGTTTTCTAGTATAAATGTGAATAACAATCGGTAAAAAAAAATCAAATTCTTAAATTTTCAAAATAATAATACCACATTCCCTCAAAAGTGATATTCCACTAATAACTATAACTATCTAAGCCTAGGCCTAAAACAATACCACACTAGATTTCACTAAAACAATATATTAAAACAACAAACTGTACAAAGAATAACACACATATACACTTCTATAATACACTTATAAAATCAAATAAAACACTCGATAAATCACAAGAAAATATTCATAAAGTCTCAACACGCCATATTGCATACACTTTGCAACGGTAAAACGTGGTTTCTGGGAGCTGTTCTTTATCCGAAAGTAAGCCTACATCATGACCGACTATGACGTATTGGTTTATATCATTGGAAAGGTCTGATTTTCTTCTATACAAAGAGATAAAAATCTGTGAGCTAAGACAAATACAACTAATCGATATTTCATGGCTATTAAACTGAATCCAGATCCGAAAAAATCTTAGAGTTTTGGTTACTGGTTTATAAAATATAATATAACTCAAAACTATAAAAGCTAGGATAATTTGGAATAAGTAGTTTGAAAGAGGAAGAAAAATACTATAAAATAGTGACAATTTGTGCTCTTTGGACACGAATGAATTTGTACAAATAATTCAAAACAAAGAGGAATGAAACTTGTCACCTATTCAACTTGCCGTCATATGCTGCCGTCTCCCGGCCAAACTGCCGAATTACGAGAATTATTGCAGTTTTGTCTATTCTCTCTATGAAATTCAGATTACACAGCTTTGAAAGATTGAAACACGAGCTTTTCAATGGTGTATAATTCATTTCTCTACGACTCCATTTACTAGGCTAAAAGTTGAGTTGAAGAAAACAACTTTCTTTTTGTTTGATACATCTGTAAAATGAATATTTGTCGTAAATAATTTATAGATTGAATACTATAAGAGTTAGAGACATGTGGCGAACTCTGTTGGATAGGTAAAGATTTGTACTAAAAACAGTACAATTTTACATGTATTTGAACCAAATATCAGTTTCTGACATTTACACAAAGTAGGACGCTATATTATCTTTGTACTGTGAGTTGGTGAGTCACGATTTTTACGACTAAAACACACCAAACTTTACCAATTAATTAAATATTTTTATAGCGTTTTATGAACTTTTGATTCCATGTATATGCATCTACGAAACGTCAGCTTTACAATGGTATAAAAATTATTTCTGTAGAATGAATTTGAGTAAGCCTAATGTCGAGTTGCAAAATCAGAGTTTTTTACAGTTGTCTGTTACTAGGCGTGGCTCGTTTACGTCGATAATTGTCGCATGCCACTACAAGAGTTAGGCACAGTTTAAAAAATATATTTGGAAAGAGACGTTAAGAGTTATTCTGTGGTCCCACCACATGTGAACCGTCAGCATTATATAAATAATTACTATTCAGTTTTTAATAGTGAACATGTTAAGTAAAACTAACTTAAAAATATTAATCACTCATTTTATTAGAAATACAGTGTTAGTCTACATATTGAAATGGGGAAAGTCAAATGGTAATTATGACATAAGTATTTATTAATTTTTTTAATTGCCTTATTATTTGGAATTAAGTATCAATTGTTGTTTTTTTCTTATAGAACATTGACTGAACCTATCGTAGACTTAATTTATCATCAGAGAAGAGTAGGATTGGTGTTATGGCACCCTACAGCACAGAATGTTCTTCTTACAGCAGGTAAGTCAAGTTTTTTTGCTTGTAGATCATCAGCTTTCCTGGAGTAACAGACGGCCCAAAAGTCAGTAGTCTCTTTTATTCCAGCACTTAGTACTTTAGGAGTAAGTGTTCTGCAGAAAAAAATTCGTTCTAAATCAATCTTTGTATGTTACACATAATTGTAAAAAATATTATAATAAAATAAAATAAAATATATTAAATAAAATTTTATATGTATATTCTTTGATAGTAGAAATACACTCTCCAAGGAAAAATTGGCAAGAATCTGTTGGTTTAATAATGATTATGGTTTTACCCCCTAATTTTGCAATAGTTGATAATTGTAGAACATTTTATTCCTGACAACTTATTTTATTAAAAACCAAGAAAAAACTGTGATTTACAGCAGTATGTACATTTTTAATCGCCCAGCTACAAACGGATTATTATTCTATTTGTTATACATGTGTGTACAACAAAAAAAATCACCTCTTATTTTGTCTGAACTTTTTCCTAAAATGTCTGGACTACATATCCTATAGTAGGACAACAATACAAGTATTTCTTGTTCCATTGTAAAGTATATATATATATATATATATATATATATATATATATATATATATATATATATATATATATATATTGTAATGTGATTTAGGCACATTTCTAGGATTACAAAACATAATCATTTATTTTTTAATTCTCAAAACAATACACCACCATTCAATATCTTTGACTATTTCTCGTATATCGACCATATTTGACAGTCCCTATTAAATCACTCGGACTAGTTTTACTGGAGCATGAATATATGTTTTTATTTTTAAGTTTGAAAAACTGTGCTCACCACTTGCAACAAAAACAGGCCAAGTTGAATAAATTTGAAAGACATTAAATAAATTTGACATTCTATCAAAAACATTATACAGATGCAGTCTAAAACAACTTGTGGTTTTGCATTTTGTGACACTCTTCTTGCAACAACAAAGTTTTATGGGGTGAACGAAATAACATGTACTAAATTTCACAAAACTTGATTGCAATGTTTACGACTTATTGACAATTGTTGAACAATCCTGGCACTACGTTGTTACCTTTTGGTAACCAGTAAAAACACTGTTAATCTTACTGAAAAAACGATCCTATAGCTCACTGAAGAAATTAAACAATACAAGGTTGTATTTATATCTAGCATTAATGATGACATCTGTATATTTAAAAATAAGAAATAATAATACATTCCATTTCATTTGAATAGTTTATGACAATCATTGTATATAAGAACTCACAACAGTTAATAATTTTACCTGTGATACATACATATATTTTTTAATAATTCAAGCATTAAAAAAAATCTTGTTACTTAATTATGATGACATTGCACTTGTAGGGATGACTACATTTCTTGCTACTATCTACACAAAACAATGGCGTCTCTTGTAATTTCATGTCACGCAGATTAGTGTAATATATAACAACTGAAGATGCTGATTTAGTCATTGAAATAACTTGTTACCAATTGTCTTTGTTACGAAAAATTGTGTTTTTTTTTTTCCATTTGGTGATTTGTTATAAATAACAAAATTATAAAACACAAAACTTAATAAATCATTAACGTAGTAAATGGAAGTATTCCCAGCAACTTGATAATCAGCCTCAGTCATTAAATATGTTGTCTGTCCATGAGTGACCATCTTTATATTTTATTATAGGTTTCACAAAGGTTTTTACTCTTAAGATATATTTATGTGATTTCTGTTTAATTTAAATCAAAATAAGGGATTACATCTAGTGAATTAAAAAATACCTATTAATAAGAATAATATTTTAACAGCTGTATTATCATTTTAAAACTTTTGATTGCACATTGACTTTGAATTAACTACTTTTAATTTATTTTGTATAATCCTTGCTACAAAACCTAAAAACAAATTTCAAATATCAATATTTTTCAGGATCAGATAACCAAGTAGCTATATGGAATGTCGGCACTGGAGACATTATGGTTCATATAGACTGCCATCCAGATATAATATACAGTGCGTGTTGGAATTGGGATGGGTCACAATTAATAACTACGTGCAAGGATAAGAAGATGAGAATTATAAGTCCTAGATCTGGTACTATTGAAGAGGTACTGTTACTGTATGTTCGAAAATACTACTTTGTTTTTTTCTCTTCAGCAGACAATATAAAACACAACATAAATTTGTATTAATAAATATATACTAAAATTAAAATTGGTTTATTCAAATTTAAAACAAACATTATATAGCACTGGTTGGAGGGAAATATACATACCTGGAAAAGGATTAAGAGCCCTGGTGGAAGTGAGTAGCAGTAAAACAACAACAAAATAAAAATAATAATAATTGAGCAAAATAAAGCACACTGTCCTCAGAAATAACCTTAACTCAAAATTAAGAATGCATTAAAAAAAAGTATACTTGCATAAAAAATGCAATAAGTCGCCATTTAAGATATTACTTTAAAAAAGTTACCTAATATTTTTGGAGTAAGCAAAAAAAAGAGCCAGAATTAAATTTTTATTGTATAATGTTCTAAAGAATATGATGTTTTGATTTCTGTTGGAATAGAATTGAAGAATTTAGAAGCTAAAACAATTAATGACTTTTGAAAAATGTACTATGTGGCTTTGGGAGTTGTATCTATTTACATGTATTTTGCTGAATAGTTTACATTTCGGGTCTGTAATCAATTTATATGAATTATGTAGAATAATTCAAATACTTTAAAAACAATTATATCTCAAACGATGAATAAAAAAAACTGAAAATGTGTAAATGAATGCATAATCATATTATATGCTTTTTGAAATACAGGTTTTATATTTTTAACATAAGTACTCCCCCCCCCCTCTAGAAATGTCATAATCAATTTTCAAATGAACAAAAGCAAAATAGATTTTCTCAAAATAAATTTGGGACATACAGCTTTTCAAATTATAAAAGAAAAATAAGTTGATTTGTTTAATATGCATGTAGGTATGCTTTAATATTTGGTTTCCAAGAAAAAATTCATCAATAATAATCCTAAATACTTAGTTTGATCATGCTGACAAATTATACTACAATCACATAAACAGCCACATCCAGCCTTTGATATCACAATATATAAATAAAAGTTTACCACCATTTTGTGTTAATTTGTTGTGGGTAAACGACAGACTCAGAGTATTCAGATAGTTTTGCAAATTTGAAATATTAAATGCGAATAAGGCGGAGTAATATCATCTGCAAATGGAGTGACCCTTAAATAGTCCTGGAAATAAATCATTGATATATATTTAACCCATTTGTGCCCACTGTCGACATTTGTCTTCATTAACCTTATTATTTAATATTTTTATCTTAATAAAGCATAGAAAACGGAGGGTATTTTTGTGTGTTCGGTTGGCACCCCTGCTACACAGCTGCAAGCAGTGGCCTTCGGTGGCATGTTTTACTGTGAGTGTGACTTGTCAGGTTATGTTACACTGTATAACACGGTGTCTTTCTTTGATTCTTAAGTAATTTTATTTTTATCTTTTTTTAATTTTCATGAAATTAATAGTAAATGTATTTATATAAGGTGTAGATCTATTATATTATCATGATAGTTATGTTTAAATTAACTTAAAACATGTTTTAAATTCAACATAAACTTTTGTGTTGACAAATATAGACAGTGAACGGGAACAGGTTCACAATTTAAAAAAATGAAGTTTTCTCTTTTAAGGATGACTGTAGAGCAGATAAGCTACCTTATTAGATGACGTAGATAATGTTGTGAAGGCTACATTGTTTATCAAGCCTCTGATAAACATGTTGCTCAGTGATGGTGACAGTGATGATGAGGACCCTACAAGCAACATAAATAAACTGTCTGGTAATCAACTCCATGCAGGGGCTTAGCTAGTCAGTGAAAAGATTACAGCAAATGACATTAAAAAAGTTAGGTATAGAGATCTGGAAATTAGTGACGATGATGAAATACAGGGAACACCAGAACCCAGCTCTTTTTGTTTCCATTGGAGTGTTGCTAATGTGAGGAAAAATTTATGTAGTGAGTACAAAAAAATGAAGTTGCGGATGAAGAATTCAGAACAGATGTAACCTAAGATTAAAACGTGGATGAATATTTAGAAGAGAGTGTATTAGTAGAACAACATATTGATGAAGACAAGGTACACAAGAACATAACATTGATAAAGGTTTAGAAAAGGGTAATAAACCAAAGAATACTAATAAATTTTTTTTTTTAAACTAACAAAAGGAAAAGAAGTAACGCTAAAACTGACCAAAAATAAAAAGAAATATAAAAGAAGAGAAATATAAAAATAAGAAATTGGGAAGCAAAGGACATACCCGACAGTTCAACATTAGAGTTTAAACATCCCACATATTTGAAAAAGACTTTACTGCCATGGAAGTGTTTAAGCTATTTTTTGATGAAAAAAATAGTTGATTATTTATAGTTAAATGAATTTGTCGTCGAAAAGGGTAATGCAAATTTTATTACTACAAAAGAGGAGATTCATATTTTCTTTGCAATTCTCTTTTTTTCTGGCTATAATGTATTATCATGAACAAGAATTTACTGGAAATCTGCTGACAATGTTCATAACAAAATGTTCTAAGGCTATGTCAAGAAATAGATTTATAGATATTATATTATAAGCTAATTTTGTTCAAATACAAAAGATATATCCAGTAAATTTGTTTTTTATTTACTTCCCTTATATGGTATTCATTCCCACTGTGGACATTTTGTTGACATGATATAATTTTTTAAACTAAAGATGTTAAAATTAAAAATAAGGCATATATACAATATTTTAACCCCAAGTAACAAAATATAAACAAACAAAAATATATTTTAAAAAAAATAATAATTTATGCACAAATGGATTAAGAACAAAATTACACCTAATATAGAATCTTAAAAGACCGCAAGTGGATACCCTAAATATTAAACTTTTCGTCAATCCAACTCCAACATCCTCAATTCTTCCACCACTAAGAAATGATTTCAACCACAAAAATCGTATCCCTCTTATTCCAGGCATATATAATTTAATTATTAACAAATTATGATTTACTGTATCATACAGTAAAGAAAGACCAGAAACTTTATCAAGTTTGGGATTATTAAAACTGTTATATAATTTTGAAAAAAAAGTTTGTAAATATATTTCAATGTTAATTCCTTTCTGAAATCCAAACTGGCAATTAGAGAAAAAATAAGTTTAATTTACTTATTACTTACAAGTGTTATTTTTTCCTCATATAATTGGAGAAAGCCATGTGATCACAGTTTTGTTTTCTGATTGAGAATACAGGAAACAAGATTATTTCTGTAAACATTTATTTAAATACAAGTATAGTTCAGTCAACAAATGTTTAACCTATAAAAATATAATCTAATATTCTGAATTGAAAATAGTTCCCATATTGCAACAGATAGCAATGAGTAATCATGGAATAACCGTTTGAACACAGATAATCACCACTTCCTCTTGATAACTGGCACGAATTGATGTCATCTATGGGTGGACAGTACTTTTTTCTCACTGTTTAATTATGTACTACAACCCAATTCTTCCTGAACTGTTTAATTACTGATAAAAAGTCAGATTCCATAACATGTTATGTGGCTGACAACTGATTTGTAGATTCATGTACTGCAACCTCTACTTTGGTGTTCTTAATTATTCCAAAATACCTAGGTAACTAGCATAATGATAACCCCTCCCCCCCCCTGATGAAATCTGTGTATGGAAAACGGAATGTCCTAAACTAAAGAATTCTTAAAATACATATCCTGGATAGCTCGTAGAGCACTTTTCGAATTTAAACACACAAGATAAATAATAATGATATTAACATCGTTAAGTTAGAAATTATAATTAAAATATACATATATACTACTAATGCAGTATAATGGCCTGTTATTTGAATGAGTGTTGTAAATATTTAAAAATAAAGACAGTGTTTAATAATAATGTTTTGATTTATTTTAAGATTGACACTTTTTGGCATTAAGAATTTATTATAAAAAATTGCTCAGCTTAAGGGTGCCAGATAGAATTAACTTATCAATTTTGAAAAAATACAAACTTACATTGAATTGAAATAATCTCAGGGTCGTGATTTCTTTTAAAAGTGTACTAACAGTGGTGGTCTGGTATATAAAAATCCTTTTTTTTTCTGCTGAAACTAAACATGGTAATTTATTAAAGTTATTCATACACATATATATATTCATGGTACATATTCTTTAGAATTTTATCTGAAATTATTTATATCATAAAGTTAAAATTGTCCTGTCTTGAAGAGACCAAAATTTCTTTTTAATGATTCTACTTTAACTAGTTGCAACTTGTAATAATTATATTAGTTATGAGCTTCTTTATTCTCATGTATTAAAAATTTATATTATTTTTTATTTAGAAGTTAAATTAAATCATTCAAAATTACTGCTTACAATACAACTACTTATTCAAACAAATTTTAACATATCTTTTACCATTAGTCCTTTTCATACAAAAATTTATATAAAATTGTCTATCATTTTTTGTTACCACATGGTAGCTATCTCCAGGGTGAATGTCCTTTGTGGTGAGCAGCCCTCATTCCTGATGTGCAGGTTCATTGCAGATGTAATTAGCCCGCTAACGATCTCAAATTCACAATCCTATTCAAAGTGTCCATTACTTTCCTGCACACTCTACAGTCAATTAGTTTCAAAACTGTCTCTTATATTCTTTATCCCTAACGTTTCTTTGAGACTTGTTTTAAAAAACATTTACACTATATTGTCCATAAATATCTTTTAACAAAAAGTACATCTAACTAAGTCAGAGACCTCCTTTCAACTCTTTTTTTAAAAAAACACATGCTACCACATTGTTTCACAACTATCCTTTAACAAAAAATACGTCTGACCAAGTCAGAGCCTTCTTCCCAACTGCCAGTCTCACTAGATCTCACAATTAAGCGTCCTTTTCTCGTTCACATAAGTTGCACCACGGACACTACTTAAATCATTTATATGGCAATAGGTTCTGTCTGTTATCACAATACAATATATCACTTAAAAATGTATTACAACTTACAACTAACATTTTATACTTCAAATTAATAATTTGGAAATCTATATTGAATTTTTTATTACCCTTGTTTTAATATTTATTTTCAGTTATTCATTTGACTCACGTGGTCTTCTCTATAGACCAATTATAAATCTCCCGGTTTATTATCATTTTTAAAATCTTAAACAACCATTTCTTTAGTATCCAAATTAAGGTTAAAATTTAATGATTACATTGTGTACTATTATTAAATAATTATGGAAGAGATAAAAATGTTTAATTTTTATATTAAATTTATTACTTTTATTATTTAATATTGCACAAATTTACCGTGTATATTTTCTTTTCAGATGATGTATTATTTGTTTTACAGGAAGCTATATGTCACGAAGGCAGTAAAGCAACTCGAGCCATATATCTTCGCAGTGGTTTAATTTTTACAACAGGTTTTAGCAAAATGTCTGAAAGACAATATTCTTTACGAGCGCCAGACCATCTCAGTGAACCAATAGTCATGGTGGAGTTAGACACAAGCAATGGTGTAATGTTTCCACTGTACGATGCTGATACAAATCTAGTCTATCTATGTGGGAAGGTACTAGTGTGAAATTAATACTTTTTATTTGATCCACTGATATTCTAATTTTAACATATACAAGTTTATTTACCCTGCATTGTGCTGGTTATAATTTTTTATTGTTATAAATTTAATGTGTATTGTCGTGCTGTTTTTAGCACATTAATTACTAGAGAGACAAACTAGATATTTATTTTAATATAGAACAATATATGGTGCTTTACGTCCTATATTTCTTTGTTTATTTTTTCTATCAAGCCTTAGACATTAGACAAACATAATTTGTTTGTCAATTAGAAACTATGTAGTAGGAAATTTATATTTAAATAACAATCAAAATAATCTGAAGCTGAAAATTGGCAGAGTCAAAAGAGTCTATTCTTCAACCAATTTCCATATGGGATGGGGTGAAAAAGGGATATTTTATAAATAACTCAAAATCAGTGAGTTTAATGAAAGAATACCATGAGAGTAGATTGTGCGACAGTTTAGAGAACCAAAAGTGATTGGGGAGTTGGTGAGCGTGACCTTGACCATGCTTCTCACCTTGGCCCCACCCCTTTTTTGGCCATCATTTATTATTGACAATTTTTTGTCCTCCATTTTGTGATGTCACTACATGTTACACAGTACACCCTGATGTCATGCTCTGTGACTTGAGACACTTAACTTTTTATTTACCAGTGGGATTCGAACCGATGAAGTCTGGATTTGAAGCCAGATACTATACCGACTAAGCAATCGTGCAGTGTCACCAGTTGTATTTGTAAGGTTGTAGCCTATATAAGCTGCCATCCTCTGTCGTTAGTGTCGGCTGTTATTATAGTGTCATTTAATAGTTTATTGTGTTGATAATAAGACGCACCACCACCATCTTGTATTATTTTTATTATATATTTTACCGACAGTAGACATTGATTACTCCATGCGCTGTTGTTGTTGATATTATAGTGCCATTTAATAGTTTACTTTGTCGAAACCAGGGCGCACCACCACGTTAATTTAATTTTGTATTTTACATAGAGTAGTGTAAATGTTGGTTAATGTATATTTATTTTATATGATTTCTAGTGTCACCCGTTGGTCACCGCCATGAGAGAGTACTACCGGAATTTTTAATGTTAATATAATGTCTAATATATTTATAATTTATAGTTCCTATGTTGACTACCAGAGCAAAGCACAGAGACTTTTAATGTCAATATATTTATATGATTTATTGTTCCTCCGTTGGCTACCAGAGGCTAGCAATGGTACTTTTAACCTTTTAAATCCCAGGTATAGCAGAGCCAGGCATTCCCCCAGCCCGGTTTTTTTTGCTAATTTGCAGACTATTTTTTTAAAAATTTGCACAAAATCTAAAAATGAAGTAAACATAATAATATATGTATGTATTTTGTTCAAAAAGAACAGGAGAAGCTGAAAATAGTATAAAAAATAACATAATTTTTTTTCCCTAATAAAATCTAAAGAAGCAAAAAAAAATCAAAAATTTTACCAGAAATTTCAAAAGCAAAGTTACAGTAAAAATAAACAAAACTTTTTTTGAAAATCCAATATATACATTTTGTAGGAAATTCAATTCCCTACATAGAAATGTTTATATAAAAAAAAAATCTTATCTCCTACATGAATTATGTCCAAAAATAAAGTACTCTGTAAAAGTAATGTATTGGAATTATCAAACTCAAACAGCTGAGGGGAAAATATTTATTATGAACCCAAGGAAAAGTTAGGATAGGTTTTTTCTTCCCCCTTTTATTAGGCCTACTATCATTATTTTCATCAACAATAATATTGGGGGCATCACCACTAGGCCCAGGAAGTACAATTGATGTTGGTTCAATGTCTGGAGGATCAGCAGTGGTACTCACCGGCGAATCTGCTCGAGACAAAACAAATACGTCCTGCACCGATACGCCTTCCTCGTCACTAAACCTCAAATCTTCTACACCAATGTCATAGTCCTCACCCGACACATCACTTAGATTATCAATGTCTAAATATTTAGTTATTTCACTGTCACAAAGGGTTCGCGACGGACCCGCATGACTCGCCATAGTAAACAAACATCCAATACTATGCAACAGGTGATCTGTAAATAATACGACAACAGCTGAAGTTTATCGATCGCAGCAGTGATGCCGTTCCAGCTAGCGCAAAACAAAATATACCAATTGAAAGGACTGATTTTCCCGAACAGAACTGTAACAAACACGGCATATTTTTTCTTCTTACTTCGATTTAGATAGTGTGGCAAATTCGGGGCAAGTGCACGGACGCGCGGCCATGTCGATGGGATTCGACAGGTTAATGAGTAATGTATTTATACAATTTATAGTTTCTCCGTTGGCTACCAGAGCAAAGGACTGAGTTTACTGTATATTATTATTGTTAGGATAAAGTAGAGCAATCCACCGACATTTCTAATATACTTAACATTCCTCCGTACTACAGGATCGAGAGAGCAACTACCCAAAGTTTGTACATATATTATTATTATTATTATTATTATTATGTATGACAAGTCAATATGACACTACTTATCACACCTGTGACTGTGTGACCTAACCTAACCTATCCCTTAACCCTGTAGGCACCGCATGTTAATTCAATTTGTTTGTCATTTTTCTCAGAAAGATGCGTAGAATTTATCTATGTAATAGAAAAAAAGTTACCATTTTTTAGAAAAACTTGAATCATCCAAAATAAAAATTTTATCACTGTTTTTCAAGATATACAAAAGTTTTGTATAATATTTGTGAATATATTTAGAAAGAGAAAAAAATTTGTTACATTTTCAAAAAAAAACCAAAATTGGTTTACGAAAAAAGGGAAATTGATACTTTTATTTTCAACAATTAACCAAAAATAGTAATATTTATTTTATACACAACTTCTATATATCATTATAAAAAGATTTCAAAAGCACAGATCGAAAGAGAAAGAAAATTACTATATAATATTGTCAACTTGTGGCATTTGGACAAGTATAACCATTTCGTAAAATCATATGAACACAGAGAACAAAATTTTCTACATACACCCAGTCACGGCAAGTGCCGCGATCTAGTGAAAAGTCAGTGATTTTATAGAGTTTTCGTGTGATGGATTTTGCTAAACTTGATTATGAAAGATTGAAACATTAGCTTTACAGTAATATATAATTCATTTCGATAAAGTAATATTTACTAGGATAAAAGTTGAATTGGAAAATTGTAATTTTTAGCGTGTAAAAATGAGTTAAAATTCTTGATTTTGTTTAATTTTTATATAATAAAAACTTTAACAGATGGAAGGATTTGAAAAGCACAGATCGAAAGAGAAAGATGTGATCTAAAGAACAGTGTTATTCTCGATCTATTTGACAGAATATCGAATTGGGAATATTAGACAAAAATGACGTCAGTTTTTATTACAAGTTGTCAACGCAAATCTTTGACGTTACATATAAAAAACATGCGAACTTTAGCAATTTTTGGAATATTATTTATAACTTTTTGTGGTATTTTTTTTGCATGATTATGCATCTACGGAACATTAGCTTTCCAATGGTATTTTATTCATTGCGATAGGACGATTCTAAGTGGGCGAAATGTTGAATTGCAAAATACGTGTTCCGGTCGTTAGACTAAACCATGCATTGAAAATCGACCCGCTAGCGGGTCTAGTACCGCTTGTAGGGTTAACTAACTTAACGTAACCTAACAGACCATATAACCTAAGCTAATCTAACTGAGGAAGAGGAGGAGGACCATGTGACCTACTTACCAATATGACGTTACGTTTGACCATAGTCTAAACCCTGTAACCAAAGATCTGAGCCTGACCACGTACCCGTACTGAGCGTAGTACTGAGATTTATGTGCACGCACAGGAAACTCACATACTACATTCAGTACGGCTCTAGCGTCAGCACGCGCTGAGATGGATTGAGAAAGCTCAATTCACCCAAGGGAAATTACCATAAAATAATTGTAGTGTTTGGAAAGGCTAGCATAAAAAGTGGACAGCAAAGTTAAAATTTTGAATGGTTAGATTTCGTATGGACAGGAGACAGGCTTACCTTGGAACTTGATCCTTGGTATTACCTAATATTGCACAAGTACTTTAGTGTTTTTTTATGTGTGTTTTCTTACTTGTGTACTATTAGGTAATACCAAGGACCACTTTCCAAGGTAAGCCTGTCTCCTGTCCATAAAAAATCTAACCAATTTAATAGGCTATGTGCCCTATTAAATTCTAACCTAAAGTTGAAATTTCCAAATATAAAAATACTCTTACTAAAGGATATCTACCAAACTGTACAAATAAAGTGTTTACGATATACACTGTGGTACCGACCAGTCCTGTAACATACATTCTTCAAGACTCGAAAGGTGAATTAAACAAGTCAAACATCGGCAACATATATCTCGTTAAAACAGTGCTAAGCAAAAAGGGTAACAATGTACTGGTGCGGTGGCTAGGGTTTGAAAAGGAACACAATAGTTGGATTGATAAGCCAATCTTGTTGTTTAGGCGTTCTATTTAATAGAAAAGCTCTGCTTTTCACAGTATTCAGACAACGTTGAGCAGCGTAATGCATTTAAAAAACACAGTGGATAACTTCATGTAACAAACTTTGACGTTGTTGCAGGAGCTGGATCAACAATGCAACGTCACAGCTCTTTATTGCCATACACAGTTCGATCTATAGTGTGCGGTCCGTCAAACAGTTGCAAGACTAATATGCTATTTAATCTGCTCCTCAGTCTAAATGGACTGAAATTTGTCAACATCTACGTTTTTTCCAAATCCCTCCAGCAGCCAAAGTACGAGTTTTTAAAAGTATACTGGGAAATACCAAAGAAATTGGTTATTACATATTCACAGACAACAAAAGTGCCATCCATCCTAGTGAAGCAGAGCCAAATTTGTTAATAATTTTGGCTACATAGCTTGCGAGAAACACGACAACATACATAACTTTTCACCATCGGATGTAACAATAATATGAATTTGTTCTATTTAGGAAATATTTACAGCAGGATTCCCAAACAATTGATTCGGGACAATGCCAATCTCTTGGTTCTTTTCAAGCAGGACGATCTCAATTTACATTTACAATGATCATGTGAATACTTATGTGGCGTTTAGTGCTTTAAAAACATTTGTGCATCCACATGATAAGATAAATATGGATACGTTACAATAGATAAGGACAGTGAACTGGAGGATTGAAGATATCGAATTGGTTTTGACAGAATTGTAACAAGTTTTGGAGGAGGATGTATAAAAGGGTTGATACTTGGAACAAACGCTATTCTACAAGATATCTGAGAAAAGAGAGCATCTAACTCTGGAGATAGCCAGATTGCGCAAGGATATAAAAAAAGTACAGGCAGATGAAATATGGAGAGGCCGAAGAGGAACTATTATATACTAAGAAATATACACCACTAATTAAAGAATTACAAAAGAGTGGAGTTTTTTTCGAAACAAGAAATTAAAACCGAAGAGTGGAATGGAAAGATGGAGAGCACAGATGCTGATGAGTGGAGCAGCAAAAGTGAGGGAGGGATAAATAAAGAGTGGGATTTTGAGAGAAGTACCAGCTACTCCCACTGTTAGTTTTATGGATACCGAAATAATTGCAGAGACTCCGAAGTAACTGCAGCCTAGTATAAGGGCATTATTGTCCACACCTATAGGATAAAGTGAATCTGAAAAATGTATAAACAGTTATTTCACACGTCCGCTGACACGAAATTATATGCTCAAAATGATGAAAGATTCTGCCAATAATCGAAGTATGTATCACAGTTACGGACCAAAAATAGGAGCCGAGTCTCTGATGATCGGTAACAAGACGCTTCAGTTATCAGACGATGGTGAAATTATAATTGACAGAGTACATTATAAAGGGACGCCCGGATTGTACGAGATGTTGTTTAAGCATTTACCTGATGATAAAATATATACCGCGGCCGAATTGCAATTGTATAAAGATATCTGCTTGAGAACCAGTGCACACAAAATATTATATGATCCGGACAAACAAGTTAATCATAACAAATCTTTAAAATATAAAAACATTATGAGAAGTTATTCCCTGCTAAAACAGTTAGCGGGAGAGGTTATTCATACTGGGACGATCCGAATGAGTTGTGACAGACTGAGACATTTGTGGCATCTCATGATGCTGGACATATGGGACACGCAAACGAGATAGCTTGTATTATCGAAGATCTAAAAGAAGCTGGAATTATAAAAGGTGTGGGAAATGTAAAAATTAGAACATTAATATGATGAATGTCGACAAGTTTGGACATTATAAGAGTAGCAGCTGCGGCTCCACTGAGGAAGGAAAAATAGGTCCTAAAGGTGTAGGGTTTAACCTTACACTTGAGGGAGACTATGATATAGGAGGCAAACTGTTACGTAATGTGGTTACTGCACGCTCTACAAACGATGCACTCACCCATACCAATTAGACACACATAGTGTTTAATGTTTGATGACAAGAGGAAACAATATGATGCAGGATGGAGACCTATAGGTGGTTTAGCTAAGCCAAAAGACGATGATGTCATGACAAAAGAATATCTCAAATTGTTAATTACAGTTAAACTTAATAGCAGCTATGACTTTAATAAGAATCAGTTACAGGATATTAGTTCACCGCTAGATGACGGGGACGGTCTAAACTTGAACTATACTAAAGTGTATATTAGGGAAAAAACAAGTTCATTAAATTTGACACTCAAAAAAACATTTTATGCAACGTAAAATTCCCAACAAACAAGGAAGACGCGTCTAACAAATACTATGTGGACAACAATGTAATACCGTCGGACAGTAGCAGTTGGAACTGTGGCAGTAAAAAAGTAACCAATGCAAAGGTTGCCACTAGCAACTTGGATCCAATCAATTTTCATAAGTTTAAAGAATTTAAGTCATTAATTATAGATGGAGCTCTATTCAAAGATCAAATGAACAACCGCTTTGATGCCTCTTCAAAACGTATTTCTAATAGTTTCGAACAGAGATGCCGTCATACAAGCCCAATTAGTAAAGTCCATTAGAGTAACTAAAGCTGAATCATTATAGGTCTGCGAAAAGATTGTGGACAAATTGTGAAAGGAATTAATTGATTTCCCACATACGATTAAAAATCAATATAGTAAAGTTGATACTCCTAAAAAAAAATATAGTCATTGGCATAAATTGTAGACCGCTGACACTGAACAGCCTGAAACATAAGATAAATTCGTTGCACCCATGAGCTTTTATTCAGTATAGAAATGGCAAAGAGACGAACAACATCAAAAAGGACCACTAGTAAGAAGGGCAGTGGTCACATTTCTGTAATTTAAGTGCCTGTGATAAGGTTTTCAACAAGACTATAGATCTATTGCCTGTCGAATTCCATCTACAGTCTTACAACTATTGTGGTCCGGGTACAAAACTAGCAAAAAGATTAGCTTTTGTTGATAAAGGAGTCAGTCCTTTAGACGAAGCTTGTAAAGAGCACGATATAGTGTATAGCAAATGCAGTGATTCTTAGCATCGTAGAGAGGTGGACAAAATTTTAGCAGAATGGGTTTGGAGCCAAGTCAACTCAGGTAACATGTCTATAGGTGAACAGGTTGCAGCATGGGTTGTAACAACAGCTATGAAAGTGAAAACCAAATTAGGAGGAGGTGGGAAAAAATTGAAAAGTCCCAAAGAGATGTTGGGTGAGGGTTTGTACCTCAAACCGTATCAAAAAGGCAGTGGTCTATATCTCAAACCATATACAAAAGCAGGGGTCTGTATCTCAAACCTTATCCATTAAAGTTACATTTCTATAGATTCTTATGATTTAACAAAAGTTATGCACATATATTTATTATGTATTATTGGGTATATTATATATTTTATAACTTTTATTTAGGGAACTTATCGATAATTATAACTTCAAAATTACTTTCTCTTACAAAGAACTTAAATTTTAAATCTTATGTTACTTTTAATTATTATTTGTTCATTGCTAAGTTTCGAAATTTATTTATTCCTTTTATCAAAACTTTAACAAGTTATAAATTTTCAACATACAAAGTAAACATCTTTTCGAAAAAAAATTATTTGTGGTCTAAACTAACTTATACTCAAATTATCAACCTATAGCTTCTTTATCTCAGATTATACTTTTTTTTGGTTTTTTTTATGGAAATCATCAAGTTGTCGTATTATTTTAAACCCTTCAGTTCAACTCATCGTAAATCCGTCTCAAAACTATTTTTCGCAGAACATTATTTGTAAAACATTGTTTGTTTTTTCATAGCATCGTCGTAAACCATTATTCGCTGTAAAAATCACAGAAAACCTTAATTCATCATAAAATTCTCTAATCATTATTCGTCATAAAAATTCTGAGAACATTATTTCACTGTAAACGTGTTGAACATAAATTCATAATAAAAATGTTCAGAACATCTTAGTTCATTGTAAAAATTAACTCCATAACGCAAACTAATAATTTCATCCTATAAAAAAACCTTATACCTTTTCTTTCTTCATTAATTCCTAACTAATTTTCCCCAAATAATTTTTTTCTTGTTCTTTCATTCGACAATTACTTTGAATTTAAACATCTTATGTTTTTACAAAATTCAAATGCTTTTTCAAACTTCAGAACTTCCTATTTCTTCATTAATCCAAAAATCTTCATTTATTACTTTAAATTTTAAAATCCATTTTTAGCAATAATAACATTTTAACCTAGCAATTACACAAATTTTTGTTAAAACATCACTCACCACTACACTCTTCATTTGTTTCAAATTTATTAAAATTATTATTTTCTTAACCAAATTAAAAAACCTTACAGAAAAATCTCACAACTTTTCTTTTATAACTTTTACTTTTAAAACTGATTTTGGTTAACAATTTAACAAATAGATTTTCGCAAAAATTTTGCTGACATTTTGTTTATTATTTATTGTATAAGTGTTATAGTAATACATTATGTTGAGTCAGTCATTTTTGTTGAAACATTTGCAATGACAAGGTATTGTCTTTCACTGTTACATAATATGAACTACAAAAGATGGCTTACTATTTGATAATTTTCTGTGCATAAATTTGATTATTCAATTCACCAAATCTAATATTGTATATTACTTTTATCAAAATTTTGTATGCCCCAACCGTGAAGTTATATTTTTCGAGGAAAGAAGAAGCAATGGAAATTGAAGCAAACAATTTTTTTTTCCCTAATCGAAGTGAAGTGTGTCTTGTGTCAACGTATATGTTGAAACGATTAATAGCCACCTACACAAGTAGATATAATAAATAATGTGTAAATGATATAGATCTCCACGTTTACATAAAATAAATATATGTGCAACGTAAAATATTAACATACAATATTCAGTAGCACCAGAACATGAAATAAAATAATTATACTAATAATCATTAAATAGAATAATATTAAGATTAATCATTAAATGGAATAATAATAAGATTAATCATTAGAATATAAATAATAGAGCATTCAGTTGTACATAATAATTATCTAGTAAATTCTCTCAATTTAAGAAGTAAGCAAAAATATTCTTTTGTATGTGTCAAATAATTTGTAATTCAATTTCATAAATTTAATTTGTGAAATAATTTCTTCCCATACTATAATTAATTTAAGTTTAAGCAGTGAGTTACATGTAAAAGTAGTTAAATGAGTAGTTAAATTTACTCATCTCTGATTACTCTTGTATGAGTTATCTCATACAAGAGTAATCAAAAATTTTGAATAAAATTCAACACTAAACTTTTGACCTATTTTTTTCTCTTTTTGTCTATACAGCAATAAGTTTATAGTAAAAACTGATTATATAAAAAATACAGTCAATGCGCCAAATTTTTAAGTGAAACAATATATCAGTTGTTTTTAGTGATTAAAATTTCAGCATTACAAACAAACTTTTACTTATAACTCAGCAAAAACTTTAACAAAACTTAAAACCACACTTTTAAAATCAGCAAAAACATCAGCGTTATGGTACAAATCCTTTAACTATTTTACAAAATGAAAAAAGAAAAAAAAAAACAAACTTTTAGTAAGTAACAAATTTTACATTGGAATAAATTTGTATTAAGAAACTAAAAACACGGCTGATGCACCATTTATTTGGAATAAATCTTTCCTTATAGTTATTTTCTTTACAAATTTACACACCTAATGTGTAAAGTTATACACTTAACTGACATCAGTTCTGTCTTAAAAGTCACTGACATAGACAAGGTTGGATAAGTGTTAGTTAACTTGCATTAAATATTGTTAGATCAGCTTTTTGTGAAATACTTTTTTATTATTTTATAGTATGTATTACATCACAAATATTCTAAATCTGCCTTCTCAGGGATATACAAGTCAATCTTTAAACACTGAAACTTAATCTTAAACAATGTTAAGTTCATTTATTCACAAACCTTTAATATACCCAATAAATTGTTTTAGTAAAGACTAAAAATCCGGCCAATGCACCATTTGTTATGAAAACTAGGTTTTTTCCTATATTCATATTCTACGGTTTCAAATAAAATAACAAATTCGGTGGTTCAGATTGTTAATATTAATTTATTCTTTATTCCCTTATAGTTGTTACAATTCGATTTGTAATCGTAGGTTGCATATTTTGAAAGTTATGGCACTTTCGTGTAATTATGGTTTTTTGAAAATTTACTTTTTATTGTTATTGATAGTCTTGGTATATGATGATATCGTATATTTTCACTTTTTATGGTTTACGAGTTATTCACACTTAAAGTTTTTCTTCTGACGATGATAACTTTTGTTTGGAACCTCCCCCCCCCCATTAAATTAACATTTTACTTTGTCATCCATACATACACATCCTATATTAAATATTTTTGTCTGCTTATTTCATGTTTTCAGCTCTTTATTTAAACTTGTTTTATTCTGATTAGGTCTATACTATATCAATTTATTTGTTTTTACCCCTTTTACTACATAATAATATTTTTGATTTTTCCTTTTTTCGCCGATTTATTTACAAAAAACTCAAAAATGCCTATTTAAACCTTTATTGTTTAATCCCCCCCCCTCATTATGTATTTTTATTTATGTACTACTATTTATTTATGCTTATTTGTTTGAATTTACGACGATTTTAATTATTTTAGGTTTGGGGAACAAGTTGAATCTGGTTAGTCAAGGCTACAACATCGCTATCGTGTGTTGCAGGATTTACCAAAATTCGATCGTATCGCTGTTGCTATTCTAGCCTTTCCAAACACTACAATAATTTTATGATAATTTCTCTTGGGCGAATTGAGCTTTCTCAATCCATCTCAGCGCATGCTGACACTAGAGCTGTACCAAATGTACTATGTGAGTTTCTTGTGTGTGCACATAAATCTCAGTATTACACTCGGTACGGGTACGTGGTCAGACACAGATCTTTGGTTACAGGGTTTAGACTATGGTCACACGTTACGTCATATTGGTTAGGTTAGGTCACTGGTCCTCCTTCTCCTCCTCCTTAGTTAGATTAGCTTAGGTTACATGGTCCTGTTAGGTTAGGTTAAGTTAGTTAAGGGATAGGTTAGGTTAGGTCAGTTTAGGGATAGGTTATGTTAGGTCACACAGTCACAGGGTTTAGTCTATGGTCACATATGTTTTAGTTGTAACACAGCTCTAGTAGTCCTAGACGTGTGATAAGTAGTGTCATATTGACTTGTCATACATTATAATAATAATAAATGTACAAACTTTGCGTGGTTGCTCTCTCAACTCCGTAGTACGGAGGAATGTTAAATATATAAGAAATGCTGGTGGTGTGCTCTACTTATCCTAACAATAATAATATACAGTAACATTGGTGCTTCGCTCTGGTAGCCAACGGAGAAACTATAAATCATATAAATACATTACTCATTAAAAGTACCATTGCTAGGCTCTGGTAGCCAACGGAGGAACTATAAATCATATAAATATATTGACATTAAAAGTCCCTGTGCTTTGATCTGGTAGTCAACAGAGGAACTATAAATCATAAATATATTAGACATTATATTAACATTAAAAATGCCGGTAGTACTCTCTGGTGGCGGTGACCAACGGGTGACACTAGAAATCATATAAAATAAATATACATTAACCAACATTTACACTACTCTATGTAAAATACTAAATGAAATTAACATGTTGGTGCGCCCTGGTTTCGACAAAGTAAACTATTACATGGCATTGTAATATCAACAACAACAGCGCATGAAGTAACCAACGTCTACTGTAGGTAAAATATATAATTAAAATAATACATAATGGTGGTGGTGCGTCCTATTATCAACACAATAAACTATTAAATGTCACTGTAATAACAGCCGACACTAACGACAGAGGATGGCAGCTTATATACTACCTTACAAATACAACTGGTAACACTATGCACGATTGCTCAGCCACATCTGGCTTTCAATTCCAGACTTCATCGGTTCGAATCCCACTGGGAAATGAAAGTTAGGTGTCTAACGTCACAGAGAATGATGTTAATGTAATCTGTAACATGTAGTGTAATGTAAAGGACATGGGTAAGGGGAGGGCCAAGGCCATTTCCACCACCTCCAACATCTTCCACCACTTTTGGTTCTAAACTGTAATTTACTTTTTTTCATCTTATGATAAAAACCAAAAATTCAAGTGAGTTATGGGTACATTATCCAATAACGATTTGAAAGAAATAATCCCCAAAGCACAAATAAAACACTATCACAATTAACATTAGCAAGTTTAATAAACCCTATGTCTATTTTGGAAACATAGTTACCATCCTTCGAGATATATATATGTCTATACTGAACTAAATGTGACAATGAGATGACTTATAAAAGGTCAAGAGTACATAGCGCTCTTCCTCCCTCCACATTGGTCCGACCAGTTTCCCTGCCTACCTAAAAAGTAGGAGGGGCGATATGCCTCTCAATCATACTATTATTAAGAAAGTACAAGTCAAAATTTAAAAGCTAAAATAGGCCTAATGTGTGCTTTAACTTGGTTTTAATAAAGAAAATAACGAAGAATTCAGAATTGGCTCCTTATCAGAATTCAATGACAAACCATTTTCAGCTTTAACAATGATAATACTTTTGAAGCTAGCCAAGAATTTGTTGTTCTTAATTTCTCTAATCAAACTAACATTATTCATTCGTACATTATGAAATGTAGAAAGAGTATGTTCAGTAAAGGTAGATTTTTTAGGATTGTCAAATTTAATATATGCGACAAATGCTCTTTGAATCTTGTTATAACCTTCCTCATAGTTTGACCAAAATGCCGGGTGTTTCAAAATGAATAGCAGGGTTTTAACGCCTTATAATTTTTATTACACTACAATTACAGCTATAAATGATACATCAAATGAAACAGCAACTCAAACAGTTTTGTTTGTTGATGTGCACTCAATGTTTTCGCCACCATCCGTTAGAAAGCGCTAGTAGCAAAGATGGCGACTAGTGAACAGAAAGCTTTTTGTGTTTTACAGTTTGCAAAGACGGAATCTGTAGTTACTGTGCAACGTGCGTTCCTTATTAAGTTTGGTTGTGATTCTCCAGGTGATAATAACATCGGCGACTCCCCTAAATTGAATGTTTTTGTGCTATATCCCGGCAGAAAGTTTATGGGCCTTTCTTTTTTGGCGAAGCAACTGTAACTGGTACTTCTTATCTTGATACTCTACAGTTATGGCTCTTCCCTCAGTTGAAAGATGATGAACAAGAGAACTTCATTTTCCAGCAAGATGGTGCGCCGCCTCACTGGCACAACGAAGTACGAGATTGGTTGAACGTTACTGTACCCGACCGCTGGATTGGCCGCAAAGGGCCCAATGACAGAGTTTGTTTCGCATGGCCTCCACGGTCACCCGATCTGACGCCTTGCGATTTCTACCTTTGGGGGTTCATAAAGGATCGTGTGTATGTGCCTTCACTACCAACTGACCTTCCCGAATTAAGAAACAGGATTGAAGCAGCTGTTGCAACTATTACTTAAGAAACACTAATCAAAGTTTGGGAAGAACTCGCATATCGTCTTGACGTGTGCTGTGTGACGAATGGTGCTCACATTGAACACTTGTAGGCTTTTCTGTAAAACTCTTTGAGTTGCTTTTTCATTTGATGTGTCATTTATAGCGGTAAGTTTAATGTAATAAAAGTTATAAAGCGTTAAAACCAAGCTATTCATTTTGAAACACCCGGTAAAACTTTCTACATGAGTCACACTCAGTTTTATAAATTCCAGACTTTTCAACATTGGAATTTTATCTTTGCGAATACCTAACAATTGTCCCAGGTTGTTTTGATTTTTAAATGCAATTTTAAATTTTAATTGTTGAAAATTGACTCCAAATCTTTGGTAAGGGCGGAATCAAAAGGCAAATTAATATATTTAAATTTCTTTCTTCCAGTTGGATAGTCGTGAACATTTTACAATCTTGTGTTTTTCATTCCTTAATATACAATCTATAAATTTCTTTCTAAACCTGTTAAATTTAGCAATACATTTTATATTACCCAATTCTTTGTAAAACCGCTTAGACGTAAGAGGGATTTGGATAGCTCTATGTATCATGCAGTTAAAAGTCGCCAATTTATCTCTATTACAATGGTTAGAATCAGTCAATATATGTATCTAAATAGTTATGTTGGTTTTCTATATATATCAAACTCAATATTATAATTTCAAACAATTATATTATAATGACTGAAACAATATTGCTTTATTTTTGTATGCTCATTTTGGCACTTACACTCTGTATTGCTTAAATAACTCAAATATTTTAAGTATAATTAAAAAATATCATGATACATAAATTTTTGTAAATATAAAGGCCTACAATTTGGTTTTTACTAATTCTAATAGAATTTAAATAGACCGAATTATAGCCATTTAATGTTATGCTTAAAAATCTTACTTTTTATCAATATACTTTAAAGACCTAATAAATTTAAGTTAATCAAATATTCACATCATTTCCTTGTAGAAGACTTTTTTTTAACGATACAAATTGAGACAGTTATGCACATTTTAAAAACGCCTTTTTTTCATAAAAAAGTAAATGTTTTTGCCGCATATTACTCAAATAATAAAAAATTATAAGAGTATTGAAAAAAATACTAATGCACATAGTTTTTAGTTAATAATTAGACCCAATATTTATTTTTTTTTTGTACATTCTCATATAATTAAAATATGCAGAGTTATAGTAAATTTACAGAAACTTTTCTTTATTTCAATATGATAAAAACTAAGAGATATTATTTTTAGAATATATGGATTTTTCCAAAGAGCAAACAAACTAAAGTAGTTCAAACATCAGCTATCAATTTAAATGGGGTGAAAATAGTATTTATTTAAATGGGCAACAAATTTTTAATTTGTATTTTATTGATATATGTAAAAAACCAAATTACAAAAAAAAAAAAAAAAAAAAAAAAAAAAAAAAAAAAAAAAAAAAAAAAAAAAAACGTTATAACCCCATTTGTAAACTTACCGATTTTGTGTTATTTATGAAGAGCCCTTTTTTCACCCCCACCCTCATTAGTAGCAAATGAGATTGACAAATAGATTCTTTGATTCTTTTAGCAGATGTACTAAAACCCATCTCTGTCAATTTTCAGCCTCAGTTTATTTTATTAAACTTCATATATAATAATAATTTTAGGCGATTTTTAACCTAATTTTCCTTTAACAATAAAATTTATAATAAACAAATAACAACAATCCAGAATTTTAATATCTATAGTATAGATTTTAAAATTCTAGATTGTTATTTCTTATTATAAATGTTATCCACAGAAAACAACTTGCACATAAATATATCCATACACATACACAGGCACATAATTATATACAAATTTATAAAATTAAAAGTAAACGCTTTTTAAATATATTTAAAATATTTTATAGTATAATCCCAAGAAACTCCACCAAGTAAATTGCATTGACTTTCAACAACTATTTTAATTAATTTTTTAAATTTTGATTTCCATTGGTTACTTAAACTTTTTTAGGAAGCTTACTCATTAAACTAACCCCTGCTTCACATGGCAATTTTTCAAAAATAGTCAACTTGTGCTGTTGTCCATGGAAATAATTTTCCTGCAGGTAAAATAATATATAAAAAAATATATATACTTTTTGGACACGATATATATATATATATATATATATTTTTTTTTTGTGTCCAAAAAGTCTCACACCCCTCCCCCCCACTTAATATTTTAATTTTTTTTAAATAACCAATTAAACTTTGGCACATCTTTCCATAAGATATGTAGTTTTTACGTAGTTTAGAGTTTCATCCCCCGCCTCAAAGTAGGAGTTGCAGGGGGTAACTTTAAAACTTTCAATATTAACCCTCATCTTGCTACCCCTGATTTTAAAGGTCTTAAAAGACAAAACCAATGTTGTGCTTAAAATTTTTTTTTCGATGACCCTATAACAAATGGCAGCCAGAAATGTTTGGAGAGATTTTAGTTGCACAAACTACTGTTAATTGTTATTGTTTGCAAATTATGGTATACACCGTACAACTGTATGGGTTTAGGTTAAATTAGATCTTTAAAATCAAATACTGTTTTACATTTTTTTAAATGTATACCAACATAAAATCTTAGATTTCAGTCACCTATTAATTTTGGTAAAAGAAAAAGAGGGTTACACTCAAAACGTTTTAACCAAACCTGTACAACAATGTTGGCTTGTACCAGTAATTAGTATTTTGAAAAACTGAATTGTTTGATTCTCTATTTACTGAGGTACTCATTAAATCATGTTTAGAGTTTGAAAATGTCGTGAATTAAACCCCTAAACAAGTTAACGAGCAATCAATAACAATCCAGTTTCTGTTTAACTTCCGGCCAAAGTCCGTACCCTGGGAAAACCAGAGGGACAGTTATTTTGTTATCTGTTATCATTTGTTGTTCCACAATTGGTCAGTGTTCATCATTCCTTTTTTGTACCTAAAACTCATTGCAATTTTACTATTTATTGAAAATGGTTCGGTCTAATGAAGTATAAGTTGAAATGATTTTGTGTTATAGCGAAACTAGAAGAAATGTACATTAAGCTGTGCATTTATTTATTGGCAATAGATAGGGCATACATGAAGCGTTCAATTGATAAATTTACTTTTAGTTTCGTTTGGAAGATGCCCCACGATCAGGCCACCCTCGCATTACTACTGAACAAGTTCAAGTTGAAGTTATAGTAAACTTTACCAAGAACCCACATGCAACTCTGCGATCTACAGCTCCTGAAATAGGTATTTCGAAAAAGTAATGTGCATAACGTGTTAAGAAAACATAAGTTTCATCCTTACAAAGTGCAGCTTCATCAGAAAATGAACAAGGATGATCCTGATAGAAGACTACAGTTTTGTGAGAAGTTGTTAGTGATCAATAACAATAATAATTACATTTCACAAGTCTGTTTTAGTGATATAGCGGCATTTTATTAACATGGAGTGGTCAATCGACATAACTGTCGTTATTGAACTGACGTAAATCCACATTGGATGGTAGAAGCACATTCACAACATGAATAGAAAGTGAACATAAGGGCAGGAATTCTATGAGATTCAGTTGTAGGACCATTTTTTGTAGACAGCAATTTAAACGGGCAGAAGTATTTGGAAATGTTAGAACAGAATATTGTTCCCGCAATAAATGGTATTGCTCAACATTTTTATGATCCTGTATTTCAGCAAGATGGTGCGATTGTGCACTGTTAGGATTGTTCCTCTAAACTGCTTTAACTTTCACTGGTTTTGTTCCACTGGTTCTTTAACTTTCAATATAATCAAATCAGTGGTTTAGTACTTAATTAATCTTTATTAACAATACAAATTTATATCTATCTTTTATACAATTCAAAAAGAATACACAATAATAAAATAGTGGGATAAATATGAAAAACAAAACACGTTATTGTCTCTTGTGAGAATACAAATCAACAATCATTTCAACAATATTCAAAACTAAATATTCATCACACAAAACCCAGAATGATTCCAACTATTATCACTTTTTGTTCAATTGAAATGACTGAGATTATAAGAGCCTATATATAGTAATGCTTACTCACCTTGTAGAGTCTCAAATACGGCCAGTCCCTTTCTAGTCCTTCCGTTTGGATTCAAACTCCCTGGGCTGTCTTCCACCACGGCTAGCGACCCAGCCGGTATCTTCTAAACCTCAAAAGACCCCCTCTCCTTGGTGCTGGCCGCTTATATATCTTTCATCGCTCGTGGTGTTCTACTTCCTATGCAAGTCAACGCTTTTTCATTCTTTCAAAATAGTTGGGGCATTTGAGTGTTGTATGATTATTACATTAAAAAATTTAATGATTACAATATACTAAAAAGAAATAATAATAAATTACATTAAATATATTCCTGACAGCACCAACACACTATCATGTAACAGTGCGCAATTTCTTGAATTTTATTTTTTTATTTTATTTATTAATTTTTTTATTATTTATACTACAACTAAGTACAGATACACTTTCAAAAGTCCCTTACCACACTTGGGAATAAACTTAATAACAAAAAACAATTTTTTTTGTCAAAAGTAAAATGTTTATTCCTATTAGACCCTTATAGCTATTACAACAACAAAGTTGTCATCTTCAGAGGGAATCTTAACAAAGACTAAATTAAAACTATTTACAACTAAAGTGACCAGTTTCCCTACCCCACTCCTCTGGTGCATTGACCTATCAACAATAGGGTTGACAGTTCAAACACCTGTACTGTTACCTGGAGCGGGGAAGGCCCAATCCTCTAACATACAAAGATGTTTTAAAGTTTACAATATAATCATCCCTAAACTAATTATCTTAACATATTAACTAGAATAATAATACAGTAGAACCCCTCTTAACCAGTCTAGTCGGGACTGACACCCGGGCGGGTTGCCCGTTTGACCGGTTAATCCGAGGTTCCCGTGAAAAATCGGTTTTCGTTCAAAGAAAGCTTATTTAATTAGGTAGCACTAAAAATTATGCAATAAAGATGTTATTGCAACTCATTTTATTGTACATAAATGTATCGTATATATTATGTTATGTATATTATACATCAAACGTGAAAAATTAAACACTACAAAACTTTTTTACAGATTCCCCTCTGTCTAGTCTTTTGACACATTTAACCGCGTCTCAAACGAAACCAACACACGCTTCCAAGAAAACTGAAAAGAAATGTTATATTTTTCATAATGTAGGCTATACTAAATTGATTCGTGGGAAAAAAGCGGCCCATCAAACGTTTTTGTCTTTGTATGTCTGCTATACCGACGGGTGCCAATGCCGCGGTGTTTTTATGCCGCCGACAATGGGATACCGCCATCGACAAAGTCATTTGACTCGCCGCTGCTTTGGTGCCGCCGACAATGCGATACCGATATCGACAAAGTCGTTTGACTCGCCGCTGCTTTGGTGCCGCGGTGTTTTTACGTCGCCGACAATGGGATACCGTTATCGACAAAGTCGTTTGACTCGCTGCCGCTTTGGTGTTTCAATTACAATTGATTTTCGGAAACTCTCATCCAACCAGTACACTACGATATAGGCCAGTTAATCCGAGCACCGGTTAATCCGAGGCCGGTTAACAGAGTTTCTACTGTAGTAGATACAAATTTTTTAATGATACATGAATAAAAACTATGCTAATCTATTATCTTAACATATTAAACAAGAATACAAATAATACAAGCTATGTTACAAATTCTATTAACATATTAAATCAGAATATTAAAAATAGATACATATATTTACATTTACAAGAATTATAAAAACTATGCTGAAAATTCCATAACTTAACAACATAAAAAGGTTAATCTTTAATAATAGATGCAAATATAAACTTTTACATGAATCATAAGAATTATGCTAAAAAATTCTATTAATATAGTAAACCAGAATATTAATGATAAATACAAATAATTACTTTCACACGAATTATAAAAAACGATTCTAAGAAATCTATTACTTAATAACCTAAAAGATCTATCTTGGTTTTAACAAAGAGAACAAGCATGAATTAGGAATAGGGCCTTTGTCAGAATTTAATAATTTTGAATTTTCAGTCTTAGCAATTAATATGCTTTCATAGCTATTTAATAATTTATTGGAAGCTAAATAAATATTTGTATCTATTTTTAATATTTTGATTTAATATGTTAATAGAATTTGTAACATAGCTTGTATTATTCGTATTCTTGTTTAATATGTTAAGATAATAGATTATCTGTTTGAAGTTATTTGTTAATGATGGAAGTTCTTATGGGATTTGTTAATAATGGGAAAGCAACTTATACAAACGTAAAATAATTGAAGCCTTGTATATAAAACTAACGGACAATCCTATCAGCCAATCAAGTATAGAAGTATGGCCATTATGGCTCCCATTATTAAAAAAGAACTAAAGTTTGATTATAATACCCCTACAACTAAAAAACAAGCTGAAATTTTACCTGTTAAATCGCCAAAAGGGATTGTAACCCGTTCTCGGGCAAGGTAGCTTAATACAACTAACAATAGGCCACTCCCCTAATAGTTTGTCACGCCTTCTGGACCACGTCACTTGTTGCTGTATCTTTGATACAACAACACGTATTTGACGTTAGTTGTGTGTTACCGTGGTTGTGTTTTTTTGACTTCTCAGTTTTAGCTCTGAGATGCTACTTGGATATTAAGGTTGGTGGTATTCTATTTAATTTTACTTCTTACATAGGCTTAGTTTCTAGTTTCATGTTTCTTTAGTTTTTAGTCACTTGATAACGGGAATTGATTCTTATTCCCGAAACGTCGTGTTTTGATTTTTAACCCTCCAACTGTTAAAGACCCCAAACCGTACCCATTCTCCCGGACAAGTTGGCTATAAAACACATATTTTGCAATTCAACATTTCGCCCACTTAGAATCGTCCTATTGCAATAAAAAAAATAGCGTTGGAAAGCTAATGTTCCGTAGATGCATATCATGCAAAAAAAATACTACAAAACGTTATAAATAATATTCCAAAAATTGGCGAAGTTCGCATATTTTTGATGCGAAACGTCCAAGTTTTACGTTAACAAGTTTTAAACAAAACATTCGTCTCGTTTGACAATTATTCCTATTTCGAAATTGCAATCTGTCACATCTGACATAACACTGCTTGATAGATCGCGTCTTTATCTTCAAAACGGTGTTTTTCAAATGTTTCCAACTAGTATAGTTTTTATTATATAAAAATTAAACCAAATCAAGAATTTTAACGCTATTTTACACGCTAAAAATTACATTTTTTGCAATTCAACTTTTATCCTAGTAGATATTATATTATCGAAATGTATTCTATACCATTGAAAATGTAATTTTTTAATCTTTCATAACCAAGTTTAGAAAATTTTATGTAGCGTGTAGTATAGAAATAAGACTAGACTGAAGTTTACCTTGTTAGCGCTAGATTGCGACAGTTTCTCGCGGCGAGTTTTATATAGAAAATATCACCTATATGTTCATATATTTTTTCGAAATGGTAAAACTTGTCCAAATGTTACAAGTTGACAATATTCTATAGTATTTTTCTTCCTCTTTCGAACTATGAAGACGAAATCATCCTAATTTATATAGTTTACGAGTTATATCCATTCTAGGAAATGATCCTCTGAACTTTCAGACCGGTTTGCGATATTCAGTGTCTAGACAGTCTTGAAGAATCCGATCTTTATTTTTATACAATCTTGTCGTTTTTGATATAACTGTAAAGAGGAGGTTTCAATGTTTAACCTTGTATTTGAAACACATCTGTACAATGAAAAATACAAAGGCTGTAGTACTTTATAAAACGTAGAATAACCTCAAATTTGTTACTTCGATCTCGCAAGATTTTTGCCGATGTGGAAATTTCAATGTGCAATAGCTTTGTGTTTTTATAGTGAATATAAGTTTCATTAAGTGATTTTTTTATTATAATTTGTTTATACAACTTAAAATAAATGTGTCAATGTTTGTAGAGTGTAGTTATGAGTGATAATTCATATTTTCGGCCTAGTCTAGCCAAATCTAGTACTAGTCAGACCTAGTTCTAGATTTGCTATTGGAACTTTTAGTTTCAAGAAACCATTTATTTATTATAATATGTATATACATAATATATAAATGTATCTACAACTTATAATAAATGTGTCAATGTTTGTAGAGTGTATTTATTAGTGATATTTCATATTTTTGGTTTTTTTTTCACAGCCCTAACCTCAACGTCTAGGCTATTGTGAAGGTAGATTTTTATCATAAATGACCCATGTCTAATGAAAATTTTCAAAATAGATTTTTCTTTTTAGCAACTTTTATCCACAAATATATTACAAATATGTAGTAACTGTTGAAAATATTTTTAAAAAAATTTTGTAGGATTTACATTACCATTTCTGTGAAATTCTTGCCTGCGCTACTCTCGGATTTTTTGGTATTTCACATATAAACTCCAAATGTTTTACATCTAACTTTTTTTCCACTAGACAGCTAAATTATATGCACCTTTCTAAATATAATAATATATAGAATTTGTGTTTTCCATACATATTACTATTTTTGGTAAATTTTTGAAAAGAAAAGAATAAAGTTACTTTTTTTTAAAAAAATGGTAATTTCTTTTTGAAAATGTAACAAATGTTTTTTTTTCTCTTCTAAATATATTCACAAATATATTACAAACCTGTTTTAATAATTGAAAAAATTCCAAAAATTTTTTTATTATGGTGTACATTACCATTTCTGTGAAATTCTTGCCTACGCTACTTTCCGATTTTTGGCCATTTTACATAAAAACTACAAATGTTTTACATCTAACTTTTTTTTTCACTACATACCTAAAATCTATGCACCTTTCTGAATATAATGACTTATAGAAGTTCTGTATAAAATATATTTTACTATTTTTAATGTTTTTTTGAAAAAATAAAGTGAAAATTCAGTTTTTACGTAAAATAATTTTTTTTAATTTTAAAAATATAACATTTTTTTTTTTTTTTTTCCTAAATATATTCACAAATAGTAAACAAAACTTTTGTATATCTTAGAAAAAGGTGGTAAGCTTTTGATTTTGGGTGAATCAGCTTTTTCTTGAAAAATGATAACGTCGTTTTTGACATGTAACATACTTACTCCAAAACCGTTAGAAAAATTTTTTTTTTTTTTTACATAGATGAATTCTATGCATCTTTCTGAGAAAAATGATGTCTTATAAGTTAGGTTTTGTGTAAAATTAATATTTTTTATTAATTTTTTAAGAAAATAAAACCTTTAACATTGAACAGTTGGAGGGTTAACACACAAATGATGGCAAATGTCCGAAAAATGTATAATAATAATAGATTGGCATAGTTTTTATTCATGTATCATTAAAAAATTTGCATCTACTATTATTATTCTAGTTAATATTAACTGGCCTATATCGTAGTGTACTGGTTGGATGAGAGTTTCCGAAAATCAATTGTAATTGAAACACCAAAGCGGCAGCGAGTCAAACGACTTTGTCGATAACGGTATCCCATTGTCGGCGACGTAAAAACACCGCGGCACCAAAGCAGCGGCGAGTCAAACGACTTTGTCAATATCGGTATCGCATTGTCGGCGGCACCAAAGCAGCGGCGAGTCAAATGACTTTGTCGATGGCGGTATCCCATTGTCGGCGGCATAAAAACACCGCGGCATTGGCACCTGTCGGTATAGCAGACATACACAGACAAAAACGTTTGATGGGCCGCTTTTTTCCCACAAATCAATTTAGTATAGCCTACATTATGAAAAATATAACATTTCTTTTCAGTTTTCTTGGAAGCGTGTGTTGGTTTCGTTTGAGAAGCGGTTAAATGTGTCAAAAGACTAGACAGAGGGGAATCTGTAAAAAAGTTTTGTAGTGTTTAATTTTTCATGTTTGATGTATAATATACATAACATAATATATACGATACATTTATGTACAATAAAATGAGTTGCAATAACATCTTTATTGCATAATTTTTAGTGCTACCTAATTAAATAAGCTTTCTTTGAACGAAAACCGATTTTTCACGGGAACCTCGGATTAACCGGTCAAACGGGCAACCCGCCCGGGTGTCAGTCCCGACTAGACTGGTTAAGAGGGGTTCTACTGTATTATTATTCTAGTTAATATGTTAAGATAATTAGTTTAGGGATGATTATATTGTAAACTTTAAAACATCTTTGTATGTTAGAGGATTGGGCCTTCCCCGCTCCAGGTAACAGTACAGGTGTTTGAACTGTCAACCCTATTGTTGATAGGTTAATGCACCAGAGGAGTGGGGTAGGGAAACTGGTAACTTAGTTGTAAATAGTTTTAATTTAGTCTTTGTTAAGATTCCCTCTGAAGATGACAACTTTGTTGTTGTAATAGCTATAAGGGTCTAATAGGAATATACATTTTACTTTTGACAAAAAATTTAGTTTTTTGTTATTTTGTTTATTCCCAAGTGTGGTAAGTGACTTTTGAAAGTGTATCTGTACATATTGTCACCACAGTGCTCTGGTCTTTGTTTACAACTAAGTAATAAAACTTATCTAGTAGCTTATATATAATATACAGTTCACTATTAGGCAGAAATTAGCCCACTGATTAAATCCACTGGATATCCACAGTAGAACTGCAGGAAATAAGTATCATCACTGCACTAAATCTTCAAGCTTGGTTCTCTTAAGTCTCCTTATTACACTGTTGGTATTCAAGATCTGGAGCACAACTGGATTTTCATGATTAGTGAGCTTCTTTGAATGCCTGATTGCCATGATTTTAATCTCCTCATTTACCGTGTTCATCTTTAAATCATCATTCCTAATATACCAAGGGGCGTTAACAATTCCTCGTAGCACCTTGTTTTGGAAGTTTTGAATAATTTTAATATTGGACTTCTTGGTGCAACCCCAAAGTTGCAAACCATACCTCCAGATTGGTTGCAAAATCTGCTTATACAATAGTAATTTGTTGTGCATGTTAAGTTGGGAACTTCGTCCAATCAGCCAATACATTTTCCTATACTTGATAGCTAGCTCATCTTTTTTCTTCTTAACATGCACTTTCCATTTCAATTTAGCGTCAAGTGTCATACCAAGATACTTAGCCTCATTTTCATATGGGATTTCTTGTTTGTTTAAGTAAACTGTTATCTTCTTCATTTTCCTGTTTGTAAAATTTACATGAGTTGATTTTGTTACATTTAATTTAATGTGCCACTTTTTTGTCCAAGCATTAACTTTGTTGACCGCATTTTGTAGCTTACCAGGTGCTTCTTCTACCGTATTCCCTACAGCCAGAATAGCGGTATCGTCGGCAAAGGTGGCCGTTGTGGTGTTGATTTAGTGGTATGTCACTGGTATACAGTAAGTACAGTATTGGTCCAAGAACACTACCCTGGGGTACTCCAGCTGATATTTTTTTGAAGTCAAAGTATTCGCTTCCATGTTTAACTCTAAACAGTCTGTCAGATAAATAAGACTGTAGGATTTCATAGGACTGTTTTGGTAAGTCACGTCGCATCTTATAGTTTAACCCAGCGTGCCAGACTTTATCAAATGCTTGAATAACATCAAGAAATACGCTAGAGCATACTTTCTTTCTTTCTAGTGTGTCTTCTATTATTTTAACTATCCTGTGTACTTGGTCAATTGTAGAATGTTTGTGTCTGAAGCCAAATTGATGATTTGGGATCAGATTTCTTTCCTTTAGTATTGGGTTCAATCGGCTTAACAGCAGTCTCTCAAACACTTTGGATATTACTGAGAGCAGTGATATAGGCCGATAAGATTTTTTGTCATTAGGATCTTTTCCTGGCTTGAGAATCATTATAACTTCTGCCACTTTCCATTGTCTTGGTACATATTTTAGTCTAATAACAGCATTTATGATATACAAAAGCTTCATTAATGCTATGTTAGCTTCCTGACTTCAGCCGGATAGATGAAGTTAGTTTTACCATTCATAGTTGCTTTGGTGGTTGGTGTATTCCTCCTGTGCGGCACTCTGTATGTTACCCACAAGCAGGTCAACTTCTTTCTCATCTGCTCAAATGTTTTAAGTGGCACCTGTAGTACAGTGCGACTTTCTACTACACCCCTAAATCCATCCCAGTTGGTTTTGTAGTTAGTGAGCCTGGGTGGAATTTCGTTTTGGAGCATGGTTTCATTTATTGTTAAGACTACAGGTGAATGATCTGATAAGAGGTCGTTGTTGTGTTCAACACGTGTAGAGTTTGTGGAGAATCCCTTAGTTATGAAAAAATCTATAACATCTGGCACTTTCTTGGCATCAGCAGGCCAGTATGTAGGTATTCCTGTAGAATGGAAGTCACATTTTACTTCCATGCCTGCTTCAAAGAGTACTTTTCCTTTAGTATTGGTCAGTCTTGTGAACCCCAATGTGCATTTTTGGCATTAAAGTCTCCGCCAATGACAAATTTGCTACCAATAAATTTGAATAAGTCTAAGTAATTGCTTTTTTTAAATATATATCGTGGAGGACAGTAAATTGCTGTGATGTTAAATTTAAAGCTCTTAGTTTGGACAGTAACAGTAGTAGCCTGTATGGATTCAGATTCCATTTGTATATTTTCTGTGTGTTTTAATGACTCTTTAATAATTATAGCCGACCCTCCTCTTGCTTTGTTGGAAGGATGAATAGTGTGGTATATTCTATATCCTTTCATTTTAGTGTAGGATTGTTTAGTAAAATGAGTCTCTGAAATTAAACAAATGTCTATTTTTTCGTTCCAAAGGAATACCTCCAGCTCCTGCAATTTGTGCAAGAGCCCATTCGCATTCCATGTTGCAATTCTGAGACCACAGTTCATTTACTTTTTCTAGACTTATTTTTATCTTTGTTGATCTCAAGTTTGTCCAATCTGCTGATTATCATTTTATTTGTTTCATTTTGTTCATCCAGTCTACTAAGGATGAGAGCAAGAGTTTCTGTAATATACTTCTCATTTTCACTAGGAATAGCTTGAGTTACTTGTGCAAATGTTTTTTGGTTAGAGCAACTGGGCTCATTTTCTTTGAATTCACTGTTTCTTGCCCTGTTATAAAAAACTCTGGGTGTCTGCTGAGTCCTTTGTCTTCGGGTTAGATTTTACTTGCGTCTTTTTTGGAGTTCTTTGGCAACCTCGCATCCTCTATAGTTGGCACGGTGTGCTCCCTTGCAATTGATGTACTTGGGGGCAATTTGTTTATTTTTATCATAGTTTATTGTCAGGTGTTTTCCAGCACATCTAACACAATATGGTTCTTTCTGGCAATATGCTTGAGTATGGTTATACCCTTGGCATCTCTTACATTGTGGTGTGAGTTTGGAGTTTATCCTCAACGGTTCCATTTTTACAATTTGATTGAGAATTGACCTGATTTCATAAATTTTCTTGATATTTTCTTTGTTTTCAAATGTTAGCATTAAAATTGGGAGTCCTCTATTAACTACAGTTTGCTCACCTCTTGCATTAGCTTGTTTTTCATTTCTGAGTATATTAACTGCATCGAGGATTTTATAACCTCTGTTTGCCAGGTCTTCCTTTATATCTTCCACTGCACATGGCGCATGGATGCCTCTAGCAATAACCCTTATTGGCCTATCATTTTTATTTTCATATGTGTACCATTGCAGGTTATTTTCCTTCAGTTTCTTCGCTAGGACTCTATAAGTGTCTGAATCCCCCACATTGATTTTAAATACATTGTTATTCATTGTAGTAACCTTGTATTCTTTATCAGTGACTGATTTAAGTATTGATTGTAAATTCTTATAGTCCATTATTCCTGTCACGTTGATTGGTGGTGGTTGATGTTCTTTCAACTTCTTTGTTCTCACTTCATTTTATTTCTTCTGTCATAGTTGTTAGATCTACAACTTCAGTTGAGTATTTCGCTTTCCTTTTTTTTTGGGCGGTCTTTTTCTTTTAAGGATCCAGTCTGTTTCTCTGCTTAATTCGTCTTAATCAGACTGGTATTCCAAACCATTATCTGCAGTAGTCTCAGTGATCCCGGTTTGTTCTTTACTGGTACTTGGGCCTGTGTCACCTTTATTCCCTTTTTTGTGTTCTGCGATTTCTTTCTTAAGTTCATCACAAAGTGCTATCATCTCACTAAGTTTGATCCGAAGCAAGGTGTTTTCTTCTTCATTATTTTTATCTCTTTCTGACCTCTTTGGAGGAGTTCTAGCTGTCGTTCGACTCCTTACAAACGCACTATCATTGAACAATAGTTGGCCCCCACAGAATCCTTGGGACCGACCTCCTCAGAGGGTGGATTTTCCAGTTTTCCTGGCCTGCCACCTGGGGTATTATTTTTCATACGTTTATCCATTGCTCATGACTTTAATTTGGACTCTTCTGACAGGGTTACCATACCTAAAGAGAAGCTGATGTAGGATCCTCAGCCCCCCAAATTTCTTGAATGAACGGTTTCCTAGAAGATGGATAGGCTGACGTCGTGTAATAGAGTGGCCGACTCGTTCACCATATCTAAGTCCACTAGATTTTTTCTTTTAGGGGTTCTTAAAAAGTCAAGTTTATGAAACGAGACCACAAAACATCGATAAGCTAAGAGAAAGGATTGTATATTTTTGTCATCTGGTTTACACCACAGATGTTAGAAAACGTGAGGAAAGCCTTTGAATCAATACTATACTTTTGTCAGGAAGTGAATGGTGGTCATTTTGAGCAGATAATCTGACTATAAAACAGTTTAATCTTTAGCATTAGTCCAGTTGGAAATGTAAATAGAAATTTCTTTTTTATTGATCCAACTAATTGTAAAAGTGCTTTTTAAAAGGAAGATATTTCACTTACCCTATGTTGCATACATTTAAAAAATGTAAAACAGTACTTCATTTTAAAGATCTAATTTAACCTAAACCCATACCGTAGTATGGTATCCCATAATCTGCTAACAATAACCATTGACACTAGTTTGTTCTACTAAAATCTCTCCAAACATTTTTGGCTGCCATTTGTTATAGTCATTAAAAAAAATTTTTAGCACACCATTGATTTTGTCTTTTAAGACCTTTAAAATCAGGGGTAGCAAGATGAGGGTTACTATTGAAAGTTTTAAAGTTACCCCCTGCAACCCCTACTTCGAGGCGGGGGATGAAACTCTAAACTACTATATCTTATGGAAAGATGTGCCAAAGTTTAATAGGTTATTTTTAAAAATTAAAATACTAAGTGGAGGGGTGTGTGGGACTTTTTGGACATGATATATATATATATATATATATATATAATTTAACCTAAACCCATACCGTAGTACGGTGTATACCATAATTTGCAAACAATAACCATTAACAGTAGTTTGTGCAACTAAAATCTCTCCAAACATTTCTGGCTGCCATTTGTTATAGGGTCATCGAAAAAAAAATGTAAGCACAACATTGGTTTTGTCTTTTAAGACCTTTAAAATCAGGGGTAGCAACATGAGGGTTAATATTGAAAGTTTTAAAGTTACCCCCTGCAACCCCTACTTTGAGGCAGAGGATGAAACTCTAAACTATGTAAAAAACTACTATATCTTATGCCAGAAAGATGTGCAAAAATTTAATTGGTTATTTAAAAAAGTAAAAATATTAAGTGGGGGTGTGGGACTTGGACACACGGTATATATATATACTATGAACTAAAGAACTGTTTAAGATGTAATATAATATTACTTCTAAGATCTACATACAAGAAAAAGTAAAAATACTCAGTTTTTTTAAACTATTTCTACACAAATCATGATTGTTCAAATGAACCATATTTCTTACTGCTTGTTTCTGAAAACAAAAGACCCTTTGGGTCATCATGTTTGATAGTTATCTAAACTGGAAAACACAGATTAAAGAATTTGCTAAAAATATATTAATATTGTTTTGTAATGTATTTTTATTGAAATGCCATATTAAAAATGTTCTACTACTATTCTAATTTTCACTTGATATTAAAGATGGAATTTCGTTATGTGGATCTTTATTTTCGGTTAATAAATTGTTCATTTTCAGAAAATAATATATCATGATTAATAGATATTTCAATCTTCTTGTAAGACTGTTTTTAAAAGACTTAACATATTAATAGTTACACTTTCTTTATATTAGAAACCGCTACTAATATTTATAATTACTTGTTGTTACATGCATCCAGTGTTATTCAACATGGACAGCACGATGTATCTCATATAGTTACGCAGGATGACCAGAAGTTTTTTATTCATTAAAATGACACTCGTCCGTGTTCTGTCTTGATTTGGCATCTCAAGGTATTTTATCAGTTTATTTCTCACTTGGTTGTTGTTGTTGAAAGCGGATTCAAGAATGATGTGTTTTGTCGTTTCTGTTGCATTTCTCTTGCATAAAGAGGAGTCATCCAGGTAAAACCGTTGTAGACATATACTTGAAATGAGTAACACTTGTGGAAACTTCAATCACCAAATAAAAGAAACACAATTTTTCACAACAAACACTTTATTTGTAACAAGTCAATGTTTCAATGGCTAAGTCATCATCTTCAGTAACAATATTACAAAAACTTTGCTCCCATCATCTTCAGTAATAATATGTATAAAAACTTTGTGCCCTAAATTTGAGAGACACAAAGGTTCTACACATGTAACAACGAAAAATGGAGACTTAGTCATTATAATGTCTTCAAATGAAGTATTTGATGTGGAACTTAGTGTGTTTTATTTTATTGGTAGGTGTAGATTTTGTTCAGTATAATTAACATTTTGTTCAGTATGATTTATTCTAATTCTAGCAATAAATATTTCTGTATTTCTTGGTACGATGCTGTATATTTCAAAATCATTCGTTTACTTCTGAATTTCACAAATATTCACAGACCATCTACAGCTAGAACTCCTTGAATATGATTCAGTCATTAAGAGTTTTGAGTTTCATGTTTGATTTTTTCCCCTTGCTGTTAAAAGCAAAAAAACCTCTCGGTCATCATAGCTTTATAAAAAAAATTAGAAAAAAGAACTTGAAATAAAAACCTCTAGCTCTCAAATACTCTAATAGCATCAGGGTCGGAAGAGAAAAAGAGTTTGTCAAGAGAGACCTGATGGGAAAGATTAAAGAGAGGGATCTAATACAAGATCACATGGGAAAATGTGTAAATCCAGTTAGGATCCTCGGAATTGCCACACATACACTCACTATAAGTGAGTCCCTGAGGGTTTCATGTTTGATATAATCTGTACCAGTTCTCTGATATTTCATTCTGTGATATATTACAGTGACAAACATACAGTAGATCCAGCTAGGACCCTCGGAATTGCCACTCACTTACTCACTATAAGTGAGCACCTGAGGGTTTCATGTTTGATATAATCTGTACCAGTTCTCTGATATTTCATTCTGTGATATATTACAGTGACAAACATACAGTAGATCCAGCTAGGACCCTCGGAATTGCCACTCACTTACTCACTATAAGTGAGCACCTGAGGGTTTCATGTTTGATATAATCTGTACCAGTTCTCTGATATTTCATTCCGTGATATATTACAGTGACAAGAATACTTGTTTATGTATAGTATGGAGTACATAGTTTATTTTTTGGATATAACAGAAAAATGATGATGGTTTATAAGTTGAAGTTGCATGTATAGATAATATGGAGTCAGCTAGTATGCAAATGTTCCTGTCTGATAGATAGCTACATATCTAGAGAAGTAAAACTATTGCCATTAATTTCAAAGCTAGATGATAGCAAATATGAGATAACATATTGTACATTTAAATTAAGTGTATAGACACTTGAAGTAAAAAAATGCTATTTGTTAAGTTTCATAAACCATCTGCATAAATGTGAAGACAGTTGTGAAATTTTGATTCTATCACCTCCATGGTAGCTTCTCTTATTATATGAGTATCCATACTGGCTGGTTAATGTTAGGCCAATGGAGCTGAGTGATCCTGTGCTGGCTAATTGAAGTTGAGGTGACTGGAGTTTTGTCAAATGGTATGATACTTAAATTTGGGGTCCCTCGGGGATTTTATTCTTAGTCCTGTATTATTTTTATTGTATAAAAATTACTTTTCGTCTTTTGTAAATAATGATAGTAATTGTTTAGTTTTCAGATAACACAAACCTTACTTTTTGTTGCAAAACCTTGCCTGAAATTGAGCAGAAAGGTTTTGTACAGTTAAATGCAACAAATCAATATTTTGAGGAAATAAATCTTAAATTCCAGTAAAATCAATTACATGTTGTTTTGTTCTGTTTTTTTGAAGGAATTTAGGTCACAAAGAGATCAGTGTAACATGTTTTTGGGTGATGTATTTGTGGAAGATGCTAAGTGTGTAAGTTTTGGGGGGGGGGTTTAATAATAGACAGTAAACTGTCTTAGACAGATCATGTAGATAATGTGAGTCATAAAATTACTTCAGGATTGTTTTTACTCAGAAATTTGGTATAATACTTTAACACCCATGTGTTAAAATTGGCATATTATAGTGTACTATATTCCCATTTAAATTATAGAATTATTTTATGGGGCAATTCTGATTTAAAGGTTATTTCCCTTACAAAAAAAAGCAATAAAAATTATTTCAAAATTAAAGCAAGAGAGTTGTGCAGGGATAAACAACAAAAGGAAAAAAGGAGATTTTAGATATGATCAGTATAGATCGAACATCTATAAAAAAACTCCCTTCGCAAGTAGAAATTATTCTATTTAGTAGACTCCTAGAGTCTATAAAAGTAGTAGACAATAAAAACAAATCTGTATCAAAATTTAAACTTTTTCTTGCTGAGGAGTGTGTATTTAGTAGAGTACTTTTGGATTGAGTTTTTCAGCCCTCACTCTGTCCAACTTATATGTATGATGTATTTGTTATAGTTGTATAATTGCAATATTCATATTTTATATCATAATTTAGGCATATTGTTGTTGACTTATTATATTTTTTATGACGCTGCTATAAAAATTTTAATTTGTCAAATGAGGAAAAGAAAATAAGTAAATAAATAAAAAAGAGCCACATCTCTTCATTGATTGCGACTCTTTTATAAAAGACTGGAGACTTGGACAGAACATATGTCAATAACGGTATACTCAGGGCTAGTGCTGATTTCAACTCTTTTTAAGATAATATGTATGTAGTATATTCTTTGTAATATTCATAATTTACAACATAACTGACTTTATATGGATTGGCAATGTCATCTCTGTTTTGATCAAATTGTGTATAGAGATATCTATTTTAGACCATGGTAAGCCTGTATCTTGAAATCTTAGAGTGATGTACAATCTTTACCTATCTTTAATTAGGTATAACAATCCCAGAACAAAACACAAATTCAGTAAATAGTAAGATCATCATTCTTTATTCATTTTTTGACAAGTAGTATTTGTATAAAACAAGACAGTAATAAGTTTATATACAAAAGTCATCAGTCATTAATACAATACTGAAAATAAAAATACATATACAATGAATAAATTGATCATATAAACAAAACTACAATAAGTTACAGATAGGGGATTACTATTATTTAAACTTAGCAATAAACATATCATTTCATTTAAAATCTGTTGTTGAGAAAATTATTCCAAAAAGTGTCAAAATATTACTGTCACACTACCAAAATATAAATAAAACACAGGAAATTTATCATACAGAGTAAAACAAATACAAACATAACATATTCCTATTTAACAACAATAAAAATGTCAATTAGATATTTAAAAAATACAATTATAATTAAAATAACAACAATATTAAACGCAGTGAGGACCATTATATTTAGTAATTCCAACTTGAGCTTGGAACCTTTTATCTGTGCTGTTCAATCTGTGCTGATCATATCTAAAATCCCCTTCTTTTTCTGTTATAAAAATTAAAATCACAATTTGAAGCTGTAAATTATAAAACAACAATGCAATAATACTTCAAGTGTATACATACTTGGGGTTGTTAGGATATTTAAATCCGTAAAAAACTTTCTTGTATAACTCTCCATGTTTTAATTTTGAAATTATTCTTTTTGCCTTTTTCTGTAAAGCAAATTACTTTTGTAAATTCTGTTTACCCCATTAAATAATTCCATAATCCAATTGAGAATGTATTAGGCCATAATAAGCCAACTTTAATACATGAGAGGTACAGTATTAGGACAAATTCCAGAGCAAAAACATTCCTAAAGTTACTTTATACACAGGTTATATATGATCTGCCCAAGATAGTCCATTCTCTATAATTAAACCCAAAAATTTAGCAGACTCAACTTCCTCTAGTAATAAATCATCCAAATACATGTTAGGACATACACTAAGAGACCTGGGGCCCATATTGAAGAACATGTAATTGTTTTTGTGGTTGTTTTTAGGTTAATTTCATCAAAATATAGATTTGCCTTATTAACCTGTACATAACTTTTCTGCTCAACCTCTGATATGATTTTCACCCGAAAAATAAGATTTGTCTCATCACAAAATAACATTATCAATATTTGCAGACAATTGAAAGTTATTTTTGTACAATAAAAATAATATCAGACCAATAATTGAACCCTGAGGAATTCTATAAAATGCTAGTAATTTCATCATGCTGAATTCTGTTCTTCATATATGATTCAATTTTAAGAAAATACTCCTTATGCCCAATTTTCTAATTTGTTTAAAAACATGAAAATCTACACAATCAAACTCTGTATACTTATGCTTTATGCTGATAAACCAGGGTGCTTTGGACTTTGGCATTGCGGATTACCAGATTACTTTTTCTCTACAAATTTTATGTAGCCAGAGGGTTTTTCAACTAGACTTTGAGTGCGTAATTTACTAATTACTTTTCTCTACAAATTTGATGTAGCCTAAGGTTATTGTGATGCAGCACCTAATCGTCTGCAATATCCGTTCAGACTTGCAGAACCCATTTTTAAAGTCATTCCAAGACATCTTTGTAATAAGCGTGATTTACTGTCTGTCGTGGAGGTACCAATTCCTTGTCTACAATACCACAGGTGTTGAAAAAAACACCTTAAAAAACAATAATCATTGTTTTCACCTTGGATCTATTCATGTGTGCTTTCTTCGAACAAGGAGAACTTGTTGTGTGCCATTCCAAACTCTGCCGTTTGGTCTCGGAATTATACTCGAACACCCATGATTTATTGCATGTTATTGAAAAATTTGACTCTTTTGAGTCTTTCCTGTAAATCTTAACAAATTTCCACTCTGTTTGATTTTTTCCTCACAGACATGTTTTTCGGCACTAGTTTTGCACAATTTTTTTTTGCAAGTGCAAAAGATGGGTTAAAATTATATGAACTGCATTTTTATCCAAGCCTGTTTTTTCTTCAATCATCCTGACACTCAATCGGGAGTCTTTCTCCATTACAACTCGCACCACTTCCACAGTTTTGTTGTTTGTTGACGAGATTGGTCTTCCAGAAAAGGGTTGTCTTCAACATTTTCTCCTCCCTCTTTGAAAGCTTTGTGCCACTTAAAAACCATAGTTCTTGATAGAGTGGCATCTCATAAGCTTTGTTTAAAGAAGCAAATATCTGTGGTAGACTTGTTGAGTTTCACACAGAATTTGATAGCATACCATTGTTTAATATTTTTCTGCATCACATACGTAACAAGGTTATAAAACACGACTATACACAAACAGCTGTAGATTATGATTGACTTGACAGGTCCAGTTAAAATATGTTTTGACATGCAGCTGAGGCCATTACCCACTCACAGGTATACGTCAAAGAAGTGTTACATTACTAGTAGGATTTCATAGGAAAATCAGTACACTTACTTTTGGGACACACCTCGTATATTTTCAGTTATAAAATTGTACCTACATGATTTAATAAGCACTAATTGGAATTGAATTGTTTTTTATCAGTGCCAATTAATTACTTTTTGCTTGCAATTAAGAAGAAATCTGTAATCTTCCATATATTTTTGACATTTCAGTGACAACATTTATTTTATCAATAACAAAGTTGGAATTAAATTAAAATGTTACGTTTGAGGTTTCAAAGTTTGTATTTTAATTTGAGTGGTGTTAATCGCATCTAACTGGTGGTAACTGGTGTTAATCTCTGGAGCCTGTGCTTCTCGCATGAACATGTGGCTTGTTGGCAGTTTTAGCACCAATCTCTACTTGCTGGCACCTAATAGTAAAACTAAAAAAAAATTTACAAATTGTCCCTCAGATAAAAAGCTTTTCTATTATGTCTTCTCATTTTCTCTTCTCTGTCCTATTTATTGTAATTTGTAAAGGGTAAAAAAAATTGTTAAAAAGACATTTGTTTAAATGTTAGTAGATTTAATTCACTAAATTTGTGCTTTAACAATCTAGCTACAAAAGTTAAAATCAAACATCGATTCTATAATATGCTATCCTAAGTTTCACACATTAAATAATGCAAATTGTGTATTCCATGTGGGCAGAGCCGAATGCAAATTATGAAGATGCATACGTAGCCCTATTTCAACCCGGACAAATCTACTCCTGTATATAGAAAGACTGTGTCATAAGTCACTGAATTTGAAATGAAAGATTTTTATTTAATCAAAATTCAGTTAAATTTTTTGACACTCCTTTTGGCTCAATACAATTTTCCAGCTGTTTTCCAACTTATTTTTTCTTCGCCAAACCCGGGTTAATTTTACTTCAATTCATCATGAAATGATCCAGTAAATAGACATAATACTGCCCTGTGGTAGTTTTCCCTTTCTAGGTAGTCAATGAAGATTATACCAGTGAAAATTGTTCCCACAAAAAAGAATAATCTTCCACTAAATTTTGGCCATGATCTTTTTTGCCGATGGAACTGTTTTTACCTTCTTCGAGTATGTTTGCCAAAAGAAATTCACTGTTTTGATTGTTTTTTTAATATCTAGAATATAGTAATTGATCAAAGTTTCATTAACAGTTACATCATACCTTAAAGTTCACTTGAACATGTCCAAACATTGCTTGGAAATGTTCACACGATTCTGTTTTTGGTCAACTTTGGCACCCATCTTGCCAATAGCTTTATCATACTCAAATTTTCATACAGGATACTAAAAACATGTTCATCTGAGATTTTTACTACTTTATCTATCTTGCATATATTTACTCAACGTTTGTCCAACACAAGATCATTTATTTTATTGCCCATCTTTTCAGTTGTTACTTCAATCAGACTTCTCGGATGCTCTGCATTATTTGTGCCTACAACAAAATTTAGTGAACCATTCCATGTGACGGAGCAGAGTCACTATTATTTTTTAGCTTTTCTTCATTTTCCTTATTGATTTTTTCAACCTAAAAAGTAGTGCTTTATCATTATATGATATTCACTTTTTTCCATTGCAACAAATGAACCCTAATTTATCCACTTTCAAATGCTATCAACTTTTTTTTATTAGACAGATTTACTTGAAACTTTGTGTGTGTACCTTAATAATATAGCAAACTTAAAAGATAAAATTAAGTGTGCAATTTGAGTGCCATCTCTTATCACGGTTACTGACTTATCACACGAACCTCATATATGTACATGACAAGTACAAGTTTTCACAGGTAGCTGATTCCCTAAGCAATTGACATTGTATTACAAGATATGTTATTTACAAATTAACTTATGAGTAACTTTTCAAGTCAAGTTATGGTTTGGTTATCATTTATGGAAAACAATAAATTTGGGTTTATATTTAGTTGTGCACACCCTTATAACCTGATGTGGCCTCACTACTAAGACATATTACCTCTTCATATAGATAGAATATAGTCTTTAAAATAGTTTTATTGTATTTTGCAGGGAGACAGTGTAATTAGATATTTTGAAATCACAGCAGAGCCTCCTTATGTGCATTACATTAACACTTTCCAAACACCTGATCCTCAACGAGGTATTGGCATGATGCCCAAACGTGGCTGTGACGTCTCTTCATGCGAAATTTCGCGTTTTTATCGACTTAATAACTCTGGCCTTTGCCAAGTAATATCTATGACTGTTCCAAGAAAGGTAATTGATATTTAATTATAAATTTTGTTGTTTCATTGTTTTTCATGTTTTCTGAATAATAATTGTTATTGTCTGATATATATCTTACAGTCGGAACTATTTCAAGAAGATTTATATCCAGATACTGTGGGAGATACCGCTGCTTGTACAGCAGAGGAGTGGCTTGGAGGAAAAGATGCTGAACCACTGCTTATTTCATTACGTGGAGGGTATACTCCACCTTCAGCACCGAAGTCTGATCTTCGAGTAAGCAAGAAATCAAATATTCTAGATAAAAAGCCTGGCCGTGGTGGTTCTGCTGTTCAGTCACTTCCAGTGGAACCCTCGGTATGATTTTTTTCTTTTTAATATAAAATTGTAATTTTAAAATTAAAATGTCTAAGTTATATTTAGAATCAGTTATTATTTTTTAACTTTATTTCTTACAGTAATTAATTGTGTTGTTATATATAAGAAAGTACTGTAATATAATATTCATCAAAGTATTTGTTGAGATTTTCACAGATACAGTAGACTCACAACTACCTAGCCTTAGGTACTATTTGACATTTGGCTAAACAGCCTGGGCTATGGTATTAATAATATTAATTTGGGTAAAAAAATTTAGTCTATAATACAGTTAATTTACAATAATGTTTTATCGTAAGGATTTATGAAATATACACTTATAACCCGAGTAATTACAGACACTTTCCTTTAGAATTTCTTTATTGACAAAGATTCTGACTTCGTAGAATAGATATATCTCGCGATCTATAACAGATAGAAAGATTTGGAAAGCACAGATCGAAAGAGAAAGATGTGATCTACAGAACAGTGTTATGGTCAATCTGTTTGACAGAAAAATAGATTTGTGAGAACATCTGAGAAAGAATGGCGTCATTTCTGTTTACAACCGCACAGACTTACAATATTGGCCTAGGTTATCCCAAATATGAACCGTTCAAAAACTAAACTATCACTCAAAAACATAAACTTTAGATATAAAAACACATATATTGTAACTTCTATACACAATTTATATACAATTTGTATACACAAACCTTCAAAATAACAAATATCTAACCCCAAAACAATATGCGCCAAGCCCAATATTAAAGTTTTTACGTCACACATTTGCTTCGTTTGGGCATCAATACAAAGCCTTCTAAGTAAGTATTTGCCTATATCAAGTGGTACCAACTTATAGAATGGAATTTCCCCTACAACATACTGTAAACAACAATTCGTTTTTTTGTCAGGAAAAATGAATTTCGTGTCGTCAGGTTTGTTCTCTGGTCAAATAGATATATCTCTGGATCTATGAGACGCAGAAGAATTTGTAATCTACGGTTAGAAAGAGAATCATGTGATCTATGGAACAGTGTTTTAGTTGACTTAAATGACAGATAAATAGAGTTGTAATCATATCGGGGAAAATGGCGTCATGTTTTACGAAAAGGCGCAGAGTTTAAATTTACGATTTTACACAGAAAAATATGCAAACTTACCAATTTTTGGAATATTATTTATAACGTTTTGTGGTATTTTTTTTGCATGATTATGCATCTACGGAACATTAGCTTTTCAACAGTATTTTATTTATTGTGATAGGACGATTGTAAGTGGGTGAAATGTTGAATTACAAAATACGTGTTTTTGAGTCCATCAAGCATCATGGATCGACCCAGTTAGGTTGATCTCCAGATAGATTGTTAATGTTTTGACAGCTACCTCCTATTTTTAAAAAAATGTCTAAGTATATGGTCAAAATACGCCTACATACCCAATTTGATATAAATTGACCCACCTATTTGTGCTGTAGCTCATAGAACAGTCTACAGACAAACTGATATTCTAAAAACCATAATTTATTTATGACTCAGAGGACCACAAAACTGATATTTCCATGAAGAACACAATATTGATTGTTTTGCTCTTACAAAACATTCTCTATACTATATGTATTTGAGAACATGATATACTAATACTATAAATAAAATAAAGTATTTATAAAGAAATATTCTGTGTTAGAATATCAGTGTTTCAATGATTGTCTTCAAAATTAAACTTTTCCAGCCACTTCGTCAGAAGCCCTCAAACACAGGATTATAAAAATGTGTTCTAATTCTGACCTCAAGAACACTAATTTATGATTTTCTTTACCTTGTATATGAATGTCTGTGACTGGTGAAGCCACGGTGACACGTAAACAGCACAAGGTAGTTCTCAAAATCTAGTTAGTTTGAACACAATGAAATTCATGATATGTTTGATTATAGTTTTACACAATAAAAACGTTTTGACTTGCACATATATATAATTATTCTGGTTTTAAAGTTATTTGATAATGATGGATTGTTAATTGGACATTTGCCATCTTTTATGTATATAAAAACTAGTATATTACGTTTTAAGGGTATAAATCAACTCCGGTTATCAAGTGATAAGCCTAGAACAAAAAATTTTAGTTTCTAGATTATAGTTTTAGTTTCCAACTATGTTTAGACTATGTTGGTGTTTTTCACTTTTTTATATTCTAGGTTTATCACTTGGGAACCGGGGAGTTGATTTATACTCTCAAAATATTGTGTTTTTATATACATAAATGATGGCAATTGTCCAATTAAACTATATTAACAATATATAATTAGTTATACTTATAAACTAGAAACATGAATCGTTTGATACTTGTTTAACCCTAGAACTGGTGTATGTTAATTTGTCTTAAAAATTCTTCGTTTGTTTAAAAATTAATAAAATATATTATTTGTATACAAAACCTAACTTATAAGACATCATTTTTCTCAGAAAGATGCATAGAATTCATCTATGTAATAAAAAAAAATTTTTTTTGAACAGTTTTGGAGTAAGTATGTTACATGTCAAAAACGAAGTTATCATTTTTCAAGAAAAACCTGTATCATTAAAAATCAAAAGCTTACCACATTTTTCTAAGATATACAAAAGTTTTGTGTAATATTTTTGAATATATTTAGGGGGGGGAAAAAAATTTGTTACATTTTCAAAATGTAAAAAAATATTTTACGAAAAATGTTAATTTCATCAGTTTATTTTCAAAAATTCAGTAAAAATAGTAATATATATATCTTTTACACAACTTCTATATGTCATTATATTCAGAAAGGTGCATAGAATTTAGCTGTGTAGTGAAAAAAAAATGTTAGATGTATCACATTTGGAGTTTTTTGGTCAAATACCAAAAAATCGAGAGTAACGGAGAGAAAAATTTCACAGAAATCAGTACATAAACCATATAAAAGATTTTTTTTGAATTCTTTGAAGCATTCCTAGAGATTTGTAATATATTTGTGGATAAAAGTTGCTAAAAAGAAAAATCAATTTTGAAAATTTTCATTAGATGTGGTAGATTTTTACGTAAAATATGAATATTGTCGAACTATTTTCAAAAATTCACCAAAAATATAATTTTTATTCCAAACAAAAGTTTTTATTACCTATGTTCTCACAAATATACATAGATTTTATGTGTGTAATGCAAAAAAATTTATATGGAAACATTTTAGAGTTATTACGCACGGAATCAAAAAATTTACCCTGTAACCGAGGCAAAATTCCACAGAAATAGGTATAAAAACCATATTAAAAAAATTTAGAATTTTTTTTAAAATATACAAAACTTTTGCAATATAGTTGTGAATAAATGTTGGTAAAAGTCTAAATCAATTTATACAATTTTTATAAGGAAATAGCTATGTTTATATATAAAGTGGTACGACTAGGTTAGGTCATTTTTCAAATATCCTCACATACAACATGTAAATGATAAATTCATACATACAACATGTAAATGATAATATAAAACCAAATATATGAATAATATAATGTAATAAGGTGAAATAAAATAAATTTTGTGTACTTACGTTTAGATGGCATCCAGGTATGATGTAGGTGATCCAGGTATGAATATCTCCAGAGCTCTCAGGAACATCACGAACCAAGTTACTGGTTAGGAAGGCTTGCTGCTGTAGATCTTTCTAGCTTTTGCCTCCAGTAATGTTTGAAGTTCTTGTAACATTTCCGGTGCACACCGATGTTACACGCTGGGCACCAAAAACAAGACCGTAGGTCGCCAACTTCAACCCCATAACACACTGCCCAAACTTTTTTACCACCATTTGGCAGTTTTGTTAGTGTGTGTGAGGGTAAAGTTGCCGATCTAGTTGCTGTGGATGTTGATGGTCCGTGATGTAATTGCAAAGCAGGCAGGCCCGGAGAAGGAGCGTCTAAATCCGTGGCGTAAATTAGACTATATGGACCATGAAAATATGCCGGTTTTTAACGTTTTGATTCTGTGCCTTGTACAGAATCCAAGCGTTGAAAACGGCCATGTCAATAAAATTGTAGACTATCTTACGCCAGTACTTTTTGCAGGTCCGAGAACAAGTGACATGGTAGACACTCTTGTCTTTATTGTCAATTCCTCCCATAAAGCTGTTGTACTGATGTATAACAGACGGTCTGGCTTTGGTACCACCAAATCTGTTACGTACATCAACGTTAGCAGCATGACAAGCTGTGGTGAGTAAGAACACAGGTTTCCTAGTTTTCTTTTCCTTATATTTCAGGAGAAGTGTTTCACCTCTCCTGAAATATAGGGATTCACCAGCAGATAGTTCAGCTCCTACCATTTCTTTTGGTAAATCTTTGCTTATTTTGTTGATCGTGCCTGTCAAATAGGTTTTGTTCGACAACAAAAATGAGGAAAGAGGTACCTTTGTGTAGTAATTGTCAGTAAAAAGGTGGTGACCTTTCCCCAAACAATCTGATTTTATCATCAAGTCCTTGACAACTTTTTGGGTGAAAGGATCAGTGTCATCCGCCAAAAAGTGTCTACCATTGTACAGACTCACTTGAAGAACATAAGAAGTTTTAGAGTCGCATATCTCAAACTTCTTGATTCCGAAACGAGAATGTCTCTTGTTAGGCATGTATTAAATGAATGCACACCGGTTTTTCATCCCGATCATGGACTCGTCGATACACACCTCTTGGCTAGGAACAAAATATGTCTTAAATGCATCATTCAACATATCTATGAATGTCCGAACTTTATTCCAGGAGTCATGTCCTGGTCTATTCTGTCCCGGATCTTTGATAGATGATAAATGAAACATTGTCATAATCAGTTGAAAGCGTTTGAGATTCATCATTCTGGAATAAAAAGGTATAGATTGTGATTCAAAACTAGACCAATAATCTTCAAGATTTTTCCTTGATGTTAGTCCCATGTTAATCAATAATCCCCAGAATCTCTTCATCTCAACTACGGTTACGTCAACCCACTCATTGATTCTAGAATGTGGTCTTAAATTACCAGAATCACGCCGTTGACGTAACACTGCTTGTGCGAACTTATTAGTCTCTTCGACCATAAGTACCCACATAGCATGTGACATAAATAGATAAAGAAATGAAATAGGATTTGAACAACATTCAACATTTCGAGGCCCTATATTTTCTACAGTAAATTTAGAAGCTATTTTCTTCTCCTGTTCTGGGGGATTCACTCTTACCCACGGAACCACAGGTGTTTGTGTTTTTGTTTTCGTGAGTTTACGTTTTTTGAAAGTGTTGTACGCCGAGCAGATGTGTGTGATGGTCCAGGAAGACCAGAATCAAGTTGTGCTAGTGTAGGTGCCGGTATAACAATTTCTGATGCATCAAAGCCAAAAAAGTCTATTTCGTCAGATGAGTCTCCCACACCAGTAACTTGGGCGACATCATCCTGAAAAGACATCTCATGAGCTGAGTCCTCTGAACTTTCATCAGATTCACTAACTCCAGGGAAGTCTTCCCCTGCAGATAGATCGTCTTCAAAAAAAAGAGAACTCATCTGATGGTACGCTTTTGGTGGTGATGTCGTCACCTCATCAACCTCTAAGTCAGAGAGCTCTGGGTCAGCTATAAGTTGGTCTAACTCACTAATCGCTAATTTCCTGGATGCCATTTTTTTATATAGTTATTATTTTTTTAAATATAAAATTACATATGCCTAGAAAAACACACCAACACAATATAGCCTATCACTTCTAAAATACCTAGTCTAACAAACACATGTTTTATAAATTGTGGCTAGGCCTATAAAATTAAACCTAAAATATAAAACCTTTCATAATGAATGAAAATAATACACTAGGCCTCTGTGTATTATGAACATAGGCTAATAATGATAATATTTGATCTCACTTCACAGATCATGTTGTGTGTAAGATAGGCCTTGAAATATAAATGATTCCATAAATAGGCTTAGGCCTATTAAAATATAACATATAATATGAAAAATCAATCAATATAATAGACTAAAGCAACCCTAAACTTTATTTTAATTGAAGATCAAAATAAAACTAAATATTAGATACGAATCAATCGGTCTAAGTAAAAATAACTTCAGAAAACATGTGTTTGAAGACTAGAATTTCAATCACTGATAATATGAAAACCCACTAAAAACAAAACAATTCTCAAACACAAACACATTTATTACACTTTGTATAAACAAAATAAAATTATAAACCCGGTTCAAGACTCTAAATTATTCACAATAATAACACATATTTAGGACACCTACGTATTTAGCGAAGGCTCTAGGCGAAACATGGCTATTTTCGAACGGAATTATGGTCTTTTTCTAAAATTCACTGCTTGTAGAATATTTCATCTACAAGTTTGTAACATACACGAAATAAAAGATGGAAATCTCCTCTTTAGAGCTATGTAAATTTAACGGTAAAAATCTGTGACGTCAAAGTAAAAATATTGGATATTGTCGGTAAACAGCAGGGCAGTTAATTTAGTAGAGCTCATCGTAGAATTTATATAACTCATAAACTATATAACTTAGGATAATTTCGTCTTCATAGTTCGAAAGAGAAAGAAAAATACTATATAATATTGTCTACTTGTAACATTTGGACAAGTTTTACCATTTCGTAAAATTATATGAACATAGAGAAGAGATTTGTGTACATATTACGGGTCTGGCAAGTGTCGCAACCTGGCGAAAATGTCAGCGACTTTATCGAGTTCTAGAAAATACAGTTTTTGTGTTATGGATTTGGCTAAACTTGGTTATGAAAGATTGAAACATTACCTTTATAATGGTATATTATACATTTTGATAAAATAATATCTACAAGGATAAAAGTTGAATGGCCAAAAATGTAATTATAGCGTTAAAATTCTTGATTTTTTTTTTTTTTTAATAATAAAAACTATATTACGTGGAAACATTTGAAAAGGACGGATTTGAAGAGAAAGACGCGATCTATCAAGCAGTGTTATGTTACATCTGCCTGACAGAAATTTTGAATCGGGAATATTTGACAAACGAGAGGTAAGTTTTGTTTAAAACTTGTTAACGTAAAACTTAGACGTTACGTATCAAAAATATGCAAATTTTACCAATTTTTGGAATATTCATTATAACGTTTTGTGGTATTTTTTTGCATGATATGCATCTACGGTCGGAACATTTGCTTTCCAACAGTATTTTATTTATTGCGATAGGACAATTTTAAGTTGGCGTAACGTTGAATTGCAAAATACATGTTTTATAGTTAGTGAAGTGAGCCATGACTAATGTCGCGACCACTTTTTAAGGCAAAAAGTGGTCGCGCACCAGCCCTAGGGTTAAACAGTGATCTAAATACACTTTGTACAAATCTTTGGAAATGATTTTAAGAAATTACTCATTGAGACATGAGAAATTACTATAAAAATCAAAGAGAGTAAAAACTCAAAAGAAATTGCAACAGGGTTGTTATGAGAAATTAGTGTTGTCAAAAGAGTGTTGATCATAGGAATCGAGACTTTTATAACAGAGTGTTATTAGAGATGACTAGATGCAAAGAAGTCTTACACATAAGTCAAGAGAGAGAGAGATTTGCAACAGGGTTGCTATGAGCATAACTTGACACACTAGAGTCCCGCATACAAGTGTCAAGAGAGATTTGCAACAAAAATAACTTGACGAACTAGAGTACCGCACACAAGTAAGTTGTGCCTTTTGCATTGTTGAAAATGAACACGCTAATTTTGACCTCAGCTACATGTTATTGGTTTTTTAGGAGTTGTGTTATACAAGCATTTTACCAATAGAAATACTTTTCTGATCAGGGTCCATACAGGTGATGATTGTCTGTTTGAAAGAGACTATCGTTGAAATATATAAAATATTTAACACACTCAGTGCATGTTTATACATAGTTGCAATAAAGCATGTCATGTATTTTGTTGTTTGCTGTAAAACAAATTTCGAATTTATAAACAACTAAATATATTAAATAATATTTAGATAGCTGCAGAAAAGTAATATGGCCACGCTTGGAAGTACACTGATTTTATCAGATATACAACGGAGAGTTTATTGTGGAATATTATGTTTTCTCTCATTTATTTATTGAAGTTTCCATAATTATTGCTAATTTCTAGTGAATACTTCTGTTTTGTATGTTTACTAAAACTAAAAGTTTGTTATCATTATAAGTTGTAGGTTGAATTAAATAGAAACCTACAGTGCTATGAAGTATTATGTTTCCATTTTAAAAATTTTTTTTTATACAAAATGAAAGGAGTATATAAACCACATTTAAAAAAATACTATAGCTGTCACTTTGCTCAGACTACACAACTCCTGTATCTTTATTCTAGTTGTTTAACATTATTTACTTGATTTAAAGGTGTAAGATGAGATATAGACAGACACATTTTTGTTTGTTTTACAAATGTTCTTCATTCAGTTTTAGTAATGAAATAAAATGTTATGACTTTTCAGGAGGACATAATTAAGGAATTCAAAGAAGAAATACGGAAATTGAAGGCTATGATTGTTAAACATGAGAATAGGATTAGAAGTTTAGAAGAAAAAGCAAAAGCAATGATAAAAGAAGAAGAAGGGAAGGGGGGTAGTATAACAGCTGATAACAAAGAACAAACACCTACTCACGATGATCTAGCTCCCGATGAAGTCTAGCTCTGGCCATTGATTAATTAAAGGCAAGTTAACTAATATACACTTGTTATAAAATGCAACAAAGTGGCATATAAACGGTTGTAAAATATACAAACATGTAACATATTGATTATGAATAATGAAATATAATTTAACTGCTGAAAAAGTTTGTAAATTGTAGGCGAACTTAAATTACTTAGTTGGGAATTGTAGAAAATGACTATCTAAGAATATTTAAGGATAACCATGAAAAAAAACATCAATTAAATACAAATTTAAAAATTAACTAAACAAGTTATTTTCATTTTATGTTACGTATTTACAGATATACTTGTAATGTGTATTTGTTTTTACATACTCACTCTACCATAAATCTTAGAAGCTCCTTGAATCATTGGATACTAGTTAAGTTTAGATGTGTGTACCACTTATGGTACACGAAGGCCTTAGATGATGAATTAATCACAGCAATCTAAGCCACCATTGGTACTGAACCAAAGTAGCTGTGCACATGGTCTAAAAGGCCAGTGGACGGGCAGTGGTACTTTTCTAAAAACATTTGCTGTACTCCGCGCACTAAGAACAAAATATGTCTGTCCCTCCTGTTTTCTCAAAAATTTTATCCCATACCATTCTTTAGAGGAATTTATAAGGATTCTTAAGGCGTTGATGTGTTTTAAAAATCCTATCTGTATAAAATTAAATTACCCAGAAAACTATTTCAGTTCATAATTTTTGTGACATAAAAAAAAGTGATAAGCAAAAAAGTTTTTTTTATTTTCGGTTGGATTACATTTTAATTAGTGAGTATTAAAGAAAAATGCTTAAATTATTTTTATATTCAAAATTTTCTTAATACGACCGCTTGTTAATACGCTTAACTTAATATGACTTCTTGTTATGCTAGGAAATATTCTAATGCTGTACTGAGAGAATATACAACTTTTATGTGATTGTGATTCAATTTATAGATCTATTTTTTGCAAGTATTTAGTACTACTTCTAATGTAAACAATATACTCATAAAGTTTCAGTTCCTGCTACAATCATATTGTTTGGTAATGTTTAATTTTAGCAATACAATTTTAAGATTATGTTTAAAAACTGATGCTTAATTCGTTACTTAGAAAATAATATATTTCCCCTCAGGAATATTTCATGACTGAGTTGACATATGAAAATTTTGCAACTGAAACTGAACCTAATTAAAGCTAAAATAAAATAATAATAAAACCAAAATTGCAATTTATTTATAAGGTTTAAGTACTGGTTACTTTTTACTGTAACCAGTCGGAGAACAACAAAGCAGTAATGAAATGGATGTATTGGCCAGTGATGGAAGGCAAGCGATGTGTTAGTAAGTAGAGCCTGGTCCGTGTTGTAGTACTTTGGTCAAACTATACACAGAAAGTGTGTATGATCAAGCTATCACCATCTAAGGTCATCGTATATCACCAATGGTACACATAAAATACTTAAGAAACTAGTTTTTATATTTTTTAATCTCTGTAATCATAAGATCAAAGTCTAAATATAAATATAATTTGTAAACTGTGTGGAACAGATTGAACGAACATTTATTTTGCAGTCATTTTTCTCCTGTATTTAGTGTTGAATGTGCAAACAGCATTACATTCACATTAATGGTAATATTTTAATAACTTTAAAGATAGAAATTATACATAAATTAAATGGTCGTATACCACCAGTGGCACACACCAGCCTGGAGTACCATTGGTGTGATATAAAATACCATTTAATTATGATTAAATTTTTTTAATTAATTATGATTAAACCCATGATTATTTATTTTTATAGATCGATTGTAAAGAATTATCTGATTCAACTTTGTTTTCAGCTTTTAATTTTAGCTAATGCAGTTACTAACAAGACAATGCTGGATCAGTTCACACCGCATGTGTGTGTGTGTGGAATGTAAAGCACAAAGTGAGAGAACTACTCGACATAAGCTGCTGAAGTGTTAAAAGCATGAACATCTATCCATTAGAACACTAATCATGTCAAGTAAATAATTTTACTGATTTAAAAAAAAAACTAATGTTGAGTTAAATTGTGTTTTAATCGTGTTCTTGCAGAGCAATGAGTGATACAATTATAGTTATACAATTAGCCATGCTATAGTCTCGTTGACACAATCTTAAAAGGAAAAGAATAGCATTTTCATTATTTTTGTTTTATTTTCTCAGTATAAGATTCTTTGTTCTCAAGCATTTCCTTCCATGGCTATCATTATAATTGTGATAATGAACTTTTTTACAATTATTTTTTTAAAGTTTCTTTATATAATACTGTTTTTTATGATAACCTGTTTTTCTTTTTAAAAGAATTTTCAATTTGCTTTAAGATGTGTTTGTCTGTTAGTCATACTTACAATTGTGTTTGTGTGGTATATGTGTGTATGTGTGTCTGTGTGTGTACATGAATGTATGTGCATTTAACCTAAGTCAAATAATCGCTTTTTCTTTCATTATTTCCCCCCGTCCTTTTTATTTATTATTGTTGTATGTATGATATTAATTACTGTTAATGATTGTAATTATTGTTTGAGGGTGACTAGTTATAGAATTAACCAAAGTCTTTAGTTCATAAGGCGATCTTTTACGTACGATTAATGACATCACAACTTTTGCTAATGTTATTCTTTTAGTTAGGCTTAGGTTTTTACAACGAACTTTAAATCAAACGTTTAATTTCCAATATCTTTCTATTTGGACTTCTACACTGTTATTAATTGAACAAGTAAAAAAAAGTATTAAGTTATATACAAAATATCCGTCTGTATGATGGAATTAAATAAAATATTAAATTATTGTTTTCTTATATATATATATATATATAATTATTTTAATATAGAAAGTTACGCTAATTGGTTATTTATATATGTATAAATATATTTTTTAACTGTTATGTCTATGACATTTAAGAATTGTTGCAAATGAATCTAAACTTATAAATATATTATTGGCAAAAATGGTTACTATGTTAATCATTTGAATGGTGCCTATTTAAATATGTACCTGAATAATATTATGTTGTTGGCCTTAATAGACTCATTTTGCTAAAACAGATTTGGTATTTATATAGTATCAGAACTATTCTGGATATAGGTGGGCCTATTCTTACTATTTATCAATAACTTTGTTTGAAGAGAAAGTATTTCTCTTCAAACAAAGTGTCTTTTATTGTCAATAATGTTGTTGTTTTTTCTCTAAAGCCTCATTATTGCTGTTCATATATTTACCTTGTTAGTAATTTGGTCAATCGTTCTTCTATTCTCTGATGTATGTTTATTTGGTAGTGTATATGTTTAATGTAATGAGATTATGTGAAGTTAAAAAACATTCTGTAAATCATCACCTAAAATAAACATAAGTACACAAAATATGTAAAATTGTAAGTATTCTGAAAGGAAAAGACCTGGACAATAACAAAATTAAATAAACTCGTAACCTTCCCCTTTAAAAATAAACATAATTTTTTGGAGCAACACTCCATTTTCAATATAGCTAGTAGTGCTGAATATCCCATTTCTTTTACACACTGAATTATTTTGTACACCGCCAACTAAATGTGAAACAGAGTATAGTAAACATTATATTGCCATTTACATTAAAATTAAACTCGTTATTTAAAATTCTTTATGTGTTATGTTTGGTGTTATGTTCAGTAGATTAGTTGCCTGCCACCTGATACATCTTGTTTTTATATATATTATTCATATATCCCACCTGATACATCTTATGTTTTGAATTCATTTTTCATATGTGCCACCTGATACATCTTATGTTTTGAATTCATTATTCATGTATGCCTCCTGATACATCTTGTGTTTTGAATTCATTATTTATATATGCCACCTAATACAGCTTATGTCTTGAATTCATTATTCATATGTGCTACCTGATACATCTTGTGTTTGTATATATTATTCATATATGCCACGTGATACATCTTGTGTTTGTATATATTATTTATATATGCCATCATCTTATATATCACTTGGCACCTTTGTTGTTCAAGCTGACACATTTTGTGTTTGAATTTGCTGTTCTTTTATACAGTCTTGACACATTTTGTATTTGAATTTGTTGTTCTTATATACCACCTGGCACATTATATGTTTCGATTTGTTTTTCTTATATACAACCTGACACATTTTGTGTTTGAATTATATTTCTTTATATACTATTTGACACATTTTGTGTTTTAATTTGTTCTTATTTAACCTCCTGACTCATTTTATGTTTTAATTTGATCTTTTTATATACTAAATGACATTTTGTGTTTGAATATGATGTTCTATATACCAATTGACACATTTTGTGTTTGAATTTGTTGTTCTCATATTCCAACTGGTCAACAATTCATATGCCGTATACAAATAACAGAATAACATGTTTATAAATTGTTATTATCATGCACAGTCATCAAAACTTTTCGTAAATGATGATGAGTTTAGTGAAATATTATTTATAGTGATGATACAATGATACTGAAGAAACCTTGTTTATCCCATATAGAAACACAAGTTGTATTGAGTGGTATCTACCTAGAGTTTATCTGTGCAGATATGTAATTCAATGAGGGAGGCAGTCAAAATGTTCTACTATTTAACTAAATTTAACATCATTTGATTTGTCATTATTACAGGTATAACAATTTAACTTGTTTTTATTGTTAAAACTATTCTTAAACAATTATTTTATTTATATTGTATGGAATAAACCATTATCTGATTTGAACCTGTGAATTTACCTGCCCGTTTGTATCTTATATTTATAAGTTCTAGAGACTATTGTAGAACCTAAATGTATATAATTATTTTTTAACAACTGGATAGCAAAACAATTTTTGTTTTAAATAGACCAATATTTAAAAAAAAGACTGTTTTACATCTCAAATGTTTAATATGAATAAGTTTGAAGAAATTATCATATTTCATGCTAAGTATCTAATATGTAGTTAACTGGCGTAATTTGACATTTTAAAATTTAAATAACACTAAAATTTTAACTCTGCATTTTATTTAATATTACCACAATATTAGATAATATTGTCCTGTTATTGTTAAACAATCCTATGATAGCCGATTGTTTCAATCATCATATATTAATTTTCAATACTTGGTTTTGTTTGTGGTTAATTGAAATATTGTTAAATTTAACAAATAAACATAAAATTAAAATGTGTAAGTATTCAATTAGCACAGATGAATAAAATATATGGTTGGAGCAATGTGCATAAAATGCCAATCTTCTGTATATAAACAACATGATAATTAGCCTAAGTGACCATTAATCGCCATTTAAGAAATACCAATAGTTGTGCAATTACCATTATCACTGATTATTGATTGATTATTTTGTGTTAAAAAGTACACTTATGTTAAATTAAGTTTTCACTAAATTAAATGTTGTTTAAATTCCTCCCATTTTTACTTGATTTTTTTCTTTTGCCCCAAGTTTATTTATATATTTATAATTAGTTTGGTTTTTTCTGCAATTTGTTATTGGTCGTTTTATGTTTCACAAAGATCTTTTGCAACACAACAATTTCAAGTTTAGATTTTTATTTTAGTTTATTGTACCTTTGTAATTAATTGTTTCTTTAAATACACAATAAGTAGTTTTACATTTTTCTAAATTTGAATAACAGTGTCTGCAGTTATTTCATCTTAAACAGACCAGTAATAATAACAAGATTATAAGCATTTGAATTTTTTGTTTTAGAGAAGGTTATGCATTAAATTTATTGTAATATTTTACAATGTTTGTTATGATCATAAACAACAGTCAACATTTGAAAATAATTCTAACAGCTTAATACAATTACACCCACAAATAAAAGGGTTATTAATATAGTATACTTGGACATTTGCCAACATTTCTCATGTCTGAGTTTATCATTAGAAAACAGGAATTGATTTATACTCTTAAAACGTATATTAGTATTTATATACAGGAATGATGGCAAATGTATATTAAACTATATCAATAATATGAACAATCCACTATTATCCAATACTTTTAAAACCAGAAATAAAAAGTATTGACTGTCCAAGAAGGAGAAAACAGATAAATAGATCTTATTAAGCTAGGTTCAAAAACATTATTTAAAATATTAATTGATGAAGTGATGGCTCAGATTGTATTCTTATCAAGCTGAAAACAAACTTACTCAATAAATGCATAGTTATATGAATTACTCCAATTGTGTGTTGTTTCTAAAGAGTTATTTTAATTAAATAATTATTTCAAGTGAAAAATATACGACCTAGACCGGGAATCGAACCCAGGACCTTTGGCTTTACGCGCCAACGCTCTACCAACTGAGCTATCCTTGATCGCTTCCCAGCATAGGGCATACACTTCTCACTTGTATTTGTTTTTGGCTTGCAATTTTTGAGTTATGACAGATACGCGTTGGCGCGTAAAGCCAAAGGTCCTGGGTTCGATTCCCGGTCTAGGTCGTATATTTTTCACTTGAAATAATTATTTAATCAATAATACTAGCTTGGTAAAATAATGTATAAGCGTTAAAATCAATAAATTAAGTTATTTTAAACATTTTAGTTTATATTGGAGATCTATTTAAACTGATTTTTATCCTAATATTTTAATATTTTCATATTTTTTAATGTCTGTGATTTTTGAAATTGTGAAATGTAACAATAATGATGCAAACTAGTGAAATGGTGTTCAGAAATGTTTCTATAATTATAGATGGCACATTTTAAAGTATAAACAATGTTATACTAAATTGGCATAAAAGAAGTTATTTTTATGTTGTAGTTAATGTTGTTCCACACTGGCCTGGCAAGAAACTCACAAGATATTCGGAATAGTCATGTAACATGTTCAATGTTCTAGGGTTAAAACCCTAGAACTAGCCATAGTCATGTAAGCAACACATCGACCTATGTAAGCAAAACTTTATCTACAATTGAGTTATCACTTGCACTATAAGATAACTATCACTTCAGAACAACTATCAGATAATCAAATAATCACTTGTTCATAATTTTTTTACTGTATTTTCACTCATTGGTGATCATTGCTGTATCATTTTATTATAACCCAAAACGCAAAGCGTATTCCAAAATAAATAACATCAAGCTACATGGTGTCCAGCAGCCTTGAAAATTGGGAATTACGTTTGAATTTTTTGCGCCGGGAAAATCCTTGAATTATGTTTAAATTTTGCAGCCGTCTGGAATTTTTTCCCAGGAAGATTTAAAGTTAAGATTTTGGGAAAAAAAATTCACAATACAAAAATAATTTTGACAATGGAGCTCGTAAAGGCTACATTATTGTTTTTTTATTCTTTTTAATGTATTCGGATTAATGATTCGGTCTAGTAACAGCAGATGAATATTGGTCACATACAATAATAGCGCTCTCTGCCTGTACTGCAGTCCAGTTAGCTTGACTTGGAAAAAAACAACAACAAAAAACACTTTATATTTATATTGACAACTTTGTAGTTAGTATCATCATTGAAAAAAAATGCATTGTTATGATATATTGAAATGGAAGTTTTTATATATTGATTTAGTAGAAAACACGATTGTAGTAGTAAGGATTAAATGGCAACATCATTCATATTTTAGAAAGAGATGCAACCAAGTGATTCGTTTTTCCTTCACAATTTAGGCTATACACTGAACACAATATTTTTCGACCAAATATATATCTATTTTTTAATTTGAAAACATTTTTGTAGCTGAAAATCTGTTGCGAAAGTAGTGGTTAAAGTCTCTTTCGCCGTATAGTACATGTACATGGAATGTAAAAATAAACATTACCTCTATGCCTTTTCTTAAAATAATAATGTAATTATGTTTCCGATGCATTGAAACTCGAAATGTAATTAAATAAAAATGTATTTTTTAACAAAATAATAGTAAACTAGTAACTCTGGTGTTTTATATCTGTCACTTGAGTGAATCAATGGTTGCATTTACCTTGGCCGGCCGGAACAATTGTATCGTATATGGGAATGGTACAAAACTTCAGTTTCTGATCTAACACAAAATGTTTAATATTTAAGAAGAGAGATAACTACTATGCAGAAATTAGTATGCCAAGTGCGAGGAGCCTTATTTTCGCCATAACTCAGGTTTTTTTTCTTTTTAAACTCAATATTTGGTAGCTAACATAAGAAAACAACATTAATTATATTTTTTCAATATTGGCTCTAGCGATTTTGATTTTGCACAAATGTAGCTTCCAAGAATCCGAACAAAAAGGTTTGGTTGTCATCTCCTCCAAAAAACTTGGCTCATAAGTTTTCAGTAAGACAGAACATCAGCTATGAGGTTGTTATAAAAGATGATTTTTTTTAAATCGGCTCTATTGATTTCGATGAAATTTAACTCTATAAGAGATCATTAGAAATTCCTATAATAATGGTAGGCCCTTTTTTCTCCTTTAAATGCTATGTGAAGATTAATGGCCCGGTTACATGTGCAAAATCTTAATGAAAAAAATATGGTTCAGGAATAATAGGCAAAAGACAAAAATGAACCATGACCACCATTTAAAGATTAATTTTAATCAAATATGATTTTTGCTGAGGACGCGTTTACGATAGAATTGAAGCAAGTTTAAACCCTATTTAATATATAAATATTTTTTCTATGACAAAAAATAAATGGTTTATTTTCAATTTTTACTGATATTTTGGTTGGTTGTGGGGATCAGTAAGTGAGAAGATTTGTGCAATGCTTTTCATCATTTGTTAATACAATTCTCTACTTCTACCCACTACTATTGATTGTTTTGAGGTTTTGTTCATAGTAAAAGTACATATGGACAAAATGATAATGTAAAAGTAATATTATTTATATTCATAAAGTTTGTTAAATGATAAAGTTTATGTAGTTCATAAACACTGTAAAATGTAAATGAAACAATATATAGTGTGATTCAAACAGTATATAACATCCATTATGTTCTAATATAAATTGTATTATATACTTATTGAGAACAAAAATGAGTATATTTAATAAAAACATAAATGGATGAACTACTTCCTGTGTAGAGCGAGAGGAAAGAAATGAAGAGAGAAATGAGTAGCTTTGTTTATACCTTTTGTTATCATAAGCTCTTCCTTTATCACTCTTCTTTAGTCCTCCTCCCCTTCCTCTATAGGCCTATACTTTAGCTTCATCCTTATTCATGATAATCTTAATGTTCATTACGTTATACTTGTAGCACGATAGCTATTTATAATTATGTAATATTACTATTATTTTTTTAACATGTTGGTGTCAGACAATTAAATGATTGCAGATACAGACTATTAATATTTATGTTAAATAATCTACGTGAAATATTTTCATCAACTCCAGAACCGCCATTTTTTCTGTGCTCAATATGTTTTTTTTTGCACCTTTAAATTTTCAAATGGAGTTTGATAAAAAATTAATTTTCAAGTTAACTATTTTACCACAAATTTTAAACTTCACATTAAGTATTTTTTTAAAAGAATATTTCATTGGCAAAACATGCTCACAACACAAATTTGACTTTATCAGTCCATATATTTTAGTCGTTGAAAGTTTTATTTTTATAGTGTCTAACCTCGCTATCTTCATAAAAGTTGAATGTTGAAATTTTAACTGTACTTTCACTACGTTCCGTCAGAAAAACAGAATTTTACAGAGTTGAGTTTTAAATAAATGTTGCTTTGATTATTATTATGGGTTTTAAAAGAAGTTAATAATTGTAGTGTTTGCAACGGTGTGACAACTACTGCATTACTTACTATCAGTTTATCATTGTTTATCAGTTTGTGTAGAGTTTGTACTCATGAAGGGGGAGGGAGCTTCAGTAAACAGACAGCATGGATTGATGGTCATTCAAAAATAAATCTCACCCACACTAAATGTACTTTACAAATGATATATTATATCACACAGACTTTTTGTAAGCGGTGGAACAGCAGAGTGCACTAGCCTGTACAGTAAAATAAATGTATTAAAATGCAATATAAATTATGAACATATTTTTGAGTTATGACCATTTTATTTATTTCCATTATTTTTTTATATTTCCATCTCACCCAGAATTTTTGTAAACCACGGAACAGTGGAGTGTCTGTTGTCGCAATATGTGCTCTTTTTAAGAACTAATTATATGAAAACCTTTACACTATACAGTAAAATAAAAGTATTAAAATTGAATATAAATTACATATTTTTTAAAATTGTTCTGCCATTTTAATTTGATTTATTTCGATTACCACACTCGGACTTTTTGTAAACAGCGGAACAGAGGAGTGTCAGTTGACAGTGGTACATTATAGTGTGATCACCTTGATAATAAATAATGTTATGAATTGTTTTTTTTTCTTGAAGTCCGTATGATACTGCCCTTGTGTGTAGTTTATAAATTTAATATTCATATTAACTCTATACACTCGGAAATTATATATTTTGGTGGAAAAGTTATGAAAAACTACCGAGAATTTTCGGGAAATCCGGGAAAATTTGAGAAATTCAGTAGCAAGTGTTATTAGAAACCTTAGCAGCATTGATCTTCAAACCTGCCGATAAGCTAGTTCGGCCTACTAACTGACGGACAATCTATTCACTCCAATGTCTTTCCTTATCATTGTTTTGTTTTTATATGCAACATCAAATGTTGCCTACGCTATTACATATGCCACATGTGTTAGCAAATATGTTTAAAGTTAGGTTAAATTATACTTAGTTATTCAATATTACATAATCGATAATAGAAAAAATGCAAACATTACATACGGAAACTGTGTACTCTTGATTTTGTATGCTATTTAACTTAGTTATCTTCTAAATTATTCATTTTGGATATTTTCAATTGTTATTTATAAACCTTTTTTTATACAACTATGTTCTTCAAATCAACAAGTAAATAGTAATAGAACTTTTTGATTTTTACTTTTCAAATTTTCTTTTGAAATTATACATCCGTTGTACTTGTCAAATGAAAATGTATCTACGAATGAAGTGTATTGCTTGTATGTGGTTTTCTTCTATGTTATATAACTGAATACATTTTGAACCTAAAATGTTCTATTTTAATTAATAAAATTCATTTTATTTTACATTTAATAAAATAATAAAAATTTGATTTATACAAGTTTTTTATTGGAATTAATAAAAGTATTATTTACATATATAAAAAATAATGAGTTTCATAATCATATTATTTTAATCATTAAAAAATAATAATTAATAAAAAACACAAAATTACAATTCATTTAAATTTTGTAAAAAGAGTACCTATGTGTTTTTATCTTGTCTTTGATTTTTGAGATATGACCTACAGTATATTAAAGCAGAATCAATTTATCAATGACAGCTTTGAAATCTTTGAATTCTTTGAGACTACATCATTGGACACCCTGACCTATGACGACTAATAACCAGATGATGCATGAAATAGTAAAGAGCTTACGAGTTGTAAATCAATATAAATTAAATTTATAACGGTATATCGAACTCATGATAAGTTCATTGTAAAGAACAAATCTTCCTGTTGCTATTCAATATAATAAACATTAGGCTTAACAAGTATTTCAGTGTTATTAGGTGATTTTTTGACATTATAAAAATTGGACGCTGACACTGAAAGGGTTAAAATGTCCAGAATTAAATAAATATATATAAATCCTCATACTTTGATTGTATGAAATTTATTTGATCTCCTGGACTTGTACCAGTATTGAGCAAAATTCAACTTTAAAGGTGCCAAGTCTTTTTAAAATATAGTGTGTATATATATGTGTGTGTGTAAAGAGCCATTTGAAGTAATTACATTTTATAAATTATTGAAATACCAGTTTTAATGGTCCGAAATGAATTTATTGACTAAAAGAATTTAGTTATAGTGGCTTGTATAATTACTGTTTGCATATTAATAGCAAGAATAAAGATATTAATAATCACTTTCCAGAGCAATAACCTTGCCAACAATTATGATTGCATACATCTGATGATGCCAAAAATTGTAAAATACAAAATTACAGTTGTCTTTATGTTTCTTCTAGTTCTATCTAACATATGCATTAATGATGACAACAATGTGTTGTTGCTAACCTGTTTGTATAAATTGAATATGTCAATATTAATAAATATCTGAATATTGGTTGTTTTACCAAACGTTAACATTTCCAATATTGTTTAAAACTCCAAGATGAGATATTCTTAATAGTGTCTCTTTTCCCACTCAGTTGAACGAATCATTAAATCCAGTTACAAACAACAAAATTATTAAAGGTCTTAAAAAAAATCCTCAACAGGATGTAGAAGACCAACAGGTGTGATGTCCTGCACTGATACATGGGCCCGAGAAACACTTCTTGGTACACCAATTTCGACACGGTAGTTAGATTACCCTTGAATAAGGGCATCACCTTCTCTTGATCTTGCAATAATCATTCGCTTTGATTCCTTAAAACGAAAGTGCCATTTATATGTGGGATTTATAATAGTTTTAGTTTCGGTTTTCCAATCCCTTACCTTAAAGTCTGCTCCAACTTTAAAAATGGTGCCCACTGTAGAATACAATTCCAAATACTGCTCAAGTGAGATGATGGTATCTTTCTTTTTTACCACTCCTTCTATTCGGCCAAATATCCCTTCCGGTGGTATGAAAGAATGTCCTGCTACAAGAATGTTTATGTGTATTTTTTGACATGATCTGGTGCCTCTTTTGTTAACCACTTCATTGCCATTCCAACCATTGTAGTATTAGTTTTTTTGGCCACCCGCTCCATCTGCCATTAGCTTAACTGTATGGATATCCGTGAGATCACAACTTTGAAGTCGATTAACTATGAACTGCCGATACAATTTCGTTAGACCCTTTATTTCATAAATCTTCTGTCCAAGTGTAAATTAATGTATTTTCACTTTTTGTTTTTGATGATCCTACACAAATTTAATAATACAGTTGTCTGCTGTAATAGGCAGATTGATCGGGAACTTCGTTACATGTTAAGGTCCCCTTCATTTTCTTGTTTTAAAATTTGATAAATAGACCTAGCTCGAAGTTTGTGAATACGTAGTTCAGTGATTAGGTCTTGCTTTTCTTGGGGATTGTAACATGTCTTGATTTCCTCCTTCAGCTGTATACATCTAGAGCATGCATCAGTAGTCGGAGTGCCAAATCCGATGTTATAATCTGTTGTAAATATATTTCTAAAATAATCATACTTCACACGCAATAGAGTGTCGTTCATGCTATTATACATCCGCCACAGCTTCTTAGTAGTTAGTTCACTTAACAGGTACTGTCTTGTTGATTTTTCCCTACAATAGTGGGACTCTAAGGGCACTAGACTTTCAATAAACTGTTTGACTGCTGCTTTTTGGCAGTAAATTTCATAGATCGTTGTCTCCACCACGCTTGTCAGTAAGTGGCAATCCCGTTTTAAAATGGGTTTTAAAAATTCTCTGAAACTTGGTTTTTGACATGCACAGGATGCTAATAAACATTTTTTGACATATCTGCTTTAAAGAAGACCCTGAAGCTTTCCTGTAACATGGCATGTAATAATTTATATGGACACTTTTTTTGGTCCTTTTCTTGACCGCTGTCGCTGTGGTATACTTTAAGGTGAATGCATCTTAAATAAGTTTGTTCTTCGTAGAAAAGAAATTGTAGTGAAAACGTTTCACATCTTGCATGTTGATGTCAAAGCAACAGAATCCATGTTTGCCGTTCTCCAAGTGGCCGCATTCTTGACGCTTTGGAGGAGCTGAGGAGGAATACCTGAAACAAATACCTTTATGTAAAATACAATATATAATATATTTTAACTAGGTTTTGATTTATTTTCTTGTATAATATGTTTGGCTAAGAGTTACAGAAGCATGTCGAATTAGGTGTTACTATGCCTAACCTAACTTAGGTAGTCAGATAACCTAATTTATAATACTACCTAGGTTAGACTAGGCTTAGTTAACATCTAATTCAACATACTACACTGTAACCTTCAGCCAAACACAAATTAGAATAGGTTAAGGTCAAAGTTGCTAAATGCAATTTTGAAAAGGATGTATTGAAAGTTATAATTGAAAAGATAGTCTTAATATAATCATACATAGGCTACCTAATGAGGTTAGCTTAAGATAAAAGACATTCTTACCTTCTTTCTTTCAAGATGTTTTTCTTCTAAGTCAAAGGATCTCTTTTACGTTTTCTCCCGCTTCCTGGTTCTGCTGGCATAATTTTGCCACTTCTTAAAACTTCGTCCATTACTAAAATGGTAATCAATTTTCACAAACCAACTATCTTCAACATTAGCTAATTCCAGCAATATAAACTTTACCAACCATTAACAACAGCTGTCTACTGATGTTTCCTTTGTTAATCCAGGTTAGCCAGCAGGACAAGACTTAAAATGGAACAGGCTAGACCGGACAAGACTTAAATTGAAACCGACTACAATGGACAAGATTTAAAATGGAACAGTACCTTATCTTTAATCCTGAAATACACAGGGACAAGAATTTTTTGGTCCCTAATATAGCCACTAATAGATAGGTCTTTAAATTCTGAATACGATGACGTGTATAACTCAATTTCGATTTTTTGTGGACAAGACTCATTTTGGAACTGAGCGACTCATTTGAATCCTACACCTTCAAGAACTTTGATATCTTTGTGTGTATATTAATGAATTTATGATCATTCTCTAATCACAGTCTACTTCTATTATCTGTGAAAGTTATCAATTAGGCTTGTTAACCAGCGAATTCATTAGCACCTAAAAAAATTCAAAAAAGGGAGGTCTGTCTCTTAGCAATAGTTAGAGGGCAATAACTTTGTTCCCAATTCCAATAAAAAGTTGTTCTAAACCTGGTGGAGGAAGATTTAGTCGAGGTTGTATGTAGACCTAATAAATACACTGAGGATCATTGTTCCAACAATCTAATAGCTAAGTTCAGAAATCTATTGTATTTGATTCTATTGTATTGTATTCATTGATTTTAAGAAAGCCTTTGATTCATTAAAGAGGGATCAGAGAAAGGTAGATGACCTCCATTTGTAATGAAGTGAAACAGGAATGCCTGCTTTCATAGATACTCTTCAGGATTGTACTGGACCATGTGTTGAAGAAATTCATAACAAAACTCAGAGAGACATCAGGTGGGGTCTAGCAGGAAGATTGGAAGACATTGACTTTATCAATCTTTATCTTATACCTATAAATATGACAAAATGAAAAGCAAATTGGTTCGACTAAAAATAAATGGAGGTTAAATTAAAGAATTGAGTGGAAACTCTGATATGAGAGACTGCAAGCAAATGGAGGAGAAGAAGTGGAATCTTTCAGGTACCTCAGAAGTTGAAACGAAGAAGACATAGATGAAGAATTAAGCCCCTTTGGGAGTCTTCTCACAGCTAAAGTCTATATGGAGATCCAGGGAGCTCACAGACAAAATTAAATTAAGAATATTTAAGATCTACATGAAATTCGTCCTCCAATACTATATGGCTGCTACAAGGAAAACCAAAAAAAAAAAAAAAATCAATGTGGCTCCCTTAGCAAACGAAAAGTAGGAAGACCAGCAAATACTGGTAGAAAAAGGCTATGATTCATAATTTTTTTTTTTTTTGCTTGAAGATGAAAAACCTCTTGATCATCATTTTGTTATTACAAGAAAAGGACATAAATAAAAACCCTCAGATCTAAAATACTTTAATAGTGTCAAGGTTGGAAGAGAACAGGAGTTGATATAAAAGGTGAAATAGAGAGATTTAACCCAAGATTACATGAAAATATATGTAGATCCAGTTAACATACAACATACAACTAAAAAAGAAATCTAATCATGAAATAGATCCCATTGGTGAAAAAAAAATTAATTTGAGGCAATATGTAAGAATGTTGACGAAGATTGTATTTTACTTTACTTGTTTACATTCCATTGATTGAAAATGTAATGATATCAAAAATAAGTGATTACAGAATTATAAACAACCTGTCACTATTTTCTTGTGATGATTGTACTAACATTCTTTAGTCACATTACAGAATAACATAAGTGTTTAACATATCGTCAACTAACAGAAGGCAAACTATTTTGAATTTCTAATGAAGCAAAGTTTTTTTTGTTGCACCTGTTGTATTTGAGCCAGTTGGTATTTAAGTCCAAGTTATGCAGTTTTGAGATATTGAGGTTTTTGTGTTTCACATTGAAAACAAATCAATGTATTAAAGTGGATTGTTTTACTTATATTTATGAACTTAGTATTTATATTGTAATTTTTTGATGTTGTAATCATAGACATCAGAAGTCTGTTTTTATAAAAAAATATATTAATGTGACTTACGCCACTGTCATTCTCAATAGTTGTTAGGTATAGTTAATAACCCTCCATATTATAAACACTCTTTTATTCATAAAAATAACATACTAAATACAAAAGGTAATTATTTAGATTAATATATGGTGTGTTTAAAGTTCCATTGGTTAAAACATAAAAAAATATAAACAACTTGTGGTAATTAACCCTGGTTTGTTCTTATAGTTCGTCTACTTCTGATTCTACATAATTCAATGGTCCAATGTCATTTTGATTTTGACCTACTGTCAAGTTGTTAAAAAAACTATGGTACACTGGTGGAATAAAAGACAAGAGATCTAACATGTCTTTTTTCTTCATTTCACTTACTGGTCTCTTGCTTGTGTATAGAATTTCTAAAGGTAAACACTGCAAAGATGCTGGTGGTCTACCCGTCCTTTTGCTTGGAGTAACATCTAAAGTTTCAAAAGGAAAACTCTCTTGTAAAGTTTCCTTATACTTTATATTAAAAGAACAATTTTTGTCTACTCTGATCCATTGCATCTTTAGCCAGTTAACAGGCCCGTTGTCAACATTTCGTTTTCTTCTTGTTACAGTTTTTTTTTCCAAATTGGTGGTTGAGTAAAATTCTTCACTGTTCATTTCTGAAACTATGAACTTTTTCTCCCTTCGACAAGAGGCCATAATGTCATACCATTGTGTTGGCAAATAGATTACTTTGCCTTTAGCTGCTTGCTCTACAGACCCAAAGTCCGAGTCATTGGGCAAATAAGAGTTCCCGGATACTAAAAACTTCTGATCAATTACCTCAATGCATGTCTCATTGCTTTGGACGAATTTCATTAAAGCTAAGGTCATTTTTATGCTCTAGTTTTGTAAGGTGCAGGTGTCACTATAGATGGTAACTTTTTTTGTCACCAGCGTGAATCTTTTAAAATGCATGAAGATACCTCCTGCGCTCCTCGGGAAGCTTTGGTTTCATCCCATACGGGAAACCAGTACCTTTTTCTAGATTGTGCACACCAAGATTATAACAATATAAATTCCGTTTGTAATACACGTCTGATACAGTTAAAACTGGAAAAGGCAATGCCTTCTGCAAATCCACACTGCACACATAGCTCTCAGGATTGTTTTGAACAAACTCAGCATTCTTTTTCATACTGTCTCTTGCTAGCTCCGCTTTCCTTAAATGAAGTTCATGGTCATTTTGAAGAGTTGACTTGTCCTGTTCACTTAGATCAGAATTGCTAATTTTAATATTAAAAATGTCACAGTTCTTGCCTGTGTCTTTTTTGGGAAGGTAAAAATGTAAATTGAACTTAGTATTTAGTATAGATCTGTAATAATGCTCCTTCTGTACCGTTTTCTCTTCAGCTAAACTTTTTCCTTGTATAACAAATACATGTTTCTTACAGTAGGTGACTCACAAAGATATCTTCTATTTTCGTTGTGTTTTCGAGTGTATTGACTCTGGTACGAATGGAAAGAATTTATATGCTCCATAATATACTTTATATCTTCCTCTAATATTTTTATAGTAATACAGCCTTTAACCCCTCTCAGGTCTTCACCTGGTGACTTACCATCATCAATTTTACTTAAAGCTCTTTGAACTCTTCCCTCAGACAGAACGAATGTGCTCAAAAAAATTTTTTGACACTTGATGAGATACATTTTTCTAACAGAACCCTCTCCCTTCTTTGGCCACCTCTTTTTAACTTCATGTTTTTTTAATTAAACCACAAATAAAAGAATTCTGTTTACCAAAATCACCTATGCTCCAAAACAAATCAAACATCAATTTTCTCTCGTCACTTGATACTTTGTTGTTGCATTTCATTCTACTTTTGCGCGGAATATTTTTAAAAACCTTTGCCTAACAAGTCTTTCCCTTACTAGAGACATATTGTTTCCCAGAATTTCTGCATTTTTTTTTTGTAATGGCTTGCTTTTGTTGCTGTATTTCTGGTTCACTTACGAGTTTTAAGTTTGTTAATACGACCAATAACTGTAGATGTACCTGTTAAGGATTCACATTCAGGTTTTGACTCCGAAGATGTGTAGGAAACAAGATTTGTACTGCGGCATGGGATTCCTTCCAAAAAATTACCCCTAGCCCTAGAACTATCATCCTCATCTAGTGTATAGTCTGGGTCTCTGTCAGTAACATCGGAATATAGAGAAGAAGAAGACTCACTTAAAAGTTCATTACTGAGATTGAGAGTCGTAATAAACCTTTTTTAATAATTTTATGACCATTAAAAAACAAGTTTAATGTGAAAATAAAACATAACCTCACACATATTCATTCAAGTTTTCCTAGTTTTCAAAATGTTCATACTGCTTGTTTTAAAAATATATGCACAGAAAACACTACAAAATATTGATATAAAACAAAACACTACACAAACTAACACTAAGTTAAAAAACAAACCATGATAAACACAGAATTTCTGACAATACAAAACAACACATTAAAACTAAGTGGACTTACTGCACTGTCATTCTGAATACAACAGGAATTTTGCTAAATGGACTACATTTTTGCTGCTCCTGGTGGCAGACTATAGTACTGGGGACTTCAGTGGCGGATCTATGGGGGGGGCTTTCGGGCTAAAGCCCCCCCCCCCAAACCTTTAAAAAATGTTTTGTAAGAAAATTTAAAGTTTGCTCAAAAGCTCACAAGGCGTTTGCGGTTCCTTTACAGCGACTAGTGATGAAGACAATGACAGTGTTAGTTCTCAGACAATCACTCCAAGTCTCCAAACAAAAATTCCAACTGTGTCCCCGTCATTATTTATTCATGTCTAGCCAGTAGAACTACTCTGAAATGTACGATGTACTTAAAAATAAATCCTTTTCACATTTTTAATCTGCCTTTTATTAACTTTAATGTATTTCATTAGTAAATTAGTAAACAAAACATCCTGAAAACCTTTAATATGAAACACACGTTTTTACTCCATAAAACAACGTTAAACTACTGTTTTGGTCGCTTCATTATATGAAAGTCCTTTCACAAAATTTTCCCCTGTTCAGCCCCCTCCAAAATAAAATTCTAGATCCGCCACTGGGGGACTTCATTCACCCTCATTATAAACAAAACAGCCTTTCTAGATAATGATACTAGGCTTATCTTTATTTTTTTCGATTTGGGGACTTACAAATAAAAAATAGTCCTTACAAATAAAATAGTGGATCTTTCATTCCAACAGGCTCATTTGTGTGTTAATTTAACAACTATTAGTATACATTTTTCATTATGTATGCTTAACTTCTGCAAAAGAACTCAAAATATGGTCAGAATTATAAGAATAGTGATAAAAAGCACAAGTTTTATTTTTAAAGTGAAAACATTAAAGAATTTATAGAAGTTTAATTAAGTCTCACAACATGCAATGACATCTATAGTTTCAAATCATTGATTATAACACAACTTCCCTTGATTTTTTTTTGAAATAAAAATAGTTTCATGCATTTTATAGAAGTCAGATTATATACCTCACTTTACTCTCCGGCCCATGGTGAGTCTTGGCCTGTATTCTCTTCTATCCAATGTAGCCCATCTCCAATTCCTGGTCCTCATCAGTCTCAGGTCTCTCTCAACATTCTGTAACCATACGCTTCTTGGTCTTCATCTTATTTTTCCAGTCACATTATATATATATATATACAATTACATCATTGTTACATCCATATCAAACCAGTTTACATTTAATGTTGCGTCCGTATGTAATGTTGCATCCGTATGTAATGTTGCGTCCGGTATACGGACGTCACAGTGCAATCACGTGTTAAACATTTTGTTCAAACACATTTTGATATTTAGAAGCTTAGGTTTGTGTTACAGGATGTAAACTATCTAAAAAATTTACCGTTAAATTTATCATATTATTTTTACAACTACGGCGGTACATTATATAAATATTGATGGAGTTCCTAATGTTAGTGAATTTGTAAGTAATATACTATTCTTAATTCAGGGGTTTACCGACAGAGACTGCTGTCCTCGTTCAATGTATATTGTTCAATAATACTTACTACCCAAACTAATGTCATGTTGCATCCGACAATTTGGCAACACTGCTTTCAAGGAAAGGTTCTTTTCACATCTTCTCAACTTTATTAAAACCTTTTGTACCGATGAAGCGTAAAAATGTTAACCATGTCGATTTTTTTTTTCGCTTTTCGTTACGATTTTCATTTATAATTTTGTTGCTTATTTTTTTTATAGATGTTAAACATTTTTGAATAAAAGTTATTTTAGAAGATTTTTACTCTTAGTACAAAACTAAAGCAGAATTACGACTAGTGATTTCATAGAACAGTTATAAACATTTGATCACTAATTACATTTTCAAAAATTACAAGTTTCCTTCTTTATAAAGAAACTAACGAATAATTCAAACTACTATAAAGTTATATGTTTGGTTATGATATGGACTAATTACTCTGAAATGCCTTGTATTGAAACTGTATTTTTATCAATTGTATCGTTTTGTAATATTAACTAATTCAGAAAAAAATATTTCGTTTTCTTCTCTATTACGAAACTAAACTTTAAAAATTCTTGCTCTGTTGGTTTATTTGTTTTATAACGTTTTTACAATCCATACATAGTCAAACTAGTAATCAATGGAGACCATACATATTGCACAAACTTTCTCAGACTCTATTACATAGTCAACTTAAAATCAATACAAAAATATTGTACACACTTTCTCAGACTCCCATACATACTTAAACTATTATTTTTTAATTTGAACGAAAAACTTCTATTATCGTGCTTGGTACAGGAGTAAACCTGTGATTCGCGTCGACAAAAATCATCATGCACTATGATTTGAGGTGAAAACCTCAAAATTATTATAAACTGCAACTAATGCTGAAATCTGACTATTTATATCATGCAATAGTTACAAATATAAGCGTTTTAGTGATAATAGTAATTTGATTTGTTCCTATTTTGTATAATATTTTTTTCAAAAATGGTATTTTACAAGATTTTCCTCTATTACAAAATTATGCGGAAATTTTATTTTGTTATAAAATAGCTACGACTATATGCATAGTAATGATTAATACAAACTTTGTTGTTCATATCATGTTTTTATGTTCGCATATTAAAAAAAAAGAAAAAAATTTATTGTATAACTTTTCATTTATTTCAAATTTAAAGATGAAAGTTGAAATTTGAAGTTACCTCAATAGTTAAAATCATAAGCCAAATAGACGTAATGAAATTCAATCCTGTCTTTTATAGCTTTTTCCTTCATTTTTTCATCTTTTTAAAAAAATATTGATCTTACAATTGTTTCTCTGTATATTACTAAATTCAATCTAAAATTTGAACGGCTATGTTAAGGAATAATTAAAATCATATGTCCAGCGATTAATGACAATTTTGTCGATCATACACTTTTTTGATGTTGTTTTTTTTTTTTCTTAAATATATATTTCACAAGTTTCCCCTCTATTACAAATGTTAAGTTGCTAAAATATGTTTAAATTGGTAGTTTTATATCCGTGATTTTCCCAAAGTAGATAATGCGTCAATGAAACTGCGCCATATTTTCTCACAAGGCAGAAGATCAATGAAAATTGTATTTGGACACAACATACAGATGCACAATATGTTAACTGTGAACTGTGTAGAAAGAATGTACAAACTTGTTCACATTCCCGTCCATCAATCCAAATACTGACCAAACAAATTTATTTGTTGCCAGAATAATAAGTTGGGTGGATATTACGAAAGGTTCATGACAAAATCGTGAATTAACTTACTGTACTATATAGCAATAAATGTTTCGAAATTTAGATAAGTGAATTTAAACTATACAATGATTGCTTTGTAATGTAAAATATAATTTATGATATAATATGATTTATGATAATGTCGTGTAATTTCGTCTAATGTATACTTTAGTGATACTTGATAAGTTCCAAAATGTGCTTACACACTTCAATGACCTTTACTTTTTTGTTCAACTAATGAGTCTATTATTTCTATTTACAACCCCATCACTTGACTAGGGTCATTGACAATAACTACAAAAATACCGCAAAGAGTGCAAGTCAATTATTTTAGGGTTGCTACTGTTATATGAGCGCTGTTTTTGGACAGTTTTGGTTAATTTTGTGTGATTGTTTTAGATATTTATTAAAGTATAGAAAAAATTATTCAAGTAAAAATATTGCATATGGACAAAATAGTTGCTGGTAAAATAAAATGTTCGGGCTATTTGATTATCTTATATACATAACAGCCGTTATATTAATTAGAAAAATAGTTGTAATTTTGTTATTGTGCATTGATGAGTAGAATGACTATGCATCGTTGGGGAAGCGTTTTCGAAAGAGCATAACGTAACGTGTTGTTTATAGACAATCACATTTAATGATGATCTTAAAGCAAGTAGACAATTTCAAGCTAAGTAGCGAGATATTGAACCATCATTACTCATATCAATACCAAAATGGAAAACATTACTACTAGAAACTTAAAGTGAAGTACAAAAAAAAAAATACAGTCAACAATCTGACGTGGATATGGAAGAAAATATTTGTGTTGCCTTGTTAAAATATCCCACTAAATAAAATTTGACTACAAAAGTGACCTTAAACATGGTGTGACCGAATTTACGGTTCATAGAATCGTTGAAACAGATGATTTGTAGTTTTACAAGTCACACTGACCATGATCTATTGAAGATGACTTATGCAGAATAGTGTAGTATAAATAGACAATAAAATAATCTAATAGCCACCAAACCGTTTTTTTTAAATAAGATATTTTGTTTTCATGAAATATATTTACCTCAGTATTCTATGGTATACTAAATATATTTTCTAAATCTTTACAAAAATACTTGTCCACAACATGGAAAACACTCCATAGAACATTCTTCAGCTGTTAAAAAATAAACATAATTTCATCAAATTGACTGTAAAAAAATTGCTCAAAATTGGTTAAATGTGAAAATTAGTTACCTAAACCAGAGTACAAAATGGTAGTTGAAGGATAATAAAGTTGAATAAGTTTCTAAATTAAAAAAAAAAATTAATAAATCATGATCACAGTAATTTAAATTCGATTTTATCAAATATTAAAATTTACGATTAAAGGACGTTTAAGGTACCGTACAAGCCAAGAAATTTAAGCTGTACATATTTTTATCTAAACCTAACACATCATCCTTAATTATATTTCGCATTTTTACTGACAACTACTGGGCTCAATTTTCTTGCAACAAATATTTCCTGAAAAGAGCCATTGTATTTCTAATCTATATTTAAGTTTTTTTAATTTTTTAAGTTCATATTTTAAAATTAGATTTAAAGTAGAGTAGGATCGTAGGATTTCCTACCAAGTAACGATGTATATTAAATAACGTAAAAACAATTATTTTCATTTACCTATTTTGAGGAATAATTAGGTACCGGTTAATTAAATAAACAAATAAATACGACGTACATTTACAGAAAAAAATTATGTATTGCTTCAAAGGGTACATTACAAACAATACAATCATTAATATCTATCCTAGGTTATCGGGAAGTCAGTTAACATAAAATCAAAAATAAACATATTATATTACAAAAGTATAAACTCTCGTATTAGATTAAGATTTTAACTTTAAAAACACAGCAAATAAAATTATAGATCCTTCAATAAAAAATAGATATTATTTCATCTTTACCTTAAATTAGCTAAACATACAGAGTTTTTTAAATTCATTGTCTAATTAATGTCATAAGAAAAATATTTGGATATACTTTTTAAATTAATAAATTGCACATGCAATTAAATAAATTCGTTTATGGATCACATATAGTTCATAATATCTTAATAATCATCAGATATATATGTTCTATTCAGACCATTAATATATTCTAAAATTTTTAGTATAAATATTTGGAATCAATTTAAATTGCATCCCTATTACTCAGTATTTATTGTTGATGGTTGTAGTCATAAGTGACTATTCAAGATCTCACTCGTGTCTTTTCAAACGTAATCATAAGTTAATATACTAACGAGTATTCAAATATTTTTACATCATAATCATATGTTCTATAATGTTTATTTATAACACTAAATTACTAATTCATCCTTGAAAACTACTTTTTTGAAAAGAAAAATATCGTTTGGTCGTTAGGTTTTTAGTGTGTTTATTAGGTTCTCTTTCGTTTAAAATCTGCTATTTGGCATAAAAAGAAAATTAAAAATATTTTGGCTGCGGTATTACAGTGTTATTATTGCGATATTGTAATTTTAAAGAAAATTATTGGTTTATGTTTAATGATACTTCTTCATAGAGAAATAATACATATTTTTTTTCAGAAATAATAACAATTTATGAAAGCACTTTATCCTAATCACTGTTTTATTGACTATCTATTAAATGTTTTTTTTATGTTAAATTCAATTTTTTTGGTTCTGTAACGTTTACTGAAATATAACTATAAAAAATAAATTACACGTTTATCGTTTAATTTAGTGTACATATTCTGTATAAAAACTTTGATTTTTACCTAAGATTTATTGCTAAATACGTCAGGGTGAAGTTTCATAAGCTTTTCACATTCATTATTCTTCAGAGGTCGCTTATGGAGAACATGATCTTTGAAATAATCACTGGTTATTTTCTTTTGTTCATAGGTCCATGGTACTAGTGTTCTCTTTTTTACTGTTTTCATGTTTAAGCGATGTTTGCTCCCTTCAATTTGTTCTTCAGCTCTCTTTGTGACATTTATTAATGAAGGAGAGCAAACATGGTCCAAATCTTCCTCTAGTTCATTTTCAGCGATAGTAATCCTCTTCCATATCAACATCTATTTCGTCTAACGTTTTGCCTTTATAGTCTACTGCTGTGCCACTCTCCATCATCAAAAGTAACTTACAGATCTTTGCTGTCTGATACACATCGTCTGGAAGGCGGTACTCACCCCTATGTATTTTATCGGTGCGGCCCATAAAAGTTGCCAACTGTTCGATATCGCCGTCAGTTATATTGAATATTTGCGTTATGGTATCAAGGTGCTTTCTTAATCGAGTTGCAGTAATAGCTGCAGGGTTTTTCACACCACTTCCTTTTACATGTTTGTTAAGGACCATATATCCCCTGATTGGCGTTATTTTGTCCAAAGTGCTAAAGATAAATAGATTTGTCTTTAAAACAAAGTTAGGTCTAACACTAAGTAGTAGGCTCATTTGGTTTTGAACCTCTTGGCTAAATAAAACAGGTACTCCGGGACCTCTTTTTCCTCTAATTACCACTCTTTTAAATGATTTCATTAATATTTTTTCAGTATGTGAGATTTCGTTACTGAACTCTTCGTAATTTGTTTGCACCTCGGCACTTTCATAGGTACTTACTAACATACGTTCCAGTTCTCCTGGTCTCTTTCTATTTAGAAGCAGAACTATGCAAAATATTGTTTCCAATTATGTTTTGTAAGATTCCTTATCGTCATTATGTCTACTCAACCTATATGCAGCAGCAATTCCCTTCTTTATAAGATATTCTTTAAATATTTTAATGTCACTGGCTAAAAGAATAATAGTAACTTTATTCCACTTTTTCATGTTTAAGTCAGTTGCTGCTTGACTTGAAATGTCAAATTGCCAATTTGATTTTAATAAAAGAATCATTGTTTTCAAATCACTTTCTGCTTCAGCCGACGGTATGGTGGCATAAATATCTTTTCTTTTCAATGCAAAAGTTATGGCAATAACACAACAATCTTTCAAAGATTTGCAAACGTTCATTGCATAGGTTGGAGCGGAATATGAATCTCTCTCCGAACTATATTTGGCTACAGATTTAGTTGATTGGACTAAAAGATCATAGTACTGTGGTTTTAATAATTCAAAAAGATTGCAAAGTTTTGGTTCTATTTTCTGTACTTCAATCACTAATTTGGTTAGTTTGCGCATTTTTCTTGACGTAACTGGAATGAAATGTTTTTCCCTATGTGTTCTTAAATAACGTGCACCAAATGCGCAAATTAGAGTATCTTTTTTGGCTACTAGAGATATCATATCAGCTCTCATATAAGGAAATACAACTACTTTCAAATTTTCATCTACACGTATGTTCTTAATAAGTAAACTCTGTGCTGAGCTCATAGACGATTTATTATTGTTCGGATTTTTTTTACAGATTTTTCTGTGCCTCCATAACTGTTTTTTGCATAGAAACCTAGGCAATGTATAACAAGGTAAATGAGTAGTTCCGACAACATATGGTTTTCTTACTGGTTTTGTGCATCCTTCACTAGCATTAAGAATATAATTACTTTTTTTTTCTTTTCGTAAAACAGTAATTAAATCCTTCCTTTCTTTACATTTGCCTGGCTTAGAACTTATCTCTTCTACTTCTATTTCAGAACGGTGATTCCTAAATAAATGTCTAGAAAAATTGAGAACCAAAGATTCGCAGAAGACACAAAAATCTCTAGAGCGAAAATTTTTATGGTTTTTTAATGGTGCAAGGTTTTCTTCGGGGTCTTCAACAGCAACAGGAGTATCAATTGTGGAAGAATTGTGTATATAATTGTCTGCCGATGTAGAAGGCACTGCAATTTCATTATTAAAGTTATCTAAATTAGATGTATTTAAAAGTAGAGAGTTGTTTATAGTTGAAGATATTTCTTCTTCTTCACTAGATGTATCTTTGGATAAACTGCTGGGATGAAATTCTGGGTCTTGAACTGAGTCGTAACATGAATTTCCAAATGAAGATGGAATATCGAATTCATTGTGATCACTGTCTTCTTCAGTTGCCATTTCTTCATCAAGCAAGATGTGTTTACCTAAAATTAAAATTTAAATATTAATAAATAAGATACAATCTTAAAGGGCATTAAGTGGATATAATTAATAAAGAACAATCAATCAGATAATTGTGTTTTATTAAGTTCCAGTGATTGTGGTTAGGGGCAAATTCAAATTATTATTAATAAATAAGTATTAAAATAATATATATTCAAAACTTTAAAAGTAATATTTGTCTTACGGCATTTCTTAACGTATAGTATTTTTTTATTCTATTACAATAGAAATTTTTCTACCATAAATCTAGTTTTACAGACCTTTAATACAAACATTTGAACCATAAAACAAAATTATTAAATGTTAATAAATAGGACCAAAATAACCCCATACCCCAAATATCATCAAAAAAGTTTCAATCGCTCCATTTGTGGACTTAGGAGACCTCATAACTGTGGTAAAAAAAAAAATTAGAACTTAAAAATTTGCCAAGTGGGTTTTGGTAATATTCCACAGAAAAGGTGTTACCAAAGTCGTCACGGAAAAAATAATATACGTTTACGTTCGGTGCTCAAATGTATCGGTGTCTCCCTTCTGTATCTCTGTGTGTAGGTACTGTGTAAGTTGAATAGATTTAGTATTAATTAATATAAGTTTATAACAATCTTGAATTATAATTTACACATTACCTACACACAGACTAACAAAAGAGGGTCTTCTATGTAGTAATAGGGCTTCACCATAGAGATGTATTGACTGCCTCAAAATAGACTAAAATAGAGACGGAGATAAAAATGATTACACCAAAAAAACAACTTCCCTAATATAATACATGTTAATCATTACCCATAAAAAATATGTGATAACCACTAATAATTTCAAATAAATAATACTTGTTAATTAATTTTAAACACCTTTAAAATATTTTTTCTTAGGAATTAAAATTTTATCATATTTTTTTTTTTTAATTGTAATATGTATTTTAAAGATTAATTTGATAACAGAAAGTAATACTCGTCTTAATTTTTTACATAAACTTTATTTTTATTTTTATTTAGACTTGAATGTAAATTACAACTTCTACTATTAATGTAGTAAATTACTACTACTACAACATCTCAAATAAATTTTTCGTAATAATATATCAATTAACTATTGTAAAATGGTAGTAATTTTTTAAAATATAGGCTATAATATGTTATAAGTAGACCCCGAAGACCAAGATCATAATGATGTTATAAGTATTTATGATTGGGACATAGATTAGTCCACTCCATGGACCTCAGTTTAATAAATATAGATTTCTAATGATACTAACCTGCTCATTCCTTTTTATATCCCTTATTAGGATACTTAGTCCCATGATCTGTGTTGTATAACAACCAAAAAACTATAATATCTATTGTGTGGATGGATGGTCTATTGAGTGATCAATTTAAGTATCCTTTATAGCCTACAAATGAATTTAATAGTCTTTTCACCAACAGTTTAAAAAGTGCCATGTTTATTAAAAAAGGTTAAATGGTAACTTTGGCCCCCAAAAAAAAAGTTAATATGGTTTGAAAACATTTGGAAATTTTAAAATAGTCCTAAATTAAAGGATTATATTTAGTTAATAATATAGGCCACTTTAAAACCCAATACTATCAATTTTAAAATATCAGTAATTATTTATTCCACAGAAAACATAAAAAAGTTGAGCCACTGTTACCCCAGTTGATGGTACTTAAATAAGGATTGAAGCCTCTTAAAGACATCATATTCAAATAGAAATGGGTGGAATGTTATTATTTTTAATTCGGATACTCTGTTTTTGATTTTCATTTTTTCTATTAGGTTTTTCTCCTTTTTTTATGTACATTTGTTTACTTTTCTTATTTTACACATATTACAAACTTGTCTTGTGAGATCAATACTTTGACACATCAATATAAAAATACTTCCTTATAATCTTTCATAAATGTTTTAAACTAAATTGTGGAGTAATTTTAACTAGCATGTTTAAATAAATCAAATGCATTAAGACACAAAACAAACATATTTACAGAAGTAATTTTAATACACAACACAATTAATTAAATTATGAAGGTCTAGGATAACCTAATGAAAGTGTCTTATTTTTATCACCACAATGAATCCCACAATGTTGACTGTCACATAAATAAAATATAGTTTTCTAACATACATTAGCTTTATAACATATGTTAGTTCTATATCTACGGTCACATAAATCACATGTAAAAGTTAGTAAAATATGTATCCAGAAAAACAAAGCAAGTTTATTAATAAAATGTAAATTCTGTTGTTTTTTGGACTTAAAAATAAATAATTTATTCTGATTTCTTTCAATAGTTCATAAATATTCAAGACAATGCCTGATACGATAACGGATATAAATTGAGTAGTAACAGAACATTTTGACCTTGATCATGTTTCAAAATTGAAGTATTTGTTAATTGTTAACTTTCACGGTATTCTTAGGGAATTACAGATTTTAAGTTATATAAAATTAACTATGTATTTTAGTTATAAGATCTATACAGATATTAAGTTATGTCTATATGTAACAAGTTAAGTTAGAATTTACATATGTATTTTATTAGTTGTAAAAACGATATTAAGTATATCAATGTAACTTTATTATTTAATTTAACATTGAAGGTATAAAGGAGCTTTTTAATTATGTATATTTTCTCAACCCATTTATATATTTGCAGTTTTATAAACGTATTCCACCCTTACAAACATGTAGAATGTAGGATATACTAATTTAATATGAAAGATTCAATAACAACATTTGATTAAATAATATGCTCGACATATATTTAATAGATCTTGAAAATATTAAATTATAATTATATAATTTAAAACGAAAATTTATAAATAATGGTAGCATATTTACCAAATTTCGAAATAAAATTACTTTCCCCATACGAAATTATTATACATTTTAAGGGTTTTCAATATCGATTTATGAATAATACAACGACTTATGAAAATATATCTATATTCAAATTTGTTTAGGCTTACCTTTACAATTCAATTTTAAGCTGACACACTTGTAGACACTGAAGGCTTTTAATAGATTACTGCTGTCAACTGATTTTAAAATAAGGAAAAAGTTTAGAAGTTGGAAGGGATAAAGGTATAAACCATACAGGTGGGGGAAACCTGAATTTTTGCTCAAAGGCATGTGGATAATAAAGACGGATAATGTTAAATTTCAATTGTAACTATATCTCACATATAAGTAGTATAGAGAAAGTTGAAAGTTATATTAGTCAATCCAAACCTTCATCTTTTCCTTGAATGTATCCTTGTACCTGGAAATTTTTCTTTACATTTGCAAACTACAAAACAAAAACAAAATATTCTTCACCTGCACTTTGTCAAAAGGATTGTATTTTTAAAATATGAGAAAAAAGCTAAAGTCATATCTAAAAACCATGTATTTTTGTCATTATTAAAATATTCTGTTTAAATAACTTATACTAACGACTGTACGTATTTGGTGAAATTTCATTATAATTAAATAATTAAAAAGTTGGTACTTCAAGAAATATTTATTGAGCTGTGTTTTTCTGTGTTTTATCAGCTACTGCATTTCCGGAAGCACCTTACAGATTTACAGTATATCGGCTAAATAAATATTTCTGGAGTACCAAGTTTTTTATTGTTTGATTAATATCTCATTCCTGAAATTGTAAAAAGTCACAGTTTTTTCTCTTGGTTTTCACTACACCTCTATACCATTTGATTATCATTAACACATAATTGTTCAAACATATTGATTCTCAGGGGCTCCCTATAGTTAGTATGAGCTTGTCAACCCCGAGGGTCCCAGCTGGATTTACACATTTTATAATGTAGTCTTGGATTAGAATGTTTTTTTTTTTTTTCCATCTACCTTATCATGTTTCTTATGACCAACACTTATTCTTTTCTGACTCTGACAATATTAGAGTATATGAGATAGGGGTATTTATTTTGAAGTTCTTTTCTTCCTTTTTTAATAAGGCGATGATGATCTATAGGTTTTTTGCCTCTAAGCATTAAGGAATAATATAAAACATTGAATTGAATAGGCTTATTAATAAGGCCACCGACATCTATGTTCATCTATCTAAGAAAATGCAATCGATTATAAATATACAATCAATTATAATATGTGTAAAAAGTCTGAAACCAGCTGATTTTTAGACAAATGGCTGCTGGTATCAAAAATTAACCGATGGGATCAGTACAGATACAAAAAATTCTACTTTTGAAGCACTCGGAATTTTCCGCCGACATATTGATTTTCGCCATCTTGAAGTTAACTTTTAAAAATTAAATGGGAATTGGTTACTATGACACATCATTTTATTGTGGAATTTTAAGAGGAAATCGATAGTGAAGACAGTTTTCGATTAACCTATTCACTCACGAATCACTAGCCATTATAGAAACTATTAAAGCAAGGTGAAGTAAATTTACAAACAACTTTTTTTATTCAATCTACAAGCCTAAAATATAAAGAAAAACTGAAAACAATATTTCTTGGTAATTGTCTACAAAACCCAAGATTAGTCTAGAACCAACATTTTTATTTGATTTCTACAAATTTGTATCTTCATATCTTCCTGTAGCTTGAATAACAACAAAGTTGTCGAGACACCCAATAATAATATTAAAAATAATATCAATATCATAATAATAATATTATTATTTGTTGCAATAATTATTGATTCTTTTTTTAAATATCAAAATGTACTTAGAATACCTATTCTATTCGATAGGTATAATGACCTTAGCATGAAATATTGACAATTTTCATAGAGATAAAAACGTCCATGTATCAGATATAATTATTGAAAACACACCAACAAAAACTCCTACCAATATAAAAACTTCATGTGCAAACCTAAAAAATAAACTTGATCTCGTTAAATTTGTATCCATATTGCTGGAAAATATATTTCACTAAATGAAAATCAGCAGATTTTTATTTCTGAAGGATTTCCGAGTATAGAAAAATGTTACAAATTAGAAGGGTTTGATATATCCTATCTCGAAATCGAGAGGATTGTGGAGAAATATTTTTGCAAATTCACAATCAAAACTCAAGAATTTAGCCTGTCAAATCGCAGCAGATTTTCGTTCACCTAAATTATGTAAAGTTCTACCAGCTTTACATGCTTTCATCGGTTGCGATACGACAAGCAAAATAGGAACCAAATTGAAAACACTGGACTTAGTTTCTACAGAACAAAACTTTCTCTTTTTGGTAATTAATTGGATGTCAATTAATGAAAAAGAATTTGAAATAATAGAACTTTTGTATTTACCATTGTTGGATAAGAAAGCGTAATCAGCGGATAATGTACGGAGAATTTTTTTAAAGATTCTTGTGGAATGAGAATGGATTTAACCAAAATACGTGAATGTCGGATGCTCTTTATCAACATATGTTGAGAGCTAGTGCTCAAATATATATTTGGAGAAGTGCATTTATCCTCATTATAGATCACTTGATTTAACCAAATAAGGTTATTAAAGAAATAATAGTGGAGAATTATTAGACTACCTACTAAAGTTTATGACAAAAAATTCTTTGTCCAAAAATCTTGTAAAACCGTACAACTGTAAAAAGTGGTGCAAAACACAAGCACAAGCACGCAACTGCAAAAATACCAATGTTAACTGTGTACTACTTTGCGGCTGCGATGTAGATTTTGTGCAAATAAACTAGTAGAATTTTTAAGTGAAGATTATTAGGGCCTACTAATATTTATTTTCATGTGAAGTAATATTTTTTTTTTTTTGATTAATTAATTATTATTAAAAAAAATTATAACTGTGGTTTTAAATAACGATATAATTAATAATTTTGTATAGTAAAAGTAATATGTGAAAAAACTGTATGTAATAATATGATATTAATACAAAATATCACTCATTAATTAAAATATAAGTATGAATCTTGTAGAGATATAACTACAATGTTAAAGTTAGAAAATTTGGATTCAAAGAAACAGACGTTAAAGAGCCACTTGCATAGGTAGTAGCCGACCTTTCTTTTTCGCTTGAATGGACCTTTGTACTTGGATAATGTTCTGTAGTATTTAAAGCCGCCTAGCTGTCTATGGTCATGACCATTGTATAGTCAAATAACGTTTGTTTTTTGAAATATGAGGTAGCTGTAAAATTAATTTGTGAAAGCTACTTCCTGTCAATACAAAGAACCCCTCTATCACCAAACATTACAAAATTACAGTTATTCTCCTTGTTGTTACTTTACTACAAGGCCATTTCTTTATTATTGAGAAATAAGTATTAAAGTTTACTAAAATGGAATTTAAAAATTGCCAAACATGAACATTTATATTCCTCACACATATTCACTATGCTAATTTTTAATAAATTTTCTACCAATAATAATGTAACTCCGAATTCCTGTAGTTCATGAGTCTTTGTAAACCTATTTCTAATAGGTCTTTTTATATTTTAGCATTTAATATCTAAATTATACTTTCTTCTTTTTTATAATATGTAACTTTCAAATTAAATGAAAAAGAATAATTATCTTTGAAAAAAGACTTCTCGTGTGTATTACAATTTTATTATTTTTAAATTAAGAAAACAATACAGTGGAAGATATTAGGAGGATATAAATCTTTGTGTGTGTGTGTGTGTGTGTGTGTGTGTGTGTGTGTGTGTGTGTGTGTGTGTGTGTGTGTGTGTTGAGACGGAATGACAAGGTCATTAATCTCATGTCAAATTTAAAACCATTTAAATTGCCGCGCTAAACAAGATAGAGTGGGAATGCGGTAGTGCGGTGACGTCACGCAAGGCAAGAGGGAATTTTGCCTGCACAGACGTGAAAACCGAATTATCGTAGTTCTTATTTTATTAAAAAACTAAAATATTAATTTAAATAATTATTCAGTAGAGTCAACCGACTAATAATATCAAGAAACAAATTTAAAAGCACCTAAAACAAAAAAGTTATTTAAGAAATTAGAAGGGCACAAAAACCTAAAATTTGAAAAAAAGGGAAATTCAAAAATCAAAAATCATAGAGTCATAACCAAGAGAGGAAGTAATAATAATCAGAAATAAAAATGAATAATAATAATAACAACCAGGGGAGAATGGACTTAGAAAGTCATTTTTGAAGAGTTTTTTAAGTTTTTAAAGGAGAAGGGGGGATAAACTAAAAAATAATAATAATAACAATTGAAGAGACAACCGTAGGGAACAATAATAAGCAATTAGAATCAAAATTAAAGTTAAAATGGGGGAGTTATAATAATAGCAAAAAGTTAAACTTTAAAGCCCAAAAGCGGTCAAAATAAAGGTTAAACGGGAAATAAAAGGATGTAATAATGGATATAAAGTGTGTAAAAATGTTATACAACAGAGCAGAGGTGAAAATTGATAATGGGGGGGGGTTTATAATCAAATAACACGACGATCAAAAACTCAGAACTTCGAGGACCAATAACTCGAGAGCCAAGCGAGCTACGATAAAAATCTAAGAAGATATTTCCGTCATAGGAGCAGAAGAAGAACTTGTATACGAAAGAATTGTGAAAAATGACTTAAATCGAAAGTTGAAAAGTGAAAAAACAGACATTCAGTAAAAGTGCGATAACTCGTAAACGAAGCGTGCGAAAACGACCAATCGAGTTTCACAAGACCCACAAGATCGGACAGAAGAGGAATCCGAAGAGAAATCGACGATCGGACCAGCCGTTCAGAAGTTACAGCAAGTTGTTCGTAAAAATGTTCAAAATCACAATTTGCAAGATTTAACAAGAAAAGTGGTGCGAGTGGATCTACGTCACAGTACAGCGATTGGACTTTGCATGACCAACCGTCATCACAGAGAACGAAAAATAATACAACAATCAAAATATCTATTAAAAGGATTTTTAATAGTAAATAGTGAATAAAAACTATTCAATAGGTAAAAACTATACCTAGTACAGTTTGTAGTATAAAAATTTCAGACCAAAACAGCCTGAAAATACGAAAAACAACGAAGAGACATTTCTTCACAAAAGGGAGAAAAAGAATTTTTCAATTTGTGTTAGTATATAAGAGATTCCTATTAGATTATTTGTGTCAATTTTGTTTGTTTATTTGTTGTGTCATAAAAATTTAAAATTATTTTGATTTGTCTTAAAGAGAAATAATACATACAATTATATTCTGGAGTTTGATTCTTTTCATTAACCATTCTGTGTATTAACATTGCTTTGTTTATGATAATTAATTGTTATAATTGTGCTCTGGTAAAATATAATATAAAATTTTGAAGAAATTATTATCAGAACTTAGGAGCCGATTTCTTCCAAAAGGCACTTCCCCAGAGAAAGAGAGTGTAAAAAGGAAAGTAGTAAATTCAGTGAGCGTTGAAATAAAATTCAGGGAATTTTGCGTAAAATAAAAGATTGAGCGTAAATGAGCTCATACTTACAAAAGCCAAGTTTTGCAATAGCTTTGATTAGTAAAAAGGTAAAAGTGAGCATCTTGGTCTTGTCCGCGTTTGTATAGAGACAAGAACTCCTGACGGAGGACGTTGTAAAGCGAGGTTCGAGTCGCGTGAGTAAAGGGTTTGCAAAAGGCATCAGAGGGTATGCGACGAGTGGCGTTCCAAAGCACGAACTAGCGAACAACAGCGAGCGCATTCGCGGCAAGTGGCGCCCAATAGCGTGGAGCACGAAAAGACAAAATTTTGGGAAAAATTTTCAAAATTTTGAATTCTAGTGTTTCATACGAACGAGAATATCCTGAGTTCTGATATAATTTATATGTATATGTGTGTTAGTAATAAGTTGTACTGGTAATTACAACGACAAATTTAATAAATTGTAAAACTAATAATAAATAAAAAGTAGAGTCCAAATTAAATCAAAATCTAAATTTTTTAAATAAACAAGTGAACAAGTGTAAGTGAAAATGGGACCGGCAAAAGATCCAGCTAAACAAGGAGGTTCGCAAGAAGAGGAAACCGAAATGCAAAAAATGGAAAATTATAATACCAGAAATGGATAAAAATGACTTTATAAACGAAATTCACCGTATATATGGCCATTTAGGAAAGAACAAATTGTTAGCTATAATAAATAGGAGTTTTTATATAAAAAATGCTGGTTACAGAATCTTACAAGTATTTAGAAAGTGTAAAATATGTCAATATGCAAAAAAGACCAATAAATATTTACAAGGAATGTCTATGGCTATTGTTCCTAGAGACGTCAACGAGATGATAGCTATAGATTACCTAGGCCCATTGCCTAAAGGACTTGGAAATGTTCAGCACATTTTGGTAATAATCGACACATTTTCCAAATTTATAAAACTTTATCCGGTCAGAAATCCGACCACTAACAATAGCACTAAACACGTAAGTGATTACATAAATAATTTCGGTAAACCAGAAAAAATTCTAACCGATTTTGGAGCAGCATTTACTTCAAGGAATTGGAAGAAATGGATCGCTGAACAAAATATAGAACATGTGTTGATACCAGTAAGACATCCTCAAGTAAATTTGGCCGAAAGAGTAAACAAGGAAGTGGGGAGATTGTTACAAACATATTGTCATGATTCTCAAACCACATGGCGAAAACACTTACCATTTATAGAGGAGTTAATAAATAAAACGCCTAACGATACTACAGGGTATGCACCGATACAGCTACAATTAAATCAAGATCCGAGTTATGTATAGGAACCATATTTTCCGCAAGATGTACAACTACGACAGACGGAGACATTGGCGGAAAAGAAACAAAAATGTTTTCAGAGAATGACGAGAATCAGCACAAGACGAGCGGAAAAAATAAATCGAAAAATACGGGAGACAAAATTTCAAGTAGGAGACAGAGTGCTCGTATTAAATGCAAATAGAGCAAGTTTGGACACAAGTGAAACTGAGAAGTTAATGCTCGTCTATGGTGGGCCGTATTTAGTAAGCAGAGTAATGGGAAGGAAAACATATGAGCTTACAAATATCGATACACAGAAAGTTAAAGGCCGATATGACGTAAAGGACTTGAAAAAATGTCATGAATAGTTATAATCAAAATGTTAACGTTAATAAATAAATATGTATAGAAGTTAAATTAGAATAAAAATGAACAACGGTAAATCAGCTGGATGCAAGAAGCATTGAGTAGGTCAAGATGAGCCGGAAAAGACTTGTCGAATTCCACAGACAGGACAAAGTTTAAAGGGAGAAGGAATGTAAAGGTAGTGGATGTCCGGTTGGCAGCTGCGCAAACATAACATAATAATTAATAAGAGGGGTGAGACGAAACCGGATGACCCTAAATAAACATTGTCGAACAAGTGTCCAAAATAATTAGCTGGAGGGAGAGAATGAATGAAACGAATAAATGTGTGTTTTGTGATTTTTATTAATGAAATAATTTTATTCAAAAAGATTTTTTTTTCTTTTAACTTCAATTGAAAAGTCGTGTAGTTATTAGTTAAAATATGTAGAGATAGCATCACCAAAGCAAAAGCATAGTTGTTTATGGGGAAAATACGGATTATTGCTGTAGATACAATTGTGTATGTATTTGTGTATGTTTTAAAGTTTTAGTTACAGCAAAACAAAGACTTTTAGAAAAGCGGCTGTAAAAGGAAACAAAGGACTAAAATGAACAGTTTGTATTATAAAATGAACAAAGAAATATATATGTAAAATGAATAATAAGATGGTTTTTGAATATAAATAAATTTGTGTATAAAATGTTATGATGTGGATTTTAAAGCAGAAAATGATGATTTTAGGATAAGATGTATAGATGTTAGAAATGATTAATTAATAAAGGATTTTGAATAGTACGATGAATAAAAATGATAAGTAATAAAAATTTGATGTATGTGATGTAAAATGAGATGATGAATATTGCTTAGTAATAAGTATTGATTTATAGCAAATAAGAAATGATTTAAAATAGGAGATAATATGATTGAAAAATAAAATTAGCAAAAGAGGGTCAAAAGACAAAAATTTTAGTTTAAAAAGAAAAATCAAAATTTTTCAAATAACCGAAAATTTGTGTTTAAAAGGGGGGATAATGAGACGGAATGACAAGGTCATTAGTCTCATGTCAAATTTAAAAACCATTTAAATTGCCGCGCTAAACAAGATAGAGTGGGAATGCGGTAGTGCGGTGATGTCACGCAAGGCAAGAGGGAATTTTGCCTGCACAGACGTAAAGGCCATTTCACACCGGCGTACTGAACGTACTGGACGTTTGGTACGTTTTTGTCAAAAAAAATCCCTTCCCATGCTATCAAATGAGCCATTTCACACCGCGCGTACAGAACGTACCGAACGTCCTGGACGTTTGGTACGTTTTTCGGAGGATCGCTCGGAGAGTGATTTTTCACAAACGTCCAGAACGTCCACGGCCTAGCGCATGCGCAATGAACACTTCGGAACCACGTGCTCCGCTCCTGTCATTTCTGCAAAACCCCGCGTCATCTGCTGTGTGTTTATTGTTGCTGTTGTTTTGTGCATTTGTACCATGGAAGCGTTGTTGGAAGAAGTACGTGATCATCCTGTAATCTGGGACACAACCCTAGAAATATACAGGGACCTGGTTATGAAGAACGCAGCGTGGGAGGAGATTGCTGCAAATCTTCAGAAAGATAGTAAGTTGTCATTTACTGTAATGTAATAACATTAGAGCAACGATTATATATTTATATTGTTATTTAATGGAAGTCATTATAGTATAATTATTAATGACCTCATTTTATATTAGTTTTACTAAAGGCTCAATTTAAAAAAAAAAAGAATAACAATCGTATTAACTTTCACAGGCAAAACAAATATTATTTAAAATAGAAATCATGTTATGTTAATTTATTCTTAGAAATAGAAATTGATATATAATACTAGGTACAGTAATCTATAAAATGTACATGTCAAATACCTAAAAAGTAGGCCTACATGTAATATACTGCATTGCATCTAGGCATTGTGGATTACATTAATACAGTGTGCACTAATAATAAAAGGGAAAATGTGGTAAAAAAATAAAATAATACAAGAGCACTGATCGAGCGAACGTCCTGGACGTTTGGTACGTTGTTGGGCGGTGTGGAATGGGCGCGTACCGAACGTCCCAAACGTACCAAACGTCCAGGACGTTCAGTACGCCGGTGTGAAAAGGCCTTAAAAACCGAATTATCGTAGTTCTTATTTTATTAAAAAAACTAAAATATTAGTTAAATAATTATTCAGTAGAGTCAATCGACTAATAATATCAAGAAATAAATTTAAAAGCACCTAAAACAAAAAAGTTATTCAAGAACTTAGGAGGGCTCAAAAACCTAAAATTTGAAAAAGGGGAAATTCAAAAATCATAGAGTCATAACCAATAGAGGAAATAATAATAATCAGAAATAAAAAATAAACAATAATAATAATAACCAGGGGAGAATGGATTTAGAAAGTCATTCTTGGAGAGTTTTTTAAGTTTTTAAAGGTGAAGGGGGGATAAACTAAAAAATAATAATAATAACAATTGAAGAGACAACCGTAGGGAACAATAATAAGCAATCAGAATCAAATTTAAAGTTAAAATGGGGGAGTTATAATAATAGCCAAAAGTAAAACTTTAAAGCCCAAAAGCGGTAAAAATAAAGGTTAAATGGGATATAAAACGAAAAAATAATGTGTATTAATTGTGTAATACAACAGAGCAGAGGTGAAAATTGATAATGGGGGGGGGGATTTTATAATCAAATAATACGACGATCAAAAACTCAAGACTTCGAGGAGCAATAACTCGAGAGCCAAGCGAGCTACGACGGAAAGCTAAGTAGATATTTCCGTCAGAGGAGCAGAAGAAGAATTTGTATACAAAAGAATTGTGAAAAAGGACTTAAATTGAAAGTTAAAAAGTGAAAAAATAGACATTCGGGAAAAGTGCGATAACTCGTAAACTAAACGTGCGAAAACGACCAATCGAGTTTTACAAGACCCTCAAGTTTAGACAGAAGAGGAATCCGAAGAGATATCGACGATCGGACCAGCCGTTCAGAAGTTACAGCAAGTTGTTCGTAAAAATGTTCAAAATCACAAATTGCAGGATTTAACATGAAAGTCGCGCAAAGCAGCTCTACGTCACAGTTCAGATATTGGACTCGCATGACCAACCGTCATCACAGATAACATAAAATAATAGAACCATCCAAATATCTATTAAAAGGATTTTTAATAGGAAATAGTGAATAAAAACTATACAATAGGTAAAAACTATACCTAGTACAGTTTCTATTATAAAAATTTCATAGCAAAACAGCCAGAAAATACGAAATATAACGAAGAGACATTTCTTCACGAAAGGGAGAAAAAGTGGTTACCTTTTGAGGGAAGATTCCCACAGAAAGGGAGAACCAAAATTGTCTGTCGTAAGACAGATACTCTACTGCCAGACTCCGAGCAGGGAAGACGTTACTTTAGTCACTCTACTAAACTATTCTAAATTCAACTTAGTCAATTTAACGTAAATATTTATATCAATATTAAAAGTAACTTAGAAAATTTTAACTAATTTCGAAAGTCGATCTGCAAGAAGGTTCATATACATTGAAGGCGACTCAGCAGGGATTCGAGATTACTACCAGCATTCAACAACTTAGACATATCCAGGACTTGGAGAGAAAACAACTCAGAGACATCAGAAACGATTTCAACAAATAACTTCAAATCTACGAGAGCTTCATGTTAAGTGTGAAGGTACACTATATCTAAGGAATAATTCGTAACTAGTAAATTCATTTTAATAATAAATTCATTGGGGAAATTTTGAGAAATTAACTTCAGTAAACTAAATTCACTCTGCTTTGGTGTAAAAAATATTTCAAACTTAAATACGACTATTTCAGTGCAGGAAAAGCTATCTGTAGTCCTAGCTGAAATAGTCTAGGTTTTTTCAATTTGTGTTAGTATATAAGAAATTTCTATTGGATTATTTGTGTCATATTTTGTTGTTTATTGTTGTGTTATAAAATTTTAAAATTGTTTTAATCTGTGTTAAAGATCAATAAGACATAAAATTTTATTCTCAAGTTTAATTCTTTTCATTTACCATTCTGCTTATTAACATTGCTTTTTTAAGATAATTACTATAACTGTGCTCTGGTAAAATATAATAAATATAAAATTTTGAAGAAATTATTATCAGAATTCAGGAGCCGATTTCTTCCAAAAGGCACTTCCCCAGAGAAAGAGAGTGTGAAAAGGAAAGTAATAAATTCAGTGAGCGATAAAATAAAATTCAGGGAATTTTCGTAAATTAAAAAATTGTAAGTTAATGAGAACAAACTCATACTTACAAAAGCCAAGGTTTGTAATAGCTTTGATTAGAAAAAGGGTAAAAGTGAGCATCTTGGTCTTGCCCGCGATTGTATAGAGGTAAGAACTCCTGACGAAGGACGTTGCAAAGCGAGGTTAAAGTTGCGTGGAGTAAGGGGTCGCGGCAATAAGCGTTCATCGTAGGGTTCGCGGCAAGTGACGAACCAAAGCGGGGTTCGAGCTCGCAATAGTCGTCAAGGCGCATTCGTGGCAGTGTGTGTGTGTGTGTGTGTGTGTGTGTGTTTTGAAGTTTTGAGTTGTTTATAAATGAACACATGAAGTTAATTTGTTAAATCTTTGTTAACAATATTTTTGTTACTTTCCGTATAAGAAATTGATTAAAAACTTTTTAATTTTTAAGATACCTTGAATATGAACAAAATTACTTTAAAGATTGGAAGTAAAAGAATGTAATAGCAATAATCCAAGCATTACCAAACAATTTAAAAATCGATGAAGTGGAATAAAACCCATTAGGTAGACATTAGTTGAAATCGTGTAAGGAGGAATATTAGATGATTCCAAAAATGTGATAATATGTATTAACGTTTCGACTTTAATGAAACTCTTAATATTTAACTTTTATGATCCGTTGAATTTAACGATAAATTACAGTTGAATATGTTTTGTATTTAAATATTCAAAATCCAAAATAAAATAAAAAATTTTAAATATGTTTTGACAGAAGTTTTGTAAAACCAATAATTTATTCACTTAAATATACTGTTAAAAGCTTCAATAAATTTCACAATGAATAACTAATAAAATACAAATTTTCAAAGAAAAAACTTATTACCCTTCTGCCTACATTTTTTGTTTTTACGTAGTACTTACGTAGGGTAGGTGGAAAATCATGGGCTAGCTACATATACTTAATCAACTCGTTTAGTCTAGTTTAGAAATATGAAATTATCTGTATTAAAAAAAAGTCAGGTTAGGTGTCAGAAAAAACACTACAAGAAATTACTATGAATACATGTGGTGGTCTCATTTTCTATTTTAAATTTAGAGCTAAATTAATTTTTGGTGTTCATTCTTGGAGGTTAATTAACTATAGTTTGATTTTTCGGGGATGGAACCTGGCGGCTTAGCGACCCTTAGCTCTCACACGCACACTGGCAGGAACGCGTGCAGCCCCCGGCCTACCTGCCTGCAGCGTATAATCAGTTGGTTCTCAAAGCACAACAACAACATTTTTAATTAATTATTTTTTAAATTATATTTGCACAGTTTTGAAATCTTCATAAAGTTATAAGAAAAATAAGCCCAAACACGACATTCTTAACAATATTTAACCAGAAAATACAAAATAGGCCTACCAATACAACCCTTACATTAAAAAGTTTTAAAATATTTCATTAAAGCATTGGAAGTGATGACGACTATGAGATATCGTTTATCACATTATTAGTGATTTTCCGTAGGATAATTTTAACCAATATATGACCTTTATACCTTTATTGATTATTACAGAAAATAATTTTATAAACTACCTTATTTATCAATATATAGGCTATTATGTAGTTATAGAGTGGTAATTGAACTGGCCTGTAAGTTTATTACTTTCTGAAACACTTACTTATTCTAAATGAGAGCATCCAATGTTTTCATCTTCCAGGTCACTTTCGGATTCGGTTTCACTGTCATAATCCCCAGGACACAAGCGTATTATGAACTCTTGAACACTGGCGTCGTTAAGTCCTTCACTTCTCCAATCCTCGTCCATTGCTTTCCTGGCATGGTCCACATACTTGCTCCATTGTTCCGGTGTTACAGCAGAGACGGCTTCGTAGAAATGTTGTTCTACATCCCTCAACTTGAAGGTATTATTCCTATCCCGTACATATTTTTTCAAGTTCCCCCAAACCATTTCGATTGGATTGTAGTGGCAGTGATAAGGGGGAAGGCGGATTACCTTATACCCCATTTCTGCTGCTTTAGAGTCAATTACATAGGTGGGATAAGGTGGTTTGTGCATTTTAACAACACTGTAGAGCTCTGGTTTTCTTAAATCTGGAGAGAAACTTATTCCTTTATCTTGTAGCCATTTTGCCATAACGGCTTTGGTTGAACCTGATGTTGGAGATTTGTCCTTAACCCTTGAATGGTATGGAGCGTTATCCATTATTATGGTGCTTTCAGCAGAAATAGTAGGGAGTAGAGTGTCGAAAAACCACTTTTCAAATACTTCCGCGTTCATCTCCTCGTGGTAATCGGAAGTTTTTTTAGACTGAAATACCAGAGGAGGAGCTTCAATCCAACCTTGTTTACTTCCAGCATGGCAGACGATTAAACGCTTTCCCTTTCCCAGAGGGGAACCTAGCGTTCCTTTAACTGTTCCATCAGTCCAGCCCTTATCGTTACTGAGGTTTTCATTCATCCACGTTTCATCAAGGAAAACAGCTTTCTCCATGTTTATGTTATGCATCTTTCTAAGAAATTGGCATCTTAGCAACGCCACAGATGGTTTTTCCATTAACACCTTCCTGGAATTAAACTTTTTGTAGACAAAGCCCAAACTTTTCACTATTTTGTTTAGAGAAGATAGGCTACCGTGGAAAAGTTCTGTGTCTCTCAACGATGAACGTAGTTTTCTCAGCGTTGGCACTTCTCGTCTTTCATAATAACTTAGAATGTGGCGACGAATAGCTGCTTTGTCAAAGTCGTCTATGTCTGTAGTGGGTCTGTTTCTAACCGGAGTTTTGTTCTTCCTCGGTGTATTTATTACTATCCGCCTCTTCTTCCCAGATAACGGAGGACAACTGGCATCCAGTCCCGCCTCTTCCGCTCCAAACTCGGTCGTAGTACAGCCTTTTTCTGTATGTGTATTTCCTAACTTATTCACTTCTTTAAGCTGTAAGTTAATTCGCTTAACGGTTCTTAACGAAACACAACACGCGTCAGAAACTCTTTCCAAAACCTTTTGAACGTCTTTTAAGGGTCTTAAATTGTTCTTCTCCAAATAAAAGTATTGTATGACAGAAGCAACAATTGTCCTTGCTTGTGAATGCAAAATTTCTCTACTAGTGTTTGGAGTCATTTCCGTCATAATATAATCACTTCCTTTCCAAATATGTACACTAATCACTTAAACAAACAAAATCAACACAGAAAATCCTTCTACGGTATACTGTATTATTTATAAAAGGTTGATGCGTGTTGATAGAATTATTTATAAAAGGTTGATAGAACTGAAAACTCAGACTGAAACCAATTCACAAGTCACAATAGATAGGGTCAGTAGTGAAAGTAGGTAGGACAAGTGGGGGATTTCGGGAGGTATTTCTGCGAAAGGGTTGAACTGGTTAACAATAGTCTCCATAACCTGCTTCGGTTTAACCCTGGGCTGGCCAGTCACAAAGAATTATGATCATATATCATCATCATAGTATGATATATCATCTATTACCGCCTACAGTGTTAACAGAAGTATAAGAACAAAAATATTACGAAAGCTATCAATAAAGAGCTAATAAAGGCCGAGAAATGCAATACAATAAACACATTGTAGATTTTGGTGACTTAAAGTTGTCGCAATTATGTCGTATTTCGATTCATTTTTAATGTAATTTTGAGCCAATTACACCAATTATAACCTTAAATAAGTAACACGCGAAATAAAAAAGTTATTATTTTATAGTGAAGAGTGTAGTCAGTGTCTCGGCCCGAGCCCCGGAGCGGTCGGGAGGGGTTGTGTGTGTGTGGTAGTAAGGGTCGCTAAGCCGCCAGGTTCCATCCCCGAAAAATCAAACTATAATAATGTTGTAATATTGCTATTTTGGGATGTATACAGTATAGAAAATGTTATGTGAAAGGTCACTAAGTTATGTCCTGTTTTTCACGGATATATCCATAATTAGTTTCTTAGTCCATAAATGTGGTTTTTAAATGTATGGTTTTCGTCTATGTTGTTATAATATACAACCCAAAAGACTTTTATTTAAGTCTTTTGGGTTGTATATTATTTTGTTCTTAAAATTTAAAACAAATAAATAAAGACCATATTTAGGTCATAACCTTTTTGAATTTTTTTTTTATGTCAAAACATTTGTAGTACCTTCTATAAGAAAAAATACTAAATTACGGTTTTCTCAAAATCAGGAAACATAGAAATTACTTCGTTTTCAGAAATTATTTAATTATAAGAAGTTGCAGGACGACAACAATTATTCTTAGACACACTTTAAAGCTGAATACAGAAGAACAAGGCAAATAAAGGTTTTGTGACACAAGCAGGTGTAAATTGAATGGCAACGTTGCAGGACGCAAGTGTAAATGATTTTGGATAGTAATATTCATTTAGGGACGCTGTAAATCACGTAATTGGTTATTGATATACATGGGACGCGTAATCCCATGTATACAAATAAATACAAATGTTAAATACAAATGTAAGTGTTGTATTTGAACGGAGTCAATAATGATAGGAAATTAAACTAATAAATAAACTTTTTAATTTATGGTGTAACTCGATAAACTAAATCAGAAAGCTATCGACCACCCATGACAACCTATATTATATTCTTTAAATATAAATCAATATACTCTGCTATTTCAGGTGGATGCAACATTACCGCTTTTTGTACAGACGCAGTAATGATAAGAATGTGTATATATATATATATAAATATTTTAATTATTTTTTTAGATAATCTCATCAGTTTTCTTACATATTAAATGATTAAGTCCTTTTTTGTAATTTTAAGTCTTATTTCTTAGAGCAGGCCTATTAAATAAGCTTGTAAAAAAATAAGACCTAACCTATAATACTCTCCATTGATAGATACAACTCTGTTAAATTGTGTTTTGATTAGTACAGTTTTGAGGTTATTTAGTTAAAAGGGGGTCTGAGGCTGCACAGACTCTTGTCATTGTGACCCAAATGGACATTTTGTGACATCCCTACTAAATTTAAGCCTAGCCAAGATTTAAATCTCTTGCAAAGCTCAAAATGGTTCTGGGGACATGTCTGTTACCTCTGCAGCGGTGGGGAATACAATGTTGAGATATAGAGTAGGGATTTGGAACCCCGGGATTCAGATGTTTCTTTATGGAGTAAGCAGAAACACTATGAGTCCACTGCAACCTTTCCCATGTGTTTGAGATTGTAGTTCACTGGGCAATGTCCGGAAAGTAGACCAATTATCAGCTTAATCTTCCTTCTACTGAATCCCAGCAGTAGTTTAGCCTTTGTTTTAGAGAAGGCTTTCATTTTTTAGCTTGTCTTAGTCCAGGGTGTTCAGTCAATTATATGGTCTTCTGTTCATGTTCACAGCTGCCATGGTGTTGCAAAGATACATTCTAGCTTTCTAGGCACTCCAAAGAATGGCTCAGACCCGACGAAGTCTGCTTCCATATCCTCCTTGGCAAACCAATCTGTTTCTTCATTGTCTGGTATTCCTGTGAGGTAGAAGGAATACCAAGCTATGATGTAGCACTCTCAGCAAGGAAACTTTGTTATTTTTGCCAGTTGGTTAATTACTTTTAGACATTCCCCGACTAGTCTTGACTCAAAGTATATGAACTTAGAATTTTTAAAGCTGCTTAACTGTCCAACATGATATAGATCTTGACACCTTTTTTTATATTTTCTCTAGTGCAGAGCTCTATTTATATACATAGTTTTTTCAAGTGATTTGCTAATACAAGTATGAGGTATACTCTGCTAAAGATGTATTTATAAGGTGGGTTATTGGTTCTTTAATAAATTAACTTCATCTTTAAATTATACTCTTAGATAAAAAATGTTTCCCATCATAGAAAATTTGATTTCTGCAGTGGATGAATATATAAAAAGATGATTTCTATAGATCAAAATCTTCACATATTCAACGATTGTGAACATTTTAACAAAGCTATTGGGCGCATTTAATGGCACTGTTGAAGTAGTGTAGTAGCAAATATAATACTTTGTAGCAGAACTAAACAGCTGATATGCCACTTTATGAATTGTTGGGAAGTAGCGTTTTGAATTATAGTTCTTTGTCAAATGAATTTATAACATCTCAATGTTTTGCAAAAGTAATAATGAATAAACAACATTTAAATAAAAGTTAAATATAAATACAAGTTTTTAGAAATAACAATGATTTAGATGATATTGGCCCTAATTTAAATGAAATACAGTGGAACCTGTAAATTCGAGCCTGAAGTGACCAAGAGAAAAAAATTGAATTATCCAAAAAATTTAAATAGCCGTGTTTAGGAGAAAGCTAGAAAACTAACTGAAAATTAAGACTCACATAACTTGTATTCTTCATAAAAAAGCTTTATTTCTTAATACAAGTTATTATACATTATATAGTAAAAGTACAGTATTAGAGAATTACAGTATTTTTTTTTAATGAGTTTGATGTTTTTAACTGCTTCTAGCATTCAGTCTCTGGGTCGTGGGTTAAGGTTTTGAAAAATAGGATCACTTAAAGAATTCTGTCCTCAACTAAAGCCTCTTTGAGTTGATAGCTGAGTTGACCTCGAGCAGTGGTACAGTGCAGACGTGCTTACAATTCACCTGGTGAAAACATATTTTTGCGATTTTTGCGCTGAATAAAAGAAATTATTTTCTTTGTAATTGGTTTGATTGGTGCATGTTTCTATTAGTTCAATTAATTAAATCAGTGTACAGTGTTTTAAATATTTTAATTGATTAAAAGAAGATTGAAAACACAAATATGAATCGGGAAGATAGTATAGAGCCTCAAGCAAATGCAAACACTGGCGAGAGTGGGGGACATCAGCTGATAGCAGGTACAGATAAGTTCAATTGTTCAATATGATATTGTGTACTCTTCAAACAATAACTTCAGAATTGAGTATTATCAAATCAGATGTTTCTTCTCTTAAAGAAGAAAATAAGAGTGTTTCCAAAAACATAGCCTCTCTTGAACATTTTATAAAAAAGTCTTTTAAAGAAGTTAATAATGATATTGCTCACCTAAAAAAGGATTTTAGTCAATTGCAATCTGAAAATCGTGTAATGAAATGGCAACTTACTCAGCTTCGCCAAAATCAACTTTATAATGGAGTGAAAATTTCGAATGTGCCTATCTTACAAAATGAAAATTTGGAAGCTATTGTTGAGCGGATAGGTAAATTTTTGAATCCTGATTTTAACAAAAATGAAATTAGTGACTGCTTCCGATTGAGAAATAAAAATCCTAACTCAATTCCCTCTATAATTCTTAAGTTTATACGTAATAAGGATAAGCAAAATTTCCTGGATCTGGCAAAAGCAAAGCGAATGAATCTGTCTGGTAATGTTGTAACGGATTCCTTGCCTGATGAACCAATTTATATATCTGAAAATATGTCCCCTGAGCTGTCATCGTTGTTTTATAAATCTAGAATGCTAAGAAACACTAACGAAGTGGCTTTTGTTTGGTTTAAGAATGGAAATATCTTGGTAAAGCGCACAGAAACTTCTAAACCAGTCATTATAACCTGTGAAGAAGATCTTGCAGAATTTAAAAAACCTAATATTCAAGAAACTGAGGGATTTGAAAACGACTGCGAAATAACTGACGCAGAGACGGATACGACAGAAAAATCGGATTCTAGTGCAAGAAACAAAAAGAGGAAAATTATAAAAAATGTAAACAAGAGCGGAGCTTTAGATAGTATTTTTCGTCCCTCAACTAAATATAGAAAATAAAAGTGAACTAACAAATACAAATTATGCTTATGAAAAAATAGAACTGGGCTTTTTGAATATTAATGGTATTAATAACTTTATGTGTTTAGAAAATACAGATATGTATTTCTTAGAGAAAATGGAAATTTTATTTTTGTGTGAAACTTGGGCAGCGTTTGACATTTCTAACTACCAGTATTCAGTTTTTGCTAATCGTGATACAATACAAGTAATGGTCTCTAAGAAGAACAATTTTGGCAAGAACTCGGGCGGTTTAATTTTAAGAATTTAGGAAATCAATTATTAATGGAGTGTATATAGTCTCTGAAACAGATAACTGGATTTTCATACAATGTAAAATAAAAGAACTAAAACTAATTGTCGGAGGTGTATATTTAAAGCCAAGTTTGAACAATAGTGCTATATTGGACATGCTTTAGTGTTTAAGTGAAATAATTATTCGATTCCTTGATCATGGAATTGTTATAGGTGGAGATTTTAATGCAAGAATAGGTAACTTAAATTGTCACAATGATGAAATATTCCTAAATTCGACTATGACTGGACAAAGAAATTCCTTGGATTTAATAGTTAATGACCGTGGTTTTAGGCTGGTGCCAGTTATGGAAAGCAATGGTCTCTTTACATGTAACGGTAGATCTGTGTCAGATTCTACAGCATCTTTTACATTTATAGGTAATCGTGGATGTAGTGTGATTGATCATGTGTGGGTGAATTCATTGATGAATGAATATATAAATGACTTTGAGTTAACTAATGTATGTGAGTCAAGTGATCATTTAATGAGTGTGCTTTGGCTTAATAAGCAACAGGAGAATAACTACACCTTGAAACCCAATCATAATAAAATAATTTAAAAAATAAATCGTAATTATGTATATTTGTCTTCGTATAATGCTATCTTGGGAAATCTGGACCACATATACTTTAACTGTAATGATGCAAACCAACTTAATGACAATCTTTTATCTGCATTAAAAACTGGAATGCTGGATAGTGGAATGACTGTTGAAACTAAAATAAAATCCTCAGCCCTGGTTCCACCAAACAAACCATGGTATGATACAAATTGTAAAGTGGCCAAGAAAGAATTGAAAACCGCTTTTAAAACTTGTAAAAACTTAGACTTTACACGTGGATCTCTAAACTTATATCTTCAATCTAAAAAAATATATAAGCATTTTTAAGAAGACTAAGCAATTATTCTATGAAAATATAAAACAAAAAATGCGCCTAGTTAACTCCAGTAAGGACTTTTGGACAACTATAAATTCATTAAGGAGGAAGCGTTTTGTACAATGTCCAATACATATTGCAAAATTGGAAACAATGCTGGATTCCATATACGGAAGTGACCTTGTTGTAGAAAAGCATTTTCTTGATTTAACCCACCCAATACTTGAACAACAAAAAACAACAAATCGCCTGGCGACGATGGTATTGTTAACGAATGTTTCAAGTATCTACCATCTAAATGGATCCATTATATACTCAATTTGTTCAATGTAGTCTGGGAGAATGAAGATATACCTGAAAAATGGGGTAAAATAAAACTAAAAATGATTTTTAAACAAGGTGACATAAATGACCCCAATAACTATCGCCCAATAGCCTTAGTAAACTCCATAGTCAAAATATTCACCAAAATACTTTCTAATAGACTTGTGAAGAAAATGTAACTCAAATTTATCAAAGAATTAAGTTACTCCCTGAAGAACAATTAGGATTCAGAAGTGGAAGAGGTTGCAGGGATGGAGTATTTTGTCTGTCCTCTGTTATCAACATTCTTCTCAGAATAAAAAGAAGAAAAGTGTATGGTATATTCGTGGACTTGCGGAAAGCATTTGATAGCGTTCCTCACAATAAACTGTGGTCTAAGATACACAAATTGGGGCTGGGTGGTAAGTTGACAAGAATTATACAAAATCTTTATGAAACTGCTACTGTCTCAATCGACCAAGGAGGAACATTATCCAATAGCTCTAAAGTAACGTCTGGAGTGTTGCAAGGGGAGGTTATCAGCTCGACAATGTTTATTTTGTTTTTGTATGGTATAATAAGCTTCACCCAGTCTCGTAGCTTAACAGGAATAAGTATTAATGAGAAGAGAGAAGTATTGATGTTTCTTTATGCCGATGATATCATCTTATTGTCTCATTCCTGGTCTGATGCGCAACGTAAACTGGCTGTTTTAAAAGAATACTTTGATGATAATGGTCTGGAGGTTAATCCTTTGAAAACAAAAGCCCTGATTTTTCATAAAGGAAGGACCCCTGGAAAACTAAAACAGCTTTTTTATAACAATGAATCAATTGCAATTTTTAAAGAACAGAAATATTTGGGCATAACCTTTTCCTCCTCCGACAAATTCAGAAAAGCAGCAATTAACATTTCATCAAAAGGCCTTGCTGCACTTCCAGAACTAAATAATGTAATATTCAAAGGACAGCCGGATTCCTGGAGAGCCAACTGTAAACTTTTTGACTCACTGGTAGTCAGCCTTCTACAATACTGCAGCGAAACATGGGCACTACCATATGTAAACATCCTAGAAAGAGTACAGCTGACATTCCTAAAACGATTGTTACAACTTCCTCGAAGTACGCCTGATGCTTTTGTGAGAATTGAGACTGGCAGAGTGCATTTGGAACTCAGGGTGTTTAAGCAAATGTTGAACTGGTAGACTGCACTGCTTCAATTGGATGATGAAAGTTTGCCAAAGATGTGCTACCTCAAGCTTGCCTCTATCTCCACACAGGATGTCCCATACAATTGGGTTACCTGGCAGATGTATGCTGGGAAGGATTGGAGCAGAAAATATCTGGAAGAGTCAAAACTATTTGATGTAATCAAGTCAAGAAAAGATTTAGTTGAACAATTTCAAGAATAATTTAATATGCTCAGACATTGATACCATTTTAAATTCAAGACACAGTGATTACTACAGACATATAAGTGGCTTAACCCCCTGTGAACCATACTTTGAAGAGAATTGTCCTTTATACATAATAAGAATTACCGCTCAATTACGCTTTGCTGGCAAGAAATATAATAGATTAATATTGCAGAATGACAACTATAGCTTTAACCCCCAGTGAAATCTGCCCAATCTGCATAACAGGAAATGACACTATAACTCACCTTTTGTTGGAACGTGAAGGGTATAATCTTTTTAGATATAAATATTTGAACAATTACAATTCTGTGCAATATTTATATAATATAGAGACAATCTTAACCTCAAACTCAGTACAGGCCTTGAAAAATATCTACCATTTTGTTATGTATAGCCTAAAACTTAGAAAATCTATTTTAAACTTAATGTAAAAAATTATTTGGTAAAATTAAATATCTTCAAACAACTAACTTGTTTGTAAATGTACTGATATTATTGTAGTTCGTATAATTTGGTTACTTCGATTTCTAAAATTGTGTTACGTGTTATAATGGTATAAAAATATTTTTGTAAGTATTATAAATGCACCGGAAAGTTAGTTATTGAAAAACTAAGGATAAAAATGAACAATTTCATAAAATATATTATTTTTGTAAGTGGTCAACATCTTGCTTATGTACACTGTACTTTAAAGCAATAAAGTTGTTATGTTATGTTATAGTTGATAGCTGTGCTGCAGTCAAGATAGGCTCCTCCTGCAACTCTGAATGATCATCCTCTTCATCAGAAGTTGCCCTACCAGTTTGATAGTTGATGACTTCTGCTATGATGTCAGCATCACTCATCTCTCCACTGACAACAACATTTTACGTCCATAGCAACATTGTCTTCATATAAAACTGAAGGATTGGGTCTGACTTCATCCCAGTTGCTCAAGTAGGGTCAATATACTCAACATCTTTTTCTTTTCAATCTTTAATAAGCACCAACTTAAAGAGGTTTTCAGGGTTTTGGTGGTCACTTGTTCCCATACTTTGTTACACATCCTCGCTGCTTGGAAAAGTTCAATCTTACCTTTGTTGTTTTGGTCAATAAAATCAAAGTTGTGACTATATTCTCAACTAAAAGGTGCTTATAAAAATGTTTAAAAAATTTAATAATCACTTAATCCATTGGCTGAATTACTTAGTTATGTTTACAGAAAAATAAATTAACAACATTTTGCAATAAAGGAATGCTGTACATAGTGCAGTTATCAATGAAGAGAAGACTTTCTCAATTTTGTTTAACAAAATTTTTATCAATTTTCAGAAGCTATTTTTCAAACAGAACAATGTTCATCCTGTTTTTTGCAAAAATTTGTTGCTATTCTACTGGCTTTGATTTAATGTTTTTGAACCATCTAGGATTTACTGACTCACTGATCATTAAGAGCCGTCATTTTTCTGAACCATCCATGTTGGCCTCAACTAATTGAGTCGCTCTCTCTTTACTCAGCTTCCCCCTTTACAACATTTCCTATTAAAGGCAAGGGTTTTGTCTAGAGTGCACTTTCCCCACACACACACCATTGAATGCAATGTTCTTCCAATCTTTAATTCCATCAACCCACTATGTGCTGTCTTCAAAGTCACTGAGTCCTATTTCAGAAGCAAATTGTTCATCTTTCGCCATGACGAGGGATTTTTTATCACAGGCCTGTTTAAACCATTTTAAAACAGATTCGTCTACATTCGAGTTGTCAGGTCTCCTCAACCTTTTCTGTCTTTACCACTCTGACTTTCACCGTTTAAAATGTTATCCTTATTCCTCAGAAAACTTAGATAATGTGTTTCGAGGAATACCAAAATCCTGGGCTATTTCAGGTTTATTTTAATCCCCTTTCCACTTCTTTAATTGCCACTACCTTTTCGGCTAGTGTTAACGATTTATACAGACATAATAATAGTAGTAAGTTTATACTGTACCAAAACTAAAACAAAAATATAGTACAGTAAAAAAATCACAGATGAATTAATTGTAATATTGTACATTTTTGAAGTTGAATATAGCACAAAAATCTTTGAGATCACAAGTGATTGGTAGATTTGAGAGGGGAAAGAGCGTGTCCTAAACAAGTAACAGCGTTTGTTTTCATTGAATAACTTGAAGGAGACAGGATTTGAAAACAAAGTAAATATTAGTGGATGATCAGAGAAATTTATTCAATGAATAGATATAAATAGAGTTATTATAAACATTGTAATTAAGAAAGGTGCAAAACACATATTTGATAAAGAAAGGTTTATAGCGGCAACGGACTCGTGCAGTCAGTCTGGAACAATCCTTTGAGGTAAGTCGACGTTGGCCGGAGTGGCCCTATCACTTTTCTAGACAATGGAAAAGTGATGTAACAGTGTTTTTCTTTAGTAATATGTGACAAATATGAACTAAATTGTTATGAGATGTTATGTGAATAGAATTTGAGTATTTTTAATGTTAGAACTGAATATTTCAATCTGTAGAACGTTTAAAGTGAATAGGCGGCATTTGTGAACACATGTTCCTTTTAACACAAAGCCAAAATATCAAAAGTGTGTTTTATAGAGTGTGAGAACTATTTTAATAAAGAAACAATACAATACAGTTTCAATTATGTATTGATGTTGGAGTGATATAGTTTGAACAATGAATTTTGCATACTTAACAAAAGATGATGCAATTTGGTGAACTAATGTTATAAAGACTAAAGTTAATTTTGTGTTTCAAAGTAAGAGATAGAACAATTTGAACATTGATATGTACTATTTTCATAATATGAACAATAAATGTGTCGTTGTAAAACATGAAGCGTGGACTTATGATGTAACGGAGGGAACAAGATTGGCGAGTCATCATGCAGACCCAGAGAACAAAGCGAGTGACTTCAGGGGAAAAGTTCTGTTTTAAAAAAGAGAAAACGTGTCTTGGTATAGCACGTATAAACTTTTTACTATGTAAAATAAAATATGTATTTGTAATAATTTAGAAATTTTTCAATACAATAAGTTTGAATTTGTTACTTGATGTTTTTTGATTAATAAGGCGCAATGTCTTATATTTCAAAATAAAATTAATATGTTAAAGTCGTTTTTGTAACTAGCTAATTGAGATTTATTTGTTTTTGTAAAGAATATACTTTATAATAATTCAATTTCTTTTTATGAGAAGTAAGATTAAACTCTTTTTTTTCCCTTTTTTTTTTATTAAGAAGTTGCAACTGAAGACTAAAGTCAATAAAACTTAATTTTTTAATGTTGAGACTTGAATATAACGGAATAACTGTGTAGGATGTGTTAACTTAAAATATATTGCTTGAATTTTCTTATTTACATGTATTCTTATTATGTTTGTTTGATATAAATAAATAACCAGGGCCGGTTTTAGACATTTTTCTAGTGTAAGCGAACAACATTCCGGCGCCCCCCCCCCTAAAAAACTTATTTGGTAGTAAGGTTACGTTTAAAAATACGAGTAAATATAAATGCTTAAGAATGTCCGAAACGTGCGAAATATGAATAAACATAGAGGCTTAATTATCAGCATGTATTAGACATACTCGCCCTTATTTATTGAATGTAACATTTAAAAAATTAAAAACCAATTACATATATAAAAATACAAAGTTAATTAAGTGTGAATAAATAAATAAATACAACAGTCAGTTTTAAAGAAATTAAACAATTTATTTACTCGTAAAATAACGACAAACTTAAAACGTTTACACTTAACACTGGAAAGAGATTTTCCTTGCTTTCATTTTGGCAAATTCGTTGAGAATGTAGTCAGTGTCCATTTGGTTTAACAAATCATTTTCAATGGCCATTGTTGCCAGTCCACTCAAACGTTCCTGACAAATGGTGGATCTGAGGTAAGTTTTTATTAGTTTCAACTTGGAAAAACTTCTTTCACCACTTGCTACTGAAACAGGGAGAGTCAGAAGGATTCTTAAAGAAACAAAAAACATTAGGGAATGTGTCCATATAATCATTTTTTGTTATATACGACAAGGCCGTACTTGGAGAACTTCCGGGTGGCAACACTGGCGCAAAAATGTTTAGCTCTTCGAACAGTTCAACTCCGTTTACGTCACATTCTTCTCCATCACTCAGAACATTGTGAAGTTGTATGCAGGCCTCTTTCAAAGTCTTCTTGTCCCATGTCTGAAGATTCCTAATGTCATACAGAAAACTAAAACTCTTGCTGTGGTTTTCCATTAGTTCAAACCTCTCTTTAAGTGAGTTGATTGCCTTATCAAGCACCACAAAGAAAAATTTCACTTTGAATGATGCCAGTCCAGACTAATCTATTTGTTATTATTTGTGGTTATTGTTATTTGGGAATAACAATAAATAAAGTAGTAGGAGTATGCGCAAGTTTTCCACCTTACGATATACGATTTACCCTAACTCCTTACTCCTACAATTTGGCAATGTAAATCAACTTCAACCTCTAGTCTCCTTCTTAAATACTGAACATTGGAGAGCGCTTAGGCGCCCCCTTTTGCTATTAGGCGACCGCGTACTTTGCTTACCCCTTAAACCGGCCCTGTAAATAACATGTACATTTCAGCTTAAAAAGGACTTCTATTCTTTCCATCAAGTATTCCATAAAGTACACTATTTTAAAAGAACTTATGACCCTTGAGATTTTAGTATTCATTTTTAAAATTTTTATTATTATTTTAATTTTTGTAAACAAAGCTTTACAAAATGGCGCCCAACAAGATTAGAACATAGCATTTATTTAAAGTAAATTCAACTCCCTCATTGTTACTATTGTTACAGAATACAGTACAGTATGTAAATTGCAATAAGCTTGGAAAACCCCAAGTCATCCAAAATAAATCACTACACTGCACAATACTGTAACACAAACCATACAACTCAACCGCCACTGATGATTAATATTGGAACATGGCCAAAACAAAATACTTGTCATTTGGGGTTAAAGGGAGGGAGTTTGGAGCAAGAATCCACGTTCCAGCCACACACACACACACACACACACACACACACACACACCTCTTTCTTGAAAATACAAACAATAAGTTACCTACTTTCCTGAACAAACACTGTCCCGCCCTTATCTTATTAAATTTAAGAAACTATGAAATACAGATCTAAATATTAGGGTGTTAGTTTGAATTAAGTATTATTTTTTACATTAATTTAATACAAATGTCTAAATGGACCAAGAGAAAAACTTTGAATTAAAACATTCAAATTATCGAGGTTCCACTGTACTTCAATTAGGCACGATTTAGGAAGTCCAGCAAATTATTTTTATTTTCCTGCCATCGTTATAATTTATGGTTAAGTTTACACAACCATTGAGTGAGAGACCTAGCGATTATTTTTTGGCTGAAAAAATAGCATCTACCACCAGAAGTTGAATCTCTCAACTTCTGCATTCAGCGGCATATTTGCCAATTGTTATGAAATTTACTCAATTAATTGTTGAGTACTCGGTAGTGCTGAATGCTCCCGTAATTTGATACTGCACTATATAAAGTATAAGGAAAACTAGGATTCCCTGAACCACAAAAATAAAGAAAACTAAGACTGTATTAAATCCAGTATGTTAATTGTATTACCCAATATATTAAGTATATTTCAATGGCATAGTCATCATCTTCAGAAGTTTACAGCTAAACTGTTTAAAATGAATTATCACTGTAAACCTCTGAGGATGATGACTATTATCAAACTGTACATAAGGGTAATATAATAACCTTACAGGATTTATTTTGTTTCAGTTTTGCTTCTTGTTTTTGTGGTTCGGGGAATCCTTATTTTCTTTCTGTGAATATTGCCACAGTACTCCTTGTGTATTTGATCCTATGAAGTATGTTTAAGCTTACACTATAGTTGGGATCTGCTCAATATATTGACTGAAAAGGCTAAAAAATTGCTGAGGATTTATCCATATATTGAACATTTATAATAGTATATTATACAAACTGTCCCAGAAATTCTGAGATTCAAAAGAAATCTTCATTACATTAATAATCTAGCCTGTCTAAATTAAAAAGACCATACCCATTTCAATTAACCCTTCAACATGGGTTTATTATTATACGAAACAGACCCCCATATGAGCATTTATTTGAGGCTTGCCTCTATTTTTACAGCATATAGTTAAAGATTTCACATTTTTGTTCTCAAAGCTTTGATTTAAATGATTTTGTCACTAAAATAATCAGAAATACAGACACTATAATAAAAATATATTAATATATATCATCAACCCTTCTCAAAATGTTATCATTACAGGCGTCATCACCATTATCAGAAATGTCATAATTATTACGTTCTAGGCCTACCTCTTGCTGAGCGAAAACAATTTCTTCACTGTCACTCACCTCTGATAAAAGATGCTCATCATCATTCAACCATCTATCTATTTCACTGAGTGCTGCCATATTACACAATAATTACAATATGTTTTGTAAACTAGGCCTATTCTAACAATAACACAAGTTCCGACTAACCTAAACTGTAACCACTGATATACAAAAGATATTTCAAAAAATCAAATTAACAATCATAAATTACGAAATTTCTACAAAGTGAACTTTTAAAACACACTCTACACTGTCAAATATAGTAGAACACTGGTAATAATTATATTACAGCTAAATAACACAAGTAATAAACTACTTTGAATGCAAACAAAAGAACTCATGCCATGACTAACCATGTACTGATACCACGGCAGACCTGATCAAAAGTCAAGTTTTACTTTCATCTACTACTAGAGGCAGTTGTTTGTATGAAATCTGATTCAGTTACTTTGAACACCATAAAAACGAAATAGTTCACAAAAACGCCAAAAGATACCACCACACAAGATGGACAGTCGGAGGTCGTACCTTGTATGGCAAACTGTCGCCAGATGCGCTTTTTGCTTGCATATGGTGTAGGGCAAATCGCGTTGAAGGATTAAGTAAATATTTTGATAAAACATGAATATCTTTTTTGGAAGGTAAAGGTAAAAAAAATAAAAATAAAAAAAAAAATTAAACAAAAATAATGTTAATATAAAAAAAAGAAGTATTTATCATTATTATATGCCTACTTTATTGCATAGTAAAATATTAGTAATGTGTTATAGTTTTGTCAAAGAAATTCGACTTTTTCCTTGCACTTTTTTGTTTGCTGTCAAGTTTTACCCACCTTTTATTAAGAGAACTTCAACGAAAGTAAAGCCTAATATCATTCAAAAATTATTATATTCTTATAGCAAGTTATACTGATACTTCGGGAGAAAAATCAATGAGATGTTTGAGGTTAATTTATAGCAGTCCACAATATAATGTAATAAGTGAAACTGACTAATACACAATCGATAGAGAAATAGTGTTTTTGTTCTCAATATGCAGTTCCTAAAAATTCATTGGCTTCTGAAATCGTAGAATTTGAACCTCAGTATTTTCTTCTCGTATTACTAATAGTTGTATATTTTGTCCTGAGCTTTATGTTCTGTTTTACCATTTCAGTTGACCTAAGTTTGGAGAAAAAGTGTTTTATTGTATAACACAAATTACTATATTTTTCAGTTCTTTTATAAATATATATTCGTAGGAAATAAATTTGCCAAATGACTGCAATATACATGATTTCACCTGAAGCTGAACATATAAATAATAGATAATTAATATAAATAAACTGTTTATGTTATATCTGTATTCTTTTTCTTTTTCTTACAAAGGTAGGAGCCGAAATATACACAAGTTTATATATTTATTACCTATATAAACATAACAATTTTTGGACACATTTAAATACTATTAACTGGAAATTGAAAAACTATTGTATTCATATCAATGTTTTGAAATATGTTACCAATTTGGAAGTGCAAGATTGAAAGTATAAAATTACCCTAAAGTAACTAGTTAATAATTTATTACATTTTTTTAATTAATTTTTTTCTTTATTGGTTTTTAAAATGTACTCTGGACCCTAAAAGACAAAAATGGCATTCTAACTCTAATAATTTGATTTTTTTAAATTGTCTAAATTAAAACATGCACATTTATCAAGTTAGAAGCTTGGTATTGTCAACAATGCTGAAAAAAAATTTTATTTTTGATCAAATTTAAAGCTCAAAAGTGGAATTTTTTATTTAAATGAAACTGATATTTTAGAAATTTTGTCATAAACAAGTTTCCTTCTGATGGGGAGGATTTCTGTAATATACCGTAATTTTACTAAATTTGTATACATATGAATACAATATTTAAAGTTAATGGCAAAGTATAGATTTTTTTTTTGTTCTCCAGCCTCCAGAACCTTGACCATCATTTCATTATAATTAATTGTGATAATGAAATTTTAAAAAAAAATGTTTTTAATCTATTTTATACTGAGGGACAAAAAAGTGGTACAGTTTATTGTTTGTCATATTGAAAAAATGTGTTTGATGTGAAAATACAAAACTAACACAATTATTTTTTTCTTGAATAATCAAACTGAATAAAATTTCAAAATAAAATAAACATTTTATTTTTTTTAATTTTAAATTAATGAAATTTGATTGAAAAATGAAGTCTTTGAAAATGAATTGTTTTATCCCTGAGATAGTGCTTTGGTTTTCAGTATTGAGTATTGCCACCTCAAGCTCCAATCACTGCTTGCAATCTTTGAGGAATGCTATCTATCATGTCTCAGATCACCTGCTGATTCATGTTGCCCCACTCTATCTACAGAGTCTGACAAAGCTGTTCCAGGTTCTGTAATGCTCCGCGAAGGTTACTAATGACTCTTCCATGTATATGATCCCTGATGTGTTCTAGTGGATTTATGTTCAGGCTGTATACTGCCCATTGCTTAACATTGATCTCAACCTCATTTAGGCAATCTCTTACCTAAATGTGTGTAGTCAGTAATTATCATGCGTGATAATGAAGTTTGGAACCACAAAGCCACCAAGAAACAAATACATACTCTGACAGGTATGTGCCTGCCTGGAAATTCCTCCCCAAACCATTATTGAGTCATCATGAAAACTGTACATTGGAGAGATGGTATATTGAGCATGTCACTCTCCAGGCTGTCTACATACTCTCACTAGACTATCTGGTGATGTTAGGGAGAATTGTGATTCATTAGACCACAATACTCAACTCAACTGTTCTCTGATTCAGTTAATATGGTCTTGTGCAAATTGTAAATGAGCACAATCTGATAGCATATCTTTAGCCTGTTGCCAGGTGATGTGAGTTTAATCCCACTTCCTGCAGTCTTCGTCTTACTGTTTTGGTACTTACATTTACTCCTCGTATCCTCCTAAGTTTTTTAATTCCTGGAATTTGTTACCCTGTTACAGGCTGAACCTCACCTTATTTTATCCTGTAAGATGGTAACTCATCACAGCTCTATTAATGCTTTGTCTAGAATATCCAGTGATGTTTTCAACTTGATGCAAACTTAATCCACTATCTACTATAGCAATACCTCTTATACAATTTACTACTAAAAGAAGCATCTTAAGAACAAATTGGAAGAATGACTACAATAGTAATGACATTGATGAATGAAGCCAATTGAGCTTCCAGGTAAGTTCAAAGCTGAGAAGAAGCTAAACTTATTTGAACAGTGAGTATTTTGAACAAATTTTATCAAGCAAATCTGAGCTATTAGGGCTTGTATGGATTATAATTACCTGATAAACTGATAAATATAAAAAACATTTACTTTTACAGCAAAATTATCTTTTAAATCAATAAATAAAAATTGTCCCTCAGTGTATATACCATTTATTTTTGTATGACATACTGCTTCTGAACAAATTTTCATTTTTTCTGTATTATGTGAGGTATACATAAAAAAACTTTGTTAGATGATTAAGACTGTCAACTAAATAACTTAAGACTATCATGTGTATGGTAAATTCCATGATCACAATTGAAATGAAATAATTATGTATAACCCACAATTTTTGTAGACCAAATAGCATAACATTATTTGATATTTTGTATCTCTAAACCCCCATTATAAATGTTATTATTGAAAAAATGTAGATCAGCATTGCCAAGTTAAATAAGTACATAGTTATTTCATTTTAGTTGTGTTATTGTGTATAGCCAATAAATAGTCTAGGACTAAATATATATAGAGAAATTGATAGAGCAGATTTTGATAAATTACATATTTTATATGACCCAGGGTTGATTTTAATTTTTTTACTGACCAACCATTAACCAATCAGCATGTTTTTGAGATAGTAACCTGTATATTTTATCTGGGTTCTTAGAGATCACTTCAGAAAAATTTAATCAAAATCGTAATTTTGAAGCAGCTACCCCCAAATTAGGTTAAAAAAATCCCCGCGATGTAACCAAAAAATTTTTACATAGCAATTTTAATGAAAAACGGTACACACATTTGGGTTATAGAGCATTGCACATATGACAAACGACAGACAAACATAATTCCAAAATTACTTTTTTGAAGAGCGGGACCTCAAAATGGACATATTCATAGAAAACTCGACATTAATTTTTGACCTATCACATAAATTTCCCTATACTACTTATTTGCGAATACTAAAAAATGAAGTTGCCTGCATAAATAATCTAATAATTGTTCATATGTTATTAATGTAATCCTAGTTCATTTATAAAAATTGCACTAAAATAAAATAACAAAAACCCATAAAATATATCTACCCTGACGGAAACTGGGGTTTTATTATCTTGCACTTCTCGGTAAGCCTGAATTCATGGCTTGTTATGAAATAAAGTTTAGTATCTTCAAGCAGTTGATAGCCAATTTAGTATAATCAGTTTTATAACCAATACTACACAGTGTATAAAAGGACGATAGGATGAAAATAAAAACAGTTGTAAAAAGAATTACACAAGATATGAAGTAAAAAATTTTAAAGTATTTATTTTATTAATTATAAAGAAACTTGTATGTACAGACTTCTTGTAACAAAAAAATATATATATTAAGAAATGTCACTAAAAATTCTCAATTCTGGATACACACACACACACACATATATATATCTATATATATATATATATATATATATATATATATATATATATATATATATATATATTTGTATTGATTTTGTACATACAAAGAGGTAAATATTGTTCTAGCTAAATGTTGTTAACGCCTTTTACCAAGTATAATATATAACAAATATATAAACAGTTTTACAAATCAAAAGGATTTATTAATATTTCATTGAAGTCCAAGCAACTAAAGATGTTTCCATTTACATTCATTCCATTAATTTGTAGATTCTTTCACAAACGATATCATCAACAGTAAGTACCTACATAAACATAAAAAATATTAGAGATTCCATTTATGTTACAATCATATTAATGACTTACTTTATAAACAAAGTTACCATATTTATTTATATCGTTAATTAATGTTCTTGAGAGAGTTGATCACTTAGAGGCACATTTGTGAAAACATTATTTACACCATTTAAGAAAGCTAACTGTATAAAATAGTAACCATATGTTTCATTTACTGTTTTTGGATCTAACAGAAACTATAAAGAAATATTTTAATTGAAGGTTCAAACCGTTCTTAGGGATAGTATATTGCTTCAGACTCCATTCATCTCTTTATCTTTTATAGACTAATAGTTAAACTCTGAGTTGATAGTTAAATGTTAGAAGAACCAGTAAATCCAGTCCTTAAGCCACACCCAGTGGTATAAACAGCTTAGCTAATTAGTGAAAGCTCCTTGGCCCTATATAGAGGCATTCATAGTAGTAAGTGTGCCTACAATATTCTTACTACCAACTGTTGAAAATATTGCAGACCTATTTCATTTATAAAGACTCAGAGCTTTGTTTAATAAGTTTAGGCTGATATGGAGACTTGTAACATACTCAAGAAGTCTTCCAAAGAATTTGTGATCTGTTTCCTATTAATTTTTAAATAATATATAAATATGGATTCCCAAAAGATACAGTATTTGGTATCTAGGATAGATATTTTGTAGATAGTTTTGATATTTAAAATTTCAGACATTGTGAATTAAACTAAATACTATCACAACTTGCATGTGCATGACTCTTCCTGTTTTGTATTGGGCTTAACAAACTGCCATTTTTAGTTGGTGTAGCATTATAGATATTTAAATACGGGAATGTATGATGACATTCGTTACAAATTTGGCATGTATGAGTGAGTTTGCACATTTAATAGTAAAATTTTTAATAATCGTCTCCATATCCCTAAACTACAAGATGTTTAATACTACTTATATGTAAAAATTAAATGTAATATTCAGAGACGCTGAGTTTTCCTCATGCATTTACTATGGGACTTAAGTTAGTATAGGAGGGTCTTTATCAACTTTGTGTATTATGTATTATGAAGGGAGGAATGGATGAGGTTAATAGAAATAACTTGTTACAACGGAAGGAAGACAACGGAAGGAAGACAACTGATAGGCAGGCTAAAATTAAGGTGGTACGACCAGGTGATAAGAGATTTAAATCAAATGGGTGTGGACATCGATTTGGTTGAGGACAGTAGGGGTGTGGAGGCGGCTTGTCTGTGAGCCAAAATATCAACTGAGAATTGTTGAGCCACGGTAGTAAGTAAGTGTATAATAATAAGTAATAACTATACCTATAGAATTCATCTAAACACAATTTTATAAAATATATTACTGTTTGTTTAAAGTAAATTTACAGATGACTTTTTTTTTTGATAGCCATTTAAATGCTTCTGCATTAAAACTGACAAATGTACCTATCACTACATACATATATTATAATGTGTATTATTGTATTAATACAATAACACTAAGCCCCAGAGTGTAACACTAAGCCTATACTCAGGACTATAGGCTATTATTTATAATTTACTTAAATAGCTTGTGACAACGTATTGTGCTACAGCAAGATCATAATGCAAGAACTGAAATCTGCAATCCAAGCTGATCTAATTGTTTTAAGGTGATAGTTTTCAAAACAAAAAAGCTAAACCTGCTATATAAACTTCAATTTGAGAGAGGAGTCTAAATTTGAAACACTTTTGTTATATAAATATATGAAGTATGTAGTTGAAAATTCAGAAGAATGTTCATGTTTTGTGATAAAACAAGTAGGTTCATCCAATATGTTTAGCTTAACATTGAAAAAAAAATTTTTTTTGTAGTCTTTCATTTAAAAGATATTATTTCTAGAAGACGTTTACTTTTCCACGGTTTATTGTAGATAGGACTATGGAATTTGCTATTAGGGAGGTACATATAATACAAATTTTAATTACAAATTTATTAATTAATGATTGTAATTCAAGAATCATATGACTGATAATAAATATAATAGAACAGTGTTCATTTTTTTTTGTTTTGGAATCTCTCTGTATTGCCTATTTATTATTTGTACATTTATAAGGTTGTGAAAATATTTTACATTGGCAGTGAATGTTTTTAAAATTGATTATTTTCTTAGAAACACAAAAAAACCTTTAATACCTAGAGCAAAATTGACCATTTATTTCAAATTCTACCTATAATCACATCTAGATTTTATAATAAACTTCCTTACAAAAATTCAGAAATGTAAGAACATGTGATCTATTGTAAATAATCCAATCATTGCCAATAATAATAAATACAAAATTAATTGTCATGACTGTGATTGTGAATATATCGGTCAAACTGGGAGATCTATCAAAACTAGATTAAAGGAACATGTATATTGTTGGAAGCATGGTAAAACAGATTCTAATTTTGCAAATCATTTACTAGATTCAGGCCATACATTTGATCCCATTGATAATGTCAAAGTTTTACACATAGAACAGAAAAGTAGGAAATTAAATAGTTTGGAAATTTTAGAAATTAACAGATCTGTTTTAAAATGCCATGCTTCTAACCTGAATGAACAAGTCAATAACCCATCCCCTTTGTTAAAACCTATTGTTTAAATACTTTCTCTTATCCATGTCCCTTTCAGGTAAAACCAGGTCATTGTCCCACCTCTGCTTTCATCCCCACCTTCATTCCTAGATGTTAGTGTTAAGTTGACCTGTATTTTAGTTTTTAGTTCTTAGTTGTCTGACGATGCCTAACGGCGAAACAGCTGTAGCAATAAATTGTTTTTTTGTGAAATTATAAGTGCTTTTTCATTTTTGTTTTGCCTTAATAAATTCAAAGAAAAGTAATTGTGGCTACAGTATTTTGTACATGATTTCCATGAATAAGTTAACCTCAAAGTTACATATATTACTCTCTCCCTTTCAGATTCTAAACTCTGTATGATTAGTAAAATTATAACTTCCTAGACCATTGTTGTGTAGTTTCTTGCTTGATTGTCTTTTTACATTCTTGATCCACCTTTCTACATTTCAGTGTCTAGTAGTTTTAATATATGCTTAGACTAACCTATGTTTTATTTCAAATAACTAGTAAATCATTTTGGACAATTGGAAATAAGTCTTTCTGTGAGCAAAGGTAATAGGATAGCTTAATAAAATGAGATGTCACATAATTCCTTTCTAAAAGAAATTTGTTAATGAAAAGACTATATCTGTACTAACTACATTATTATTTTATTTGAACTCTCAATAAATTTAGTATTAAAATATTTATTTGAAACTTTCTTCTCTATGTGTTACCTGCACATTTTACTTAAAATTTACATTTTTTTAAAAATAAAGAATGTAGCAGTATCACAAATAATTTTTTTTTTAAACCTTGTGATAAATACTTCAAATTCATATTAAAAAAAAACACAAAAAGAAGGATATTTAATATGTAAGCTGTGGGATTTTTTCCCAACTTAGTATGTTGTATCCTACAGTTATAGCCCTACTTATCACATAATTTATATCTTTTATTCATAAAACAGCTCACCATTTTTACTTCATCTTTTGAGAACTCGCGAATGATTGTGGAATCTTTAGTTCCTTTCTGAGTGTGGATCAGTTTGTTTCCATCTTGTACAATTACTGACTTCACTGTACGACCATCTGGTGTCTCTTCATCAAACTCTTCACCCAGTTTGAACTTTATCACAGTGTTCTTAAATGTAGAAGAAGAAGACAATGAATATTCTCCATTGTTCTCAGTCAATTCGATTACTGGTTTCACAGAATTTCCAACCTTGCGAGTCACTATTCCAACACCTGAAAATAAAACAAAGTAATTTGAAAAATGCTAAACATTCTAATTTGTTGATTATATTTTACTTATGAATATACTTAACTTACCTATTTATTTAGTGGTGAAGTAATTGTGGGGGTTGGTGAGAAAAATAACATTGAATTTGCAGGTTTGTATAGAGCATATTTCCCTTAGGAATAAAATGGTTGTTAGTAGTAGTGTTAGTAGTTTTGTAATTAGTAACAAAATTACATAAACTACTACCAAATTTTAAATCTTAGTAGTAGTTATTTAGACTATAGAAGTTCAATAAAATTCTAAAAAGATAAAATGAAATAAATATAATGATTAAAAAGATATAAAATATATACTGAATTACATAATAATTGTAGGCCTAGGTTTGAATTTTTCATGTAGACTCCATTAAAAGGAAGACTATTTTTATTTGATGTAATAGTTTTTTTAGTTTCCTTAATGTTTTAAAAATAATTTCAAAATCTTCAATCTCAGAAAATATCATAAATTTAAACATTTAACTGTAGGTATACAAAATTATTTCTTGCAAAGTCATAGCTGATTAAGCCTTTTGAAGCAAAAATATTGAATAATATCCAAGTATTATATTAATTTATTCAAAAAATTTATAGCTATTTTCACTTTGTTGATAAGTGGTATAAAACATGTTATCATATAACTTATCATATAGCAAGGCCTCTTATGAAACAGACTTTTATGACAAGACAGTGTCTAAATATTCTGTGATTAAAATGTGGTAAAAGCTATTTATATACGAAATTTAACAATGAATTTACAAAAGAATAATGCACAAATTTGTGTCATCAGAATATTATGTTCTTACACAATTCTAAACTTTTATAAAACAAAAAAGTAAATGATATAAAATAATAAGTTTTTCATAGATCATCAGAAAATATCCTTATAGGTGTCAGTTTTTATTTGAAAATGTGCAGGTCACACACTAATGAGTATCAAGTTATTCTATTAACAGGAGTAGTGAAGTTTTGAAATATTTTGTTTTTGTACCTACACCCACCTAAAGAAGTAGAATTTTCAAAAAATTGATTTCCGACCTTTGAAAGTAATTGAGGGTCCATTTTGCCACTATGCTTATTAGGCTAAACTTATTTATTTTGTCCCTAAGTGAGTCACCTTTTCCCAGACACCCTGGTCTTGTTCAAGGAACTCCTGCCTACTGAACTTTTTCTCAATGGAAGGGAGTGAGAGAGAAATTATAAAAAATATTAAATACTATATTTAGTCTAAAAATTATCAATAAATAAATATAACTTCTTGTATGTTATTTGAAAGAAACATAATTTAGTGCATAATTTAATGAAATTTATAATATAAAATTACCTCCTTCTCAGACCACAATCCCAGTCATAAACTAATAAACCATAATTAATTCAGCTCTTCAGGTCTGAAATATAGGAATACTCAAGGCCTAACGAATTACTCAATCTAATTCTTACCACTATCAAATCCTGAAAACCAGAAAACCATGTCAGATATATCCATGAAAATATCAACATCATATTTTCTCCGTTATATTAATATTTTGTCTTTCTTTTTAATGACAGTTCAAACTCGAGTTTTAATGATGGTGTCAAAGAACATTTCGTTTTTTCCTCAATTAATTCTGAACTGTCATTTTTTTTTTTTTCTTTTTTTTTTTTCTTTTTCTTAGATTAGTTTGGGTTTATTAATCTTATATTTCGCCAAAATGTGTTCAATTTCAAAAATCTCCAGAAACCTTTCATAGACGGTTTCTTACTTTTTATCAACAACTCCCAAACTAAAATTTTTGAGCAGATGGCAATCAATCAGCAAAAAAATTGTGCAAAATCATTAACGCCAATTTTAAGAAAATTGAGATTTTGTGTTTTGGTCCTTAAAATAAACAAGAAAATAAGTCCAAAGATACTATCAAGATGTACCAAAACATAATCAAATCTGTCTAAGCGTTCAGGCTAAAAAATATTGTACGGACAAATGACATTTTTTTCAATTCATAGACCCTTAAAACTGATTTATCTACAAAGATGTCGAAGTCGTTTTTTTTTGCCATCACAATACTTTTTATATTCTAAGTACAATAAAAGTATTGGAAGTAAAATGAAACTTAGGGAAATACCAATCAGGAAGGAAATAAATTTTGATACGGTTAACATGCTATGCCTCCTCTCCAATTTACATATTTTAAATTGCAGCTTACATTATTTTAGTCCAGTTTCTTGAATTCTCTTTGAGATAGACTTTCTGTCTAATATATGTATAGGCCTACCCTATAAACTATTTTGCTTATAGACCAAATGTTCACCAAATATTCACAAATTAGAATAGCAACATATTTTGGTTTGTTTTAAAATAGGTTAAGTTATGAGCAAGAGTAAGAGGGGAAATTTCAAAATTCCTATACAAATAACTTTAAAGAATTTTTGATTAGCTATGATACGGTTAAGACTTGATGATTCAAACTAATTTTAAATGACTTTTAAGGGTGTAGTGTTTTTTAGAGTAAATAATTATGTTAAACATTTTCAAATCATTTAAGGGTAATTGTTTATACAATTTTAAAACCTGAGGTTGTATACTCATTGAAATATATCAAAGTTCATTTATTTTATGAATTATTAGCTTAGGCTTTTTGGCTAAAAATTGAGAGCTCATATCTTTAAACTGTTTCATATTTCAGTAAAATACCAAGGAAAAATACTTTTGAAATATCATTTTATATTAATACTGATGATAAAATATGTTAACATAAAAAACCTAAAGGGGAATGAGTTAGTTGAGGGGAACGGGTCTGATACCAATCAGATGAAAAATTAGTTCCTTTACCACAATTGAAGTTCCTCAATTTTCTTTCATTCAAAAGTTAAGAGCGAGGGTGGAGATTTTTGGACATATATATATAATTTTACGAAATGTCCACACCCCATTAATTTAATTTATTTGAAAATTGAGGAATTAATTTTGACATTAAAATATGTGGAGATATGCAGAGGAGAAGGGGAGGGGGGCATTTTATTTGTTCAAATCATCATCATCTAGCTGTACAGCTCAGAGTAAGACCTGACCTCCCTACCAATCCAGTTTCTTATGGTATGTCTCCAGGCATGCATTCCCATCTTTTGCAGGTTTGCCTCAACTTCATCTGCGCTAAGGTTGTGGTTTTCAGAGCATAGGAACAAAACCTATTAAATAAACACATTATTATGTCTGATTATTGACGTTTGTACAGGACTATTTGTCAATTATCACAGGTGTGCACAAATGTAGTGGAGGTAATGTGGTATTCGGAAAAGGAGATGGAACTTAAGGGTGTGTGAAGCCAGCTGGGCACTTTTCAACTCATACTTATATGAATTCATGCGACAGAAGATATAGTATGTGAATGTGATACTTGATAAAAAAATTTATAAAGATATTGTAGCAATTTATATCCTCCTCAAGAAGTCGTACAATAGCAACTGTAAGTAAAAAAAAGCCTAGTTTATGTAGTAAAAAAAATGGGGAGGGGGAGAAAGCATAAAAGCCCTCTGTTATAGTGGAAATAAAAAAAAATTAAAAAACTAAAATAAGAACAATTAAATTTTACATCATTATTAATCATGAAACACTTCAAATTATATCACAAACTAAAAATGTACCCACTTTAATTTTAAAGTATAATTTTTAGCTTAAATAAATATTTGTTTGATAAATTATTATTTTAAAAAAATTAAAGCATTGTTTCCTTAAATAACAACAACAAAAAAATCTATATATTATATTGTGATACACAGTGTTCAACACTCAAGGTATGTTCAACACATAAAGTGTTGAATAAACTCAAAATCTTTAAAACGGTTAAACATAAAAATTTCGTTTTTATATGTTTATAAGATCACATTTACTTCCAATTTTGATAGTTTTAAATTTTGGCAGCCAACTTGGATCCGCCATCTTGAAATTAGGTTTAATTTTTTTAATAGGAGTAGGGTCATGTGACACATATTTTACATTGTTTTTTTTATTTTTTATTCTCAGTTCAATGATGGAATCATTTTTTTATAACTAATATCCTTGAAAAGTTATCAACTAATACAACTACAGAATATTTAAAATCTTCATTTACAGATGGGCAAATGAGTAGGGTACTTACCTTCAAATACGTACATGGTGTAATTTTAAACTTGTGATTTTTGAAGATGCTCAAATTGTTGGGCTAGAGCTATTTGGCAGAGTCCTAAATGGTTATAAAATTCACCAAATTCATTAGAAATTGTGTGATAGGTAATAGAGTTCATTTCTGTTCTTATCCTATTTTGTAGTTCATTTAGCTTTTCTTGTAGGTTAAAAATCATCTTACTTTTTAAATATCCAAATAGGAACTAATCAAAAAGAACAAGGTCAGGAAAAAATACGGCATGTACATGTTAAAGTTAAGTATCCAACTCATTTGTCCGCCTGTAAATTATGTTTTAAATGTTCTATAGTTATATTAGTTGATAACTTTTTAAGGAAATTAATATAAGAAAACGGATTCCACCATTGAACCCAAAATTTAAAAAAAAAAAAAAAAAAAGTAAAAACCTGTCACTTGACCCAATTCCTATTAAAAAAATTAAACCTAATTTCAACATGGTGGTTCAAATATGTCTGCAAAAATTTTAAAAGATAAAAACTGGAAGTAAATGTTGTCTTTATAAATATAAACGAACCAAAGACACATACGTTTATACTAAAAACGAACTTTTTAAGTTGAGCCGTTTTAAAGATTTTTATATTTTTCCATACTTTAGGAACAGTATGTATATATAGTTTATATTTACTTCATCACAAATATTTTTGGGTTTTTTTAAATATTTTACAATGATTTTAAAAATTGTCAACATTTGTAAAAATAACCACGAAAAGTGTTCAATGGTGTATTTATAATTGAATTTATGAACATTTCATTCAAAATGTATTGTCCCCAAAGTCACATCGCACGGACACGTTTTGTTGTGAAAACTCTATGAACCTTGTACAAACAAGACATAGCTTGTTCAATAATTTTTGTTGTACAATGCGAGCAATTTCAGCGGTAAAAATATACAATTACCACGTACTTATTGCACCTATAAAACAGACTATGACTACGGTAATTAAGCATAAATTTACAGATTTACAAAAAAACAGAATTTTGTTTTTATATCACATTTCATTATAAATGTTTCCGTTTTAGTTCAAGGCTGTTTAGGATAAGATTACTAAACTATTTAATTTATCTGCCTTATTTTTAAAGAACTGTAATAATAATAGACTAAAAGACAATAATAAAAAAAGTAATAATTTGTAGTTAAATATATACCTTATGATTACAGAGGCCTATCGTAGCTCTGACATTCATGGCAAATGGAATAACTATTTATAAATTTGTGTTTTATGATGAAATACAATTTTACAGAATAAGCAACTCGATTAATTAATTTTAAAATCAGTAAATAGACTTACCCAAAGCCTTCATGTATTCATCGAACTTCTCACTGTTAAACAGCTTGTATTTCTTGCCAGAGAATTCAGAAAGCATGGCTAAAGTTTTGAACTTAGATGTTCACGAAATGACTAAACAGTGGTGACTGATACAGAGTCTTGACTTTCGACTGGCGACTAATTGTTCCCCTTCGACGAATCACGTGATGATTGAATTAGATTTTATGAACCTTATCGTTCCTATTGAAGTAGAGACTTATGCCTACTTGTATTTTAGTTTACTCTTGTTATCTTACATCCAACAATAAATCCAATTGCTTCTCGTTGGATCTTGATATATGGTTACAGTTCAAGGCGTAAAAGCGTACAACAAATAATATTATCTGAAAACTATGTACTGATTTGTACGAACTAGTCTTGCAAGCTGAGAGCTTAATATGAATAGACAAATAAAATAATAATTTGCTATATTTGTCTATGCTATAAACAAGCTTTGAAAAGTTAGAAAACTTAGACAACCTAGAAAAATGGCTCAGAAGGATTGTCATGGAATTTTCAATGTGCAATATAATGTTCCCTTTAAGTAGTCTAGTTTTACAAAAGGAAACCTAATTTTAAATTTGTGTGTTATTGATGTTTATGCATAAATTAGAGTTATATCTTTTCTATAATTTAACCTAGAAAAACGGCTCAGAAGGATTGTCATGGAATTTTCAATATACATTATAATATTCCCTTAAGTAGTCTAGTTTTACAAAAGAAAACCTGATTGTAACATTTTATGTTAATGTTGTTTACGCATAAATTAGAGTTATATATTTTATATCATTTAACCTAGAAAAACGGCTCAGAAGGATTGTCATGGAATTTTCAATACCTATACAGTATTATAATGTTCTCTCAAGTTGTCTAGTTTTACAAAAAGGAAATCTGATTTAAACATTTTGTGTTAAAGTTGTTTACGCATAAATTAGAGTTATATATTTTATATCATTTAACCTACAAAAACGGCCAAAATTATTTTAATGGAATTTTCAATATAGGCTACAGTATAATGTTCCCTCAAGCAGTCTAGTACTGTATTACAAAAGGAAGCCTGATTTTAACAACTTGTGTTTAATGTTGTTTATGCATAATTTAGAGTTATATATTTTCTATTATTTAACTTAGAAAAACTGCCTAGAATTATTGTCATGGAATTTTCAATATACATTAGAATATTCTCTCAAGTAGTCTAGTTTTACAAAAGTAACCCTGATTTTAACATTTTGTGTTAATGTTATTTATGCATAAATTAGATTTATATATGTTCTATCATTTATCCTAGAAAAACGGCCCAGACGGATTGTCACGGAATATTCAATATACATTATAATGTTCTCTCAAGTAGTCTAGTTTTACAAAAGTAAGCCTGAATTTAACATTTTGTGTTAATGTTGTTTATGCAGAAATTAGAGTTATATATTTTCTATCATTTAACCTAAAAAAAAATGGCCCAGACGAATTGTCACGGAATTTTCAATACACAGTATAATTTTAACTCAAGTAGTATAGTTTTACAAAAAGAAAGCTGTTTTGACATTTTGTTTAAGCTGTTTTGAATAAATTAGAGTTGTATATATCTCCTATCGTTAAACCTAAACACAGCACGGAAGGCCTAGCCGATTGTAAAGGAATTTCCGATATGCTCTTCCTTAGTGTAGATAACTTAAACTATATTAAGACGGCTCCACACACAACGGAAAATCCTAAGGCATGCCTCAAGGCGCCCGGCCTCAAGGGAAATCCCAATGTGTGTATGGAGAATTCTGTTGAGGTATACGGTACCTGCAACTCCGACGCCTGGAGGCCAGAAATCCGAATACAAAATCTCGTTTGGTTTGCCTCTGTTTCTTCGCGTCTCAAGGCAGATCGGGACGTGTGGAGGGGTGAAGGAGGTAGGCCTCGAGGCAACTCGATTACTGGAAAAAATGAAAGAAGTGGAGCCTCTAGCAAACAAAGACTGTGTAATTTAAAAAAATTAATAATATGCGTAGCAGTTTTCGAAAAGAATTTTAAAAATCAAAGAATCGATGAAAACAGTTAGTGGTGGAGACGAAGTATACCAGACAAAGTTTTGGTATTTTGATAGCTTACGTTTCTTGAACGACCAAAAACACCTCGTCACTCTAGCTCCAATATAGACTATCATGAATCTGAGAATGAGTTAAGTAAAAAAGAACTCATAAATGATACTTATTATTTCAGTTTTTAATTACAACCTGTAGATAGGCTACCTAAATTGAAAATTAATAGCATTCTTCAAATTACACTTGTATTGATTGGAATAAAAACATTTAATAGGAATAACATTAAGTTAAAAAAAAAAAAAACATTATATAACTATATATTTTATTTTTCACAATACAATTTTGAACAAAATTTACATCTTCATTTTTTATTTAGTTTATCTTCCTGTAGCCAGAAATCGTAATGTGACACTCAATATTTCATGAGGTGAGATTGCGGTCCTCATTATGGTATCCTTTTTCTGAATGATCAACGTAACCAATGATAAGAGCCTAAGATAGTGTCCTCATCCATGCGCAAATAATTGTGCCAATCTTTCGGGCTGAACTTCAGTTCTTTTAATAAATTTACATGGGAATAAACTTTCCTTTTCTGAAACCAGTCTTTAGTTCACAACTTTCGCTTAACTTTATTTTCACTACTCTTGATTGCTAACAACAAACCAACAACAGCAAGAGCATCATCATCATCTGTTGACGCCATTACGCGAACAAACCAACTGGAGCGCCTCCGCCTCAATGCTGGCCTTCAATATTCCGTAGTGTGTGGAGACCCCCATATTTCTAGGTTCGCCTCGAGGCCGGGCGCCTTGAGGCATGCCTTCGGATTTTCCGTTGCGTGTGGAGCCGCCTTTATACTACATTATAATTATATGAAAGTTGATATGTGGAAACCATATATTAAAGATTTTTAGTTTATTTTTTAAGACTCGGTCTCCTTGTACGCATATTTGTTTAGTGTATTTTATTTTATTTAATTAATTTTTTTAGTGAAAACAGATTAATAAGGAAAGTGGATTCTCTTGGACTAAGTAGTCGTACACAGAAACAGCTTGAAAAGTATAGACGAATCATTTACAGTAGGAAAAACCTATATTTGTTTATGATATAATCAAAGTTTATTTTCGTCTCTTGATATTTACTTCCTAAACCCTCTCAGTCATCATCGCCTTATACAGAGTGTCCCGCGAAGAAACAGAGAGAGAAAGTTTCAGGACGTTATTTATTGATGAAAATAAAGAAACAATTTTATACGAACATATGCCCAAAAATGATAATTTTTTTATTTAGCTGTCATTTTTTGTTTTGAACAAAAAATTCATACCCTATGAACGACAAATGATAGAGTTGAAATTCTGCATGCTACTTAGAGCTATAAAGCCCCAATTTGAGAAAATTTAGAATCCTGTTTTCTTTATTTATTTCAAAATGGCGGCCATTTAAAATGTTTAACATCGAATTTCTCGAAAACCTTTAACGTATAAAAATTTTATTTGCTGTTAATATAGGAAACGTTTTCCTTAGTAGGTTAACATAATGGTTTTCGAGATATTCGATGTTAAACATTTTAAATGGTTGCCATTTTGAAATGAGTAAAGAAAATTGATTAATATTTTTTTCTAAAATTGGGTCTTTACAGCACTAAGCAGTATGCACAATTTCATCTCTGTATCATTTGCAGTTCAATAGATATGAATTTTTTATTCAAAACGCAAAAATTCCGGCTAAATTTCGTCTTGACGGGATTGCCGCGAGCGTACTCACTATAGGAGAGCTCCTGATGTTTCCTATTTGTTTTCACTTACAACTTGGCACTTTGGTTGAAGTGTTTAAATTCATATTTTATCAAAATTTGATAGAAATCGGTAAAGGAGATTTAAAAAAAAATCGATTGTTCTTGTTTACCGGTTTTAATTACCCCCGAATTGTAGTTTTGGGGGTAATCTTTCAGCAGATTTTTTGTGTTTCTATGACATGTAAATCAAATTTTAAGTTATATTTTGTATTGAAATCATATTTAACATGAATTATTAGCAGCTTAAAAAACAATGATTCCAATTTTAAACAAAAGCAATAACAAAAATTTTAAACCCGAAGGACAGACATTCGAACACTCCGATAATATAATACGGATACAACAGCAAACATCTTTTATGAAATAAGACAAATATACATAAATGAATTTTACAACTATAATAGAGTTGATCTTATAGGAAAGAATTCCATTCGACCTTCAAAAGAGGTTGAGTCATTCGTTTGATAGCTTTGTTAAGCTTCATTAAGATACGGAAATAGAGGAGGGCGGGTGTTGTTCTGGACTTTGATTGAGGACTCAACTCTACGTCCAGGGTACACGTTATCTTATCTCAGAACACTAACCTTTCTTCTTATCTCGTAACATGTCTGCATTAATTTAAAAAGAAGATGAAAACCTGTATGAAGACTGTCATGTTGACCTTTTATTTTATATTTTGATACGAACCAGAAGTATAAAAGTTAGTTCAGTATATCTTAAATCTCAGGCATTTATTTGTTTTTCTAAAAAATATACAATACAGAGAAAGTATTATGATGCTTAACATTGTTACTTCCAAGTGATTTTTATATAAGTTTGTATTCCAAATTGGTTATGTACTGTTAAATATGGATTGAAAATATTTTCGTAAGTAAAAATGTAGGTTCCTTAATTTTGGGAAGAGTGAATGAGAAAATTTAAATAATTTAAACACCAGACTGCAGCCAAAGGCGGCAGTACCGATAGGTCAGCTAACCCCTCTGAAATTTGGCAATGAGATCTGGGAGGGTCAAAAAATATATGGGGCTGAATACTAATTTTACCTTGTTTAAAGGCAAACAATCTCTAGATAGTCTAGATCATCATCGCCTAATAATAATAAAAAAGGAACAAAATAAAATAAAATAAAGATTCCTAGTCCTCAAATACCGGAAGAGAACAAGAGTTGGGCAAGAAAGACTTGATAGAAAGCGATCTAACCCAAGACTACACGAAAACAGGTGTATAAAATTATAATCATACAAACATTATTGTTCTAATGAATTATGATTTGTCAAATTAATATTTATACTAATTCATTGATCAAAAAAAATTTAATTAATTTAAACAATTATTATTGGTTGTTTCCTTATTTGACATAATCCTTAATTGAAATGTTTTAGACAGAAGATTTATTAATTTCAGTAAATTAATACGGTAACAACAAAAAATAAAATAAAAACATTTTGGCAATTAAATTCAAACACTAATCAAGGTTTATTGAAAATTTCTGTTGTGATTGTTGTAGAAAAACAAGTATGAGCATGTTATGGAATTAAAAAAGATAACAGTTTTGTTAAATAATGTGCATTTATTCTTACAAAATTGTAGTCTTCTTGTAAAAACAATGTTTTTTTCTTACTACTCTCTCTCTCTCTCTCTCTCTTTGTTGGCAACCTCTTCGAACCTCCACTGAAATACAGTATATTTTACTTTTGCAGATATGTAGTAGTATAGAGAAAGTTATGCGATGAGTAAAAAATTGACATCAAGTGTTTTGCCATATAGGTTTTTAAGTCCCCTGAGTCCAAAAAATAGTTTTTGGAATGATGTCTTGGCAGTCTAGTGTTTGCCTGATATGTGGGTATATTTTGGCCATATCTCAAGACATTTTTTCAATAACACAAAATTTAGGGGTATCTGCCATAAGAATAAACACACAAAAACAACAAAAAATTGACTACGAGGTTGTTATAAAACACGTAATTTCTCCAAATGGGCTCTATTTCAAATTTTAGTGAAATGTGAAGATTAATAACCTAAACCTGTGTGCAAAACCTCAAATAAAAAAATATTACAGTTCAAGATTAATTGGCAAAAAAACAAAAATTAAAAGCTCGATTTTTAATCAATATGGCTTACGCTGTTTATGGCATAAGTGAAACAAGTTTAGACCCTTATGTAAGAAGTCCTAAAGTTCATTTTTACTTTTTGATTCAAACTACCGAAATGACAATTTTTTGGGGACGGTTAGGTGAGATAGTTTGTGAAATGTTTTCGTAGTTTATTTTAAATAGATAATGCCACAAACCTTTTACAAATTTATTTAAATAACATTAAATAACCTAAAATCTTTATATTGTAAAAAATTCAGCCTTCTTAAAATTATAACAAACCGTCTGTAAAGTAGACTTAGCTATAGTTATAATGTTAAATGCCTGTTGATTAAAGTCCTCAATTTTAAGATTGTGGTAATTGATCTTTAACATTGATTCTATTGGGTGCATCAGTTTAAAAAAAAAGGTCTGATAAATTTTATAATGTACAATAAGTGCATCATTAATTATAGAAAGCAATATAAATTATAGACAATGGTTTAGATAAAAATTAGAGTTGCAAATTCAAATCCCCCAGATAGCTACTTCATACTCTGAAATACTTGTTTGAGAAAATCCTAGAGATAAAACAAAAAAAAATTAAAGATACTTTAGATTTTAATGTATACACTAAAAATATGAGATGTGGCTATAAAATAACTAGAATGTTTTAAAATATTTTATTCAACAAATTACATACTAACGCTCCAGCACTACAGGATGATGTGACACCTGACTTTCCGTATCAATGAACACCAGAAATGTCTAAACAAAATTCTTATTCCCAGCATCTTTCTCAGCTTCACGGTCTTGCTCTTTTCCTCTGTCCACTCATACTTCCATCAACAATCCTTCTTTGTGTCTTTGAACTGTTCATTCTAACAAGATGGGTCCCTCCTTTTTTGGAATCTTGGAGAAAACTAAATCAACAAATTACAAAATGGAAATAATTCCCCTTCAATGTACAGTGCAAATCTTCCATTGTTGTAAGCAATACTCCAGGTCATCTTCTGACGAGTCTTCATAAATTCCATTGCCACTCGACTGCATCTACAAACTCGAGACAGGATTCTTTTATTGCAGGCTTGATCTGTGTAATAAAAAATTACACGGGCTATGTCAGGCAAGTATGTTCCAATACAGAGATTTTATGCTTCACAAAAAAGTCTTGGTAATGAATCTATAAGCTGTTCTTCCACATTTCAGCTATTTTTCTTTTCATTTGTTAACAAAGAGCTTTCAACACCTCCGTGTAATAGACCTGACTAACAGTTTGACCAATAGGCATCCAATCAAGATCAGTAATCACTTGGATATAGAAAAAACTTACCATTGCTTTGAATTTGGACTTTTTCATCTATGCTTTCTTTTGTCTTGGTGAACTGGAAGTTTTCAAATGTTTCAATTCGCGCCTAGTTTTTTTCTGATATGGAAGAAACTAATCTTTTCAATATTTTTGAGAACGTCAATTAGATTTCCGTTCTGTTCAGGAGTGAGGTGTCTCGGTAACATTTTCAACCACACTTTTTTCATTTAAAAATATTAGTGTAAAATCTGTCTAACAATAACTCAGTAAACAAGAAAATTAAATCTGTGTAAATTCAGCAACTGCTCAAATGATTAGACGAAGAGTTTTTCAAACACTGACTTTTCGAATGTATACTTTTATTTTTGATGTATGGGGACGACCAAGGCTCGAATCGTTTTCATTACTTCCTCTTTCAATATTTTAAACCATTCAAAAATCTGAGTATGTGATAGATACTAATCACCATAAATTTCCTTCAACAAAAAGTACATTTCTGTGGCGAATTTTTCAAGTTTTATGAAGAATTTCACAATGATATGTTGTTCAACGTAAACACTTAACATTATTCCGACAGAGCTCAGATAGTATAATTGTTTCAAACAAAGGCTACTGCTGAACTATTAGTTGTACATGCTTGAAAATTGAATGGTAGATGGAGGGAAGAGTGCAGATCAAACCTCCACACTACTTGCTGTTTTCAAGTCACAGGAATCTGGCACACAAAAAATCAGTCTGTTTATTTTATACCCACTCATTGGATTTAACTTTGTGCTTTATCCAATCATATTCATAGCTTGATTTCAACAAAATATTAACTCCTAGCCCATTTTATTAGTTTACTAACACTAATAAGAGTAGTATCTTGTCCTGCAACAAGTCATCTTAGAACAAATATTTTATGTTGTTACTATCAAAAGTTCACTGTCCTGCATACAAATGAGACATCTACATCAAGCATAACAAATCGTAATTATTATAAGAAATTGCAAAAAAATTAATACCTTTTGTGCAGACATGTTATTCACATATTTTCAATATTAGTGGCATTTTTATTAATAATAACTGGTTCATAATTTTTTTTCCCTTATAATTCTTATATGCTTAGTCTAAAAGATGTTACATCCAGCATTCCTCCTCGTCTCACATGGTTCAGCACTGTTGATTTCATTTCAGATAAAAACTTAAAGGTTTGGCATGGTTTTCTTTGATTATGACTATTTAGCACATTGTAGATCAAGCCATTCTGGTCTGACCAGGAGATAATGAATGGAGCATTGATTTTACATAAAAAATAGATGAACCATCACCATAGTATTGTCTGAAACTCAGAAAATTAGAGGCTCTAGTAATGCTATCTAACCCACTTATGGTAACTAGCATTATAACCCACTTCTTCTACAACTAGCATTATTCCGAGCTACAACTGTTAGACTCGAATATTGAAGCCTCACATTATATTGTATGCTATAGGTACTTCTTCTCTTAAATATAAATTCAATGGTTGAAGTCAAAAATATTCTAAGATTGTTATAATTTATAATAGGCTTTTACATGTTTTTGTTTGTTTGTTTAAATCAAGAAATGTTTAACTTTTTAAGACCATGAAACCAATTAAAACTGGTAAACTCAGCATGAACAGTACAGCTTGTTAACCTGAAAGTTAACTGGGGTTTGCACAATATATTTGTATAAATACATTCTGCTCATAACGTAATAGCAGTTGTTTAGAAACCGTATTGTAATTCACCACATAAAGTTATTACAAAATATTTTAGTTTAAAAAATGTTTATATATACATTAAAAAAATTAAAACAAAAAGGTTAAATATAATATATATATATATTAAACAAGGAATGATCGCATTATTGTATTACCCTAAAAATATCTTTAATTTGGTTTACAACAATATTATAATTCAAAGTATGTCAAAATTATGAATACACTTACAACAGAAATAAAATATATTGTAATCAAAATTAACTCAAATCAATAATAAACTTTATACATGGAATATTATGTATATAGTTTCCATGCTATGTCTATTATCACATGATAGGAAAAATGAAAGTCCAATTGTATGAGCACAACATTCATTTCTGGAGAATTCATACTCACAAATAATAACTCATGGAGATATGATACCCCAAAATTTGTTTTGTACGTTCACGATTGCTAATATAAAAATGTTGCAAAAATACTACACTAACTCTATCACACATCTACTAATACTCAAAGTTCAACTAAACAAAATTATTCGCCACAAAAATGTGCACATTTAGGCTGTAGAGCACTGAGATATGACAGATAAATGGCATAGCTCTAAAAAAAATGTTTGACTCAGGGGACCTCAAAATGGATATATCTTTAAAAAACTGGACATTGATTATTTGAGCCATCACGTAACTTTTTCTATACTATAGTACATATATATGAGAAAATAAAAAATGCCATCAATCACTGAATGGAAGTTTATTTTGAAATCCCTGTATCCGAAATGGTTTGGTAGATTTTCCTGAACTATTCATAACTAACTTTTGAACAACAACGATGTACATCAAAATGTTAGTTTGTCACCATTCCAAATATTGATTTAATAATAATAAATTTTGAGACTTACCGTCGTACAATATTCTATTTTCCTCACCGTATTACAACAGCCGTTTCTGCTATTCAACCATTTTCTTCCAGTTTCATGGCAACTATTGAAACAATGTTCATTTCGCTGATACCTGTTCTGAAATACATGACATTACCTATGCAGTTATCTGCAGCCAAGCCTAACATAACAAATTTTGTATAAATATATTTATATGAAATGAATATCATAGAACAAAAAAAGGACCAATATAGACTATCCCTGAGTGGTCAACACAACTAAAGACTATATACAAAACTTGATCAACAGAACCATATTCTAACAAGTTTTTTTTTTTTTAATGTTTTACGTTCATCACTTGATAACAAGAGAGTTGACCCACACTCTCAAAATGTGTGTATTAATTACACACACACACACACAAATGATGGCAAAATCAGAATAAATTATATCAATATTATGAACAATACATCTTTATCTAATAACTTTAAAAACAGAAAATTAAATCTAGTCTAATTCATTAACTATTCCAGCAAACTTGGGTTACGCGAAAGAAGAGCATCAAGCTTCATAAAAAAGGCCAAACAGGAAAGCAATTTTATATACTTTATAAAATGTTTTATTTTGATTAACAATAACAAAATCTTAATCCTACAACACCAAACCTACAAATACAATGATTTCAATACCAAAAATACAAAATAACAGCAAACCTCTTTTCAATCAATCAAATTTTACAAATAATAATTATTTAAAAAAGTACACATTATTTATAATAAAAGTGCATAGAACATAATTGTGTGTATTTGTGTTTTAATACATAAATTATTATGTTTTATATATAAAATTATTTTGTATTCCAAGGTCTAGCAGTGAATGATGTGCATAGAACCTTCTTGATGCATTGACAATGGTGGCAAGTAGAGAATTGGCTGAGAATTATGAACTTGGTAACCAAAGATACAATTGGACAGTTTGAAATCAAATAAAAAATCACATTGTTAGTATTATTTTCTATTTCTGTTAAAATATCCCAGTGAATTATTGCAAGTCTAGTTATAGGTTGTTAGATTTATTACTAATAAAAAATAAAGGTCTTCCACTCTCATGTCTGTGGGTAACATCAATTTAACACAAACACAATTAATTATTATAATATTATTTAAATAAGTATTGAGCATAAAAACACATATTCCAAGAGATCACTAAATTACAATGTTATAGCTACAACAATGTATACATTGTTACAATAATAATGTATGTTATTATATTACAATGTTATAGCTACAACTGAAGCCCCCATAGATTGCGTCTTTCTTCCCATAGATCAATTAAATATGTAAGACACCTCAGCCAGACCATACACCAGGTTTACAAAAAGTCCCGCACCGGTTTAATATTTTTTGTTTAAATGACACTGGAAGGCTGAAAACCTGTACTCACACTATGAATGTAAAGTACTATTCTTGCACACCATGAGTTACAGTGTAGGACTAGAGGGGAGGGGGGACGTCCCATAAGAAGTACAAAGAAAATCTTAAATGAAAGCACAGGCTGAGTTGTACATCATTTTAAAGGGTTTTACTGGCAGTTTAATGTCACAAACCGCACTTCAAAAGGTTGATCCCGTATAAAATGGCAGATGTTCAAAAGTTTGACTAAAAAAAGGCGATGTTTACTTATCATATATTTTCAGAGTAAATGTTTGAATTGTTCTCGTCCGGTGATTTGATAGTTGGAAAGACACATAAAAAATATTTACAGAATTTTGCAGGGAACTGGAGGAAGCATTGAAGTATTCCTTGTCTTGGAGACAAATCTGGTGAACACGCTGGCCACTGTACAGTTCCCCGCCTACCGATCAACTGTTGTGGAAAAACAGCGTTTTAATATGTTCTTACTTGTATGCTTTAGTGTGGTGGCGCTCTGTCCTGTTGAAACCAGATATTCTGAAGATTTTCTCCAAACATGTTTTGAAGTATTGGCATAATATCATTTTGGAGCAAATGTTGGTATGATGGAGCATTTAAATTCCTTTCAATAAAGAAAGGACCTACCAATTGGGTATCAACTTCATAATGTATTTTTGTAATATGACAAGTATAAATATTTATATTAGCATTCTTGTTTTGATTTATTAGTGCGTTATGATTGTGGCTACTAATAAAATGTTTGTCTACAACCAAGTAAAACCTTTGAACATCTGCCATTTTGTACTGGATCAACCTTTTGAAGTGCAGTTTGTGGCATTAAACTCTGCCAGTACAGCCCTTTAAAATTATGTAAAACTCATCCTATGCTTTCATTTAAGATTTTCGTTGTACTCCTGATGGGACATTTCCACCTGATCCGATGCTGTCACTCATGGTGTGCAACAATAGTTCTTTAGATTCATAGTGCAAGTCCAGGTTTTCAGCTTTCCAGTATCATCCAAACAACAAATATTAAACCGGTGCGGGACTTTTTGTACACCCGGTATACATATGTATTGTTAACAATATTACTGCCCTTTTCTTTTAGCTCTGCCTTTTTAAACATATTAGTAATGTTAGATATTATTTCAATTAGATCATTAATGACACAAATGTGTGGTAGCTTCCTAGTGTGTATATAAGCCTAATAATATATACCTACACACACACACACATACTGAAAATTATACCAAGTTTCTGTGGAATATACCTTTGTCTATATATACAGACAAAAGTATATACAGTAGGACCTCCATACAACGAAATTGAAGGTTCCAAAGAAAAAGTTCGTTACATAGAAATTTCGTTATAATGAAATTGTATTTTTTAATTTTTTATTACAGTTTAAAAAAAACAGAAATACTGCAGTATCTAACTTGTGTTATTTTTTGTATTAATTGTAAAAATAGTTGACTATCTTAGAAGCAGCTGATTATTTCTTTATAAAGTTTGCCGACTAACGTACCGAGTTAACTAATATTAGGGAGGGGATCGTGGGAACTAGTAAACAAATCCTATTCTCCGGAAATGTACTTTATGCAATTCTCGGAACTAGCTTACTTTTTTGTTTTCTATTGAAGAGTGCCGACAGACACATTCACACGCGGCTCGGCCTACCTTCCGCTAATGGTTCTTCTATGAATCACCAACTAGCCCTTGTGCTACAAAATCAATTTTTTCTAGATTTTACCTTTACCTAATTTTTACTCTAATTACTGAACTCTAAATATTATTTCTCGCAAAATGAGTCCAAACACGGTACAATTATGACAACTCTAACCGGTTTTAGTGAGTTAAAAACTAGAAAATAAATAAAACGGGTCCTTTATCACGTACGGTATTTTATATTGTAATAATCAGACGTCTTTAATATAATAGTAATCAGATCAATAACAAGGAAACTGGTTAAAATTATTAAACTGTATTTTTCTTTCTTCTCCTCCAGCTTCCTGACACTTCAAAATTGCATCCTTATTTTTTATAACTGTTGAGAGAGTGCTTGGAGGAATTTCATACTTCTGTGCTATAAGTTTCTTCTGTATGCCGTGCTCAACATCCTTTAAAATGTTAATTTTATCTGCTACACTTAAAGCCTTCCGTTTAGACATCGTGAATGCTCTGTTCTCAATGATAACTCAGTCTATACTGAGATCAGATATACAGACGAGCGCCGCCAGTACCGCCAAGGTGGGGAGAGAGAGGGGGAGTGCGGAGACGCAAGCTGTCTGTGACTCATACTAATTCGCTGACAGATGCAGGTTCTTCTATGGAGCCTCTCCTTGTCACCATTACATAAATTTTAATAATAAAAATTACTTTTTGGATTTTTTCGGACATTTTAATTCGTTATATGGAAGATTTTCTTCGTTATATGGAAACATTTTTAAATGGAATTTTATTTGTCTTTTAAAAAAAAATCGTTACAGACAAAATTCATTATATAGAAGTTCGTTACGTAGAGGTTCTACTGTATATATGTGTGTGTGTGTGTGTGTTATAACGGACTGAAAAAATTCCAACTGCATTATAAGTTGCATTTTATGAAAAAATAATAAAATCTTAAAATATATTATGTTTAACAGTATAGTGAATAGGGTATAGATATGTGACAACTGAAGAGGGATATTGCCAAGGTCTCACTGACCTTGGCAATTCACAGACCTGTCTCAACAAGTAAGTGACAGGTAATGTAAAAAGAAAAATATATATAAAAATTAATTTTGAAAAAACTTGTAATTATTTTGATTAAATTAGGTTAAGCTGAACTGAAAAAAGAAATGTTCAAAGAAAATTGAGAACAGATATAGAACAAAAGTTAGAAAGATAAATGTAATCTATTCGAAAACTATAACTCGTAAAACTAAAGGTAGTGAAAAACTAATTATGGGAAGCCATTAAGAAGTGGGGGGGATTAGTACATAATATAACAAATAATAATAAAACAATTAAAAGGGGAAAATCATAAAAAGGGGTTTAAAAATCATTCTTGAAGGGTTTTTTCATTAATAAAAAGAAAAGGAGTTAATAATAAGAAAAAGTAATAATAGAATATGATAAAGAATGTATGGAACTATAAAACTAAAAAATTAAGAGTCAATAAAAATAAATAAGTTAGGGGTAATTAAAATTGGAAAAATTATTTAATAGGAAAAAAAAAAAAACTAAAGTAACAGGTTAAAATACAATAAAAAAGCATTGAAATGTAGTATTAAGAATTGTTTGTTGTAAAATGACCAAGCATGGCGAATGAAAATAATTAAAGGGGGTATTGATCAAATAAAGTAGAAAGTAATAAAACGCTAAGTTCAAAAGCGTATAACTTCGAGGCTGAGAGACAGATCAAAAAAGTTGATATCATCATTATAGAGCAGTGACTATAAAAGAAAAACTTTAAATTTCCAAAATAGAAACTCATCAAAAAATAAATTTGGAAATTTAGAACAATCCTTCAAAGTGCGATACAAATATAACCAGACAGCCTACAACTACAAATCGAATTCATGTCAGACCAGTGAATCAAGAGCAACAAGAATCTGCAAGAAGAATCAAGGTTGATCAAAGGGTTCAGGAGTTATGGCAGTTTGGAGAAAAAAGGGGATAAATTTGTAGTTAATTAAAAATAGACAGGACCAGACCGGTGCTAACAGGAGTGGATATGAATGTTAACACAGTTTGGAGTAAAAGTAGAGGGGAAAGGCTGCGAAACCCAGCAAAACTTAACAAAAGTAACTGAATTACCAACAGATCAAAATCAAAACAAAAGGAAAGGGTTAAATGAATACTACTGCATCAAAAAATGCCTAAGGAACACGCTTATGCAGAAAAAACAAGAAAAAAGCCAACCATCGTCTACTAAGAAAAATAGAAAAGAAATTTGACTGAATAAGTTTAGTAACGTTGGTACATGGAATTCCCTAAAACGGGACATCCAAATTTGACGGACGTCAGTTTGTTACTCGTTCAACAGACCTCATCTAGAACACAAATCGGAATGCAGTCGAATCCTAACCATCCAGGCTTACAACTATACTTGCAACTATCCAGGACCAAGTTATGAAAAGGAGCTTAGAAAACTACCTAGATCCTCATAGTGTTGAAAGTATCAATTTTGATAGTTGGATTATTCAACTAAATTACCTTTTTGAAGACAACAAGTAAATTCAAACAATAAAACTGAATTCAGATAAATTTTTCAACTTTTTATAATTTAATATTGGGGGGAAATTTTGACTTACTAAATTCTTTAAATTTTTAATTTTATTCGCATTGCTTGAGTCCTATAGGATAAAAATGTGTTAAAAAATATAAGGTGTTATATTTTAATGTGTATAGATAAATATTTTATGTAGATTATATTTAATTTTTTGAAAATTTAATTTTGGTTCATTTGTTTTTTGAAAGTTAAGAATATTGTTTTGCTTAGATATACAAATTGATTTCTAACAAATATAATTTGTTAATCTTACTAAATAATAATTTGAATAGTAAATTTTAATTAAAAGTGTAGTGAACCATTTATTGTGTCTTAAGCTTCTTGAAACTTCAGGTGATATATTTGTATTTCTGTGCTACGCTCTAATTAGGTTAAGAAATTTACATGTATGAATTTGTGTTTTATTAATAAAAATTGTGAGAAACATTCCTCCACAAGGCACGACCTTGATTTAAGAATCAACAAAACTAAGGGTAAATTAAAACAAAGTAAAGATAAAAGAAAAATATATAATTAAAAACAAGTTTTGTTTTAAATAAATTAAGTTTTGATAACATAAATCACGACCTGGTAGCTAGTATAAAGTTAAATGACAGAATATTAAATACCAGCAATCGTCTTGAATGTGATCGACATCCTTGATTAAAAAAGTAAATTCAAGCTTAGGAGACAAGCGTTTCAAGTCACAAATATCTTGCATTTATATTGTCCCATGCAAAGTAGATCGTTGCTAGTGGCCTACCTGACGTGGGATTTTCTTGTGATGGGCACCCTGATTGCGTTGAATGGTGTGTGTGTGTGTGTGTGTGTGTGTGTGTGTGTGTATGTGTGGACCAATAACCTGTAAATAAAAATTAAGAGGGAGTTAAATTTCTGCAAAAACCAGGCTCTATACAATAGCATACAATAGTCTCATTTCTCAATAAAACAATTCAAGTTTAAAAGACTCTACACCTTACGAATGAAGAAGTGACTTATCATGAATGCTTTTTTAAAGTTGAAGTTTCTTGATCCTGCAGACATTTTTTATTAACTGCAGAAAATTGCTAAAATTTACAGACGGTTTGTGAAAAACTAAATGTCAATGAAAATGTTCAAAAGAAAAACAAATAATAATCACTTTTGTAATATCTATATCATATCACAACAACTTGACAATATCATTTAATCAATTTACTTGACAACTTATGTTCCAGTACAATGACTAGCACCAATTGATTAGGGTTGTATTGAGTGAATAACTGAGCTATTAATTTGTAAGTTTAACATTATTGTAACAAATCTATTGCGACTAATCAAGAAGACCTTAGGATCCTCTTGTGATTTGAGGAAGCATGGTTTGAGAAACATAGAAGACATGTGCGTATACACACAAAAGCACCCAATCTCAATAAATCTACAAAATTTATATCTCCAAATCAACTTTTTCTTAAATCACAACTATTATTTTACTAAAAAATAAATAAAAAGGAAAAAATACTAATTTTTTTTTTAATGACAATAGATAAGAAAATACTGCATATATAAGAAAGAAATATATGATATCCAACTTTACTGTATTTAACAAAAACAATTTTTTACTATTTCGGAAACTAATATATATACTACACAATGTCAAATTAACAATAATTATATTCCGTTAAATATTTTTAAGATTACTGAAATAATAGTAAAATTGATATTGTAATATTACTTTCATAGTTCTTTCTTGTTTAGAATCATACTAAAATGTACAAGAGAGTTAGTACAAACAGAATAGTTTTATATAGTTTATAATTTGAATACTAACTAATTAAATTCTAACTACTAACTTAAATTCTAACTAAACACTATGATTGACAATCATACTGTTTTTTTCTTTTTTTTCCTTTTCTTTTTCTTTTTTCTCTTCCCTATTAAAAGGCAGTTTTATAGAATATTATTTGATCTGGTAAGAAAATTACATATTTTTTCATATAATAAAGAAATTATACAATTCATTTAGTTCAAATTTGAATACTATTTATGTAATATATTTCAATTAGTTCTTAATTTGAACACCATGTTTGACAATCATAGTCATTTTTTAATTCAAAAGTAGTATTACAGAACAATTATTTGGTCTGTTATAAAAATTACATAATTTTTTCATATAATAATAAAAAATTAAAAAATACTATATTTTTTATTATAAAGTACAAATGATCTTAACAAATAGTTGTATGTTCATTTTGAGTGTAATTCTAAAATGGGTTACTATTTTTTAAACAGTTATTTAATAAATTATTTATTTATATTGTTTATGAAAGAACTTTACCTTTTGGAAACATCAAATTACTTTCAGATTCTGATAACAATAACAATGAATATTTCTTTCTTCACCTACAAGATAATATTTACAAATTACAAAATACTTAAAAATAGGAAGTAATAGACTTATTTCTTAAACAGTAATTAACCAATGAATTTCAGGCATACCATTCCATTTATAAGAATTTTGTAGGCCTAGTAGTAAATCCCAGATAGCTTAGCTTAGTAACTAACAGTAATAACTTTGGTGTTCCTTAATTTTTCTTAAATGAATTAAATCAGTAAATTAAAATTCTCGGGCTTGATCTCATTCTTGTCTCAGGAATACAACTCTCATTTTCGCCCTCTAGTGGAAAGTTTGTATTCTCGGTTTTTCTTGATCTCAATAATTTGTGTTGAAAAATGTTTCATTCTCATATAGCTTTAATAATCAACAATGACAATATTTGATTGCTAAAATGTGGTTAAGAATTAGTCATTCAGCAGCAGATGATGTATGTATGCTAAAGCATTCATTTTACATAATAAATAAATCTATCTATGAGCAATAGTATGAGTTGAAGAGAAAATTAAAGGCTCTAGTCTGCCACCTTCCAATTTCTTTTCAAACCAACATCATAATTAATACTATACCCAGCCCTCCAAATACTTTGTTTAAAAGACATTTAGTGAATAAAGCAAACCAAATTAACCATAAACTCATTAATTCAAACAAAAACAAAAATGTGGGTATCATTTGTGTTAACTTTATAGATGACAGAGTTTCATCATCTCATTTTACAAGGGATTTTTTTGTACTTTACATTTGAACAGACACTGTAAAACAATGGTATGCAAAAGGTTGATAGAGTTAATACAAAATTAAAACAAACAAATGCACGAAGAAAACATTTCTGGAGAAATGGTTGGAAACAACTAAAGGAACAGAAAACAAGGAAACAATCCAAAATCCAAAGTGTTGCTAGTGAATTTCAGCAGGATAAAAGACAGAAAACACTACTTGAAAGATGGCTAATGAAGGGAAGGACTAATGCACTGTGTAGTAACCTAAAATCAGTCTCTGGTGCTAATAAGATTTTTTTAAGCAGAAAAGGTCCCAAGGGTCAACAACGTTAAGCAGTGCAGAGAGGTCAGATGTAATAGTGTTATAAAAATGTTGTATTCAAATATTCAGGGACTTAAAGGCAAACCAGATATATTGCAGAGTTTCATTATTAATAATAGTGAATATCATTTCTTATGTTTAACTGAGCATTGGCTCATAAAAGATGAATTACAGTGTAATGTGGTTGATGGATATTACTGGAGTATTAACTTCTGTCGGTCTACATTATAAGAAGGAGTTCGGAAATTCTTGTTAAGAACAATATTAGTAGTAGTTGTATGGATCTTTGTTGGTTGAGTGAAGAAGTTAACTTTGAAATTTCTGGAATTCAGATGAAAGATGTGAAATGTCTGATATTTTCCTTGTATTGATCTCCTAGTGGTTGTACGGAGATGCTCCTCACAAAACTGGATAAGCTGTTATACTATATAAGCAAGTGGAAGGACTATAGTGTGATGATTGGTGGTGACATAAATCCTGCTTTTGATGTCACTAGGAAAAGTAGAAAAGTAATAGATTTAATAAATTTACTTTAAACAATACGGATTTACATATGTAAATGATAAACCTACTAGGGTAATGGCTTGTCTGGACAATATGTTTACCAACATTTGTATAAAACACTTTGAAGTTAGGATACTTAAATTTTCATTTTCAGACCATGACATATTGAGTATAACTTGTAATGATTATGTAAGTAATATTATAGATTCAACTTATACACTAAACATTGCAGTGCCTAATTGTAATGTAAACAATCTTTGTGATGGTCAGGCATAATATGATTGGAAAAAATTGTTAACAAGTTCAGAGTTAAATAATGCCATCTTGAAGTTTGGTTATCTTTTTATCCTTACATAAATTTTTCTAACATAGTGAATTTGTTTGTTAAAGTTAAAAGAAGAAATGTAAATGAAAGTAATTTGACTATGTATAAAAAATATAATAATTGGTATACAAAGAGTTAAAATAAATAAAAAGTTGTATCTTACTGTGGGAATGATCTTTATAAGACTAAGAGTATACCTGAAGTAGAGACATTTGAATAAGTATAGAAAAATATATGTAAGGGGTGTCCAAGAGGCTAAGCATGAATATAATGCTAAGTTTATTCAGAACAGTGGTAATGAGTGCAAGACAGCTTGGTCAATTGTTAAATGCATATCAAATTATGTAAAGGTATATAAACAAATACCCCTATTTAATAAATACTTTGTTGATATGGTCAGTGAAATTAAAAATAATATCACTAAGCCCTTTATCTCCTCACAAGAACTAATTTCAAATTATAAGATTCAATTTGTATGAACACCTATTTTCCCAAAGATTGATTTATTTTAAGAAGAATGACCACATTGTAAAAGATTGCTTAGAGGAGTGTACAATTCGCTCAACGGAGCAGTTGACCTGAACCAAGTCTAGACCTGACAATATATTCAAATAAAGCCAATAACTGGTACTTAGTAACTGCTACTCTAGAGTAACAAATTATTCCTGCTATTGAATGGTAATCAAGATGTAGGCCTAACTCGTAATTACTGTCTACTACTCGTTGTTTCGTTATTGTACAAAAACTCCGTAGGCCAGTTATGATGTGATGCAACTACAGTACCTTACATGATCTTATACTGCTACCAGTTGAAAATATCAAAGTTGTGGATTGTCGCTCTTGATTGGCTTTAAGTGAAAAGGAAAGTTTAATAGTGTAAACTTAATTTTAAATTTGGAATAAATATGTCCATTCCGGTGAAGAAAAACAGACAATTGCGAAGTTTAAATTGGAATTTTTTATTCCTGATGTGTTACCGCATTTGGTTTTTTACAATATTTGTAGACAAAATAATGGTTATGCTTGTTAAAGTGTTTTTGAGATTGGTACGTTTTCAATAACGTTTAAACAAATAGTACAGCAAGTCACAGTAACAGTAAATCACAACTAAAATTAACAGTTTTTTTCTGTAGCAATTGCAGTTGAAATTATTTCCGTGAAATAATGATTAGTAACACCACTAGTTCACAGGTTATTCGTATCTTGGGAACAGCAACGACATAGTAGTAAGAGTTCGAGCTATTATAATACGATAGAATATCGAAACACATGAGATTAATTTTTCATTATACAAAATAACTATACCTTAACACTACACGAAAATATGGTACGAGAAACGGTAAACTATCAATAACGTTGATGAAATTCCCTGACGGCTATTCAAAATTCAAGGTTTTTCCCCGAAGGTCTAAAACTCAAGCATAATTCCCGCTTTTCAAGGCGAGTGTACATCCTGTTTCACTGGTGCATGTGTTAGCAAAAGTGGTGGAGTCAGTTGTTGGCAATCAAATTTGTAAGTATTTTGAATGTTCTGGTTTGTATACAGCTTCACAATTTGGATTTAGGAAATTCAAATTAACTACACAAGTAATAGATTCCTTAATTAGAGAAATTATCAGTTTTTGAAAATAATGCTAGTGCACATTCTGTGATTTAACTAAAGCCTTCGATTGTATCGATCATGATATATTAATTAGTAAACTTCAATATTATGGACTGTACAATAAACACCTTCTATTTTTCAAGTCATATTTAAAGGATAAGAAACAGTTGGTTTATACTGAAAGTGGGTGTTCTACTATTTTGACTGTTAAATCTGGTGTTCCGCAAGGCTCTGTTTTGGGACCTCTCCTGTTTTTAATTGTTGTAAAAGATTTACCTGATAATTCATCTATTGTTGCATGTTCACAGATGACATAACTTTTTTGTCGATAAGCAAAGATATCAATCAATTAGGACCTATTGTGGATTGTACAGTATCTAGGCTTCCCCATCATTCTGACTGGTTTGACTTCTTCTGAATGATGTCAAAAGTAAATATTTAATTTTTAGTTAAAAAAATATTGAGACTCGCAGTACAATGCAAGGAAGTATTAAATTTTTGGGTATTTATAATGAAGAACAACTGACAAGGAGTTCACATATTGATTATATAATAGGTAAACTTTCAAAAGTTAACTTCCTATTGAATAGGCTTTCCGATGTTATTGGTGAAGGATATTTAAGGAATGTTTATTTTGCATTCTTTTATTCCATTATGTCTTATGGTCTTGTATTGTGGGGAAACAGCTCCAGAATTAGAGATGTATTAATCATACTAAATAAAGCTGTAAGAACTATGTCCAAGTCCCACAAGAGAACAAACACACTCTAAACCTCTGTCTGTATGTTTAAATATTCTGACAGTTATCAATTTATACTTATATGAAGTGGTTAAATATACAATAAGTAAACTAGATGAACTACCCAAGAGACATGATTTTCATTCATATAATACGAGGAATAAAATGGGAGTAAATTAAAAATACTATAGACTACAGAAATCATCGAATTGCTATTTGTCGGTGGGGTTGCAGGTTCACAACAAGATTAGTCACAATTTTGATTCTATCCTAAGTGAAAAAGGTTTGGAAAAGTTTTATGCTTGGCTTGTCAAAAATCCCTTTTATTCATTACAAGAATTTAATAGACTTAAGAATGGTGATATAAAATTTTAACCTGTGTTTAAAAAAATGTGTGCAATTGATATCTGAAAATTGTTTATTTATATTTTTTTTTTATACTGATGTTTGTTTAATGTTAATGTTGACAATGTCTATTGTACTAATGTACTTAATGACAATAAATATTATTATTATTATTATCTACTTTTCAAGAACAGCATACTGTATTGCATGTTCCGTCTCCTCCTACACAAATGCATTCTGAACTTGAACCCACAAAACTAAAACTGTTCAATCCACATATCAAGCCTCACAATTGTATCCTATGAGACTTCTTCTTACGAAAAATTCAATTGCCAAAGTTAATTCCCTTATTTACTATAAAAAAACTTTAATTTTGACATTCAAATTGAACTTGAATGAATTAAAAATTTCAAACACAAATCGAACTTACTAAAGTTTAGTTTAGTTGCAATTTCCGAACTTCATATAAAGTAGTTTTAGTCCTACATTTGTACTTTCATTTGATATGTGTTATGAATTACAAATTAGTTAGCAACCATTGTTTTTAAGTTTATTTACATTTGTCCTAAATAAAAAAGAAGTCTTTGTTAAGTCAAGAGAGTCCATGAGATGGAGAAAAGTTTGTAGCTTGTCCAGCCATAGTTATTTGTGACGATCTTGTTGGAGGGCGGCCATATATGAAGGAATGAATCAACATTATAATATATATTTTACAGTAAAGTATCAGAAGGAAGAATAAATCAATAGAATTAGCAAAGATTTTCCCAATAGTCAAGCACAACTAAGATACAAATTTACTTTGAACTCCCTCTTAACATATTAAAATATAAAAAACTAATTCTATCTTACCCAACATCTTAGTTATAACATCATAATTAGTTTATACTTTATACAGCAAGGAAATTTAATGTTGCCACATATTTTTATAAAACTTTAACAATATTTTCCATTCTACAAAATATCTCCACTACAACTTTGCACGTAGCTCATCAATTCGTTTGGCTGCTCTTTTTTGCAGCTCTGTCAATTTAAGTGCTAATCCCATGTTACCTTGGATTTTAATTTTTCCTTGAAAAAATGCTTTTTGTGGGTTTAATTTTCCAGAGATTAGATCCACAACGTCATCATCATTCATTATAAAAGTAACATCCGGTTTATCTGCAATGAAAAATAATTTGGAATAAATTTAACATTAGGCTTATCGGCAACAAAGAGAAATTCAAGGTGAAAGTAATACCAAGCTATATTCAATGAGTGATAATTCAACGTACAGGTCTAATAGCAAAGAAAAGTAATTCAGGATACAAGGAGCAACAGGTTTAACAGCAAGAGGTGCAATTCAGGGTAAAAGGAACATCAGGAAGGTAAGTCATTCCAGATAAAAGCAACACCAAGTTTATCTGCAAAGAAAAGTAATAATGATAAAAGCAGTATCAGATTTATTTGCAAATAAAATAATACATGATAAAAGGAGCAACAGGTTTAACATCAAAGAAAAATATTCAATAATATTTCAAATTATACAACCTAGACTGGGAATCGAACCCAGAACCTTTGGCTTTACGCACCAATGATCTACCAACTGAGATATCCTAGTCGCTTCCCAGCACAGGGCGTAGATTTCTCACTTGACTTTGCTTTATTGCTGCGCATAAAGTCGAAGGTCCTGGGTTCAATTCCCAGTCTAGGTCGTATATTTTTCACTTGAAATATTATTATATTTTAAATACTTGCTGGTAAAAAACGCATTAGTGTTAAAATCAATAAATTAAAAATTTTTTAAAAAATTGTTTGGGTTAAAATCAACATCAAGTTTATCTGAAAAGAGAAGTAATTTAGGATAAAAGCAACATTAGGTTCATCTGCAATAAAAAGTAATATATGATAAAAGTAATATCTGTTAGGCTGATAATTGAGTATTAAAGAAGAAGAGATGTTATGGTTTGCAAATTTTGAATAGTTACAAAGAATAAAATTGTCTTTACATTTGATTGGCAATTGATATCCTGTAAATAATCTGACATATTTTGGAATGTGATTTAGCACATTAATAAAGAATAATATTCCCAAAATAATATGGCCTAATCTTGCTTTTCTTAGCATATATCTTGTTTATAGATAACATATCTGTCCCGTTTAAAACAAAAAAGTTAAAAGAAGAACTGATAGTGAAATTAACCCAAATTTATTTATAAGTCGACTGATTAAGCACAAAAAGTGGCCATTTAACCCTTTCAGTGCCAACGTCCTGTTTAACCGGACGTTTCAAAATATGCAAGAAGTGCCAACGTCTGCTTGGACCGGACGTTTAAAAATGTGCGAGAAATGCCAACGTCCGATTGCGCCGGACGTTAGTTAAACAAATCATAAAAAATCGAAAAATGATATATTTTTTAAATATTTTATATCAATCTGCTTAGAAAGAATAGTTCTTTGTTTCACATATGGTATAGTATACAAAATCAATGCAAAGATCGATAATGAGAGTGATAATTCAATCGAGTTGGCTGTGCATTGTCAAGTCAGCTGCTAGCTGCTATACAATTATTCTTTCGCTTAAGTCTTGACGCAATGGTTGTTTTGTTTAGTTTCAAATTCTGTACGTAGGTTATGTTTGATTGTTTTGTATTTATGTAAATTGTGTAATTATTTAATTTAATTTAATTTAATTATTTATTGTGTAAATATGTAATAATGGATCGATCAAGATCGCCCTTGAGTGAGAATACAGTGAGAAACTTAGTGGAGGAAGAATATCTTGAGGATAATTTTGTGTCTGATATTTCTGAATCTGAAAGTGGTAGTGATAGTGACAAAAGTATTTTTTTTGACAACACTGACAGTGACCCAAATTATGATCCTGAGGATGATGTTAGACCTATCAATAATTTAGGAATTAGGCAAGATATATTATCTGACAGTTCTGATGAAGAGGTTAGGCCTAATGTAACATCTACTCCTCCCAGACCTATTGCTAGGCCTAGAGGTAGACCAACACTTCCTAGGCCTAATTTAGATGACTGTAATTCTGATAATGAATCTGAAGATGGGACAGGGTGGACTGAGATTGAGGAGGGGAATGATCCAGGTTTCAATCATGATTTCTTTTTTGCTGAAACTGCTGGAGTAAAACACTGTCCCCCTAAAAACTCACAACCCTCTGATTACATGACTTTATTTTTTACTCCATTATTGTTGGATATGTTTGTAAAGTATACTAACATGTATGCCCAACAATATTTGAAAACCAATGCTCATAGGCTAAAAGTAAATAGCAGGTCCAAATCATGGAGACCAGTAACACGCCCAGAAATGTTGGCCTTTATTGCCGTAATTTTTAATATGGGGTTGAATCCAAAGGCGACAATTTACTTATACTGGACTAGGACTTCTAGTCAATTTATCCCTTGGTTTAGTAGAATGTTTAATCGCAATAGATTCCAAGCAATTCTGCAATTTTTTCATATGGTAGACACATCAAACATACCTCGTCCTGGACAACCTGGCTATGATCCTTGTGCTAGGTTCCAACCTTTAGTGGATCATGTCAATAGAGTATCTAGGTTTCATTATATTCCAGGTAAAAATATATCAATTGATGAAAGCATGATCAACTTTTGCAATATATGCCTAAGAAAAGACATCGATGGGGTGTAAAGCTCTGGTCACTTTGTGATTCTGTGTCACATTATTGTTTTTCTTTTTTTGTCTATAAAGGAGCAAGAAATGAAGAAGATAAAAGGGAAATTAAAGAAAATGGGTTGGGTCACTATGTAGTTGTTAAACTTTTAAAAATTACAAATCTTCTCAACAAAGGTTACCACATTTTTATCGATAACTTTTTCACATCCATAAAGTTAGCAAAGTATTTATACTCAAAACTTACATTTCTTACTGGAACATTGAGACAAAATAGAAAGGGTATACCACCAATAATGAAACCAAAATTTAATGTTGGGGACAAGAAATATTTGAGGAAAGTTAATTTATTACTCTTAGGCTTCAGGGAAAAACAGTCACAAAAACACCAAGTTTTATTACTTTCTACAAATGATAAGGCTGAAAATGAACACAGGTCCAAAAGAAGAGGTTCGTCAATTCGAGTTACAAATAAACGTAAAATAATTCGAAATTATAATAGTTTTATGGGTGGTGTAGATAGCAGTGACCAAATGTTATACCAGTATCTTGATGACAGAAAATCATTAAAATTTTGGAAGAAGGTGATGTTTAATATTTTTGGCCGTATGTTATTGAACTCTTATTTACTTTATAAGCAGAATACTGATAAACCTCTTAGTAGATTAGATTTTAACATATCTGTTGTCGAAGAAATTTCAAAAGAGTGGCTTTCAACACAAGAAAAAAGACCAAATGTATCCGATTTAAATAACATAACTCCAACACGAATTTCTCGTGGTGGTGGAGATGGGGACAGAGTTAGTACTGGTATAATATTTGGCCTACTTGAAAAAATTCCTGATGGAAGGGAGAAAAATTGTTGCATTTGCAGTAAGAAAAGTACACAGGCTGGTGGTAAGAGGAAAAAATCTACATTTATGTGTGTGAAGTGCAAAAAGGGCATACATAGTAAATGTATTACCGAACATAAGTGCTAAATTAACATTTTTGTTTTACAACTCAATTATAAATATTTTAGTTTAAATAGTGTTTAAGTGGTTTAATTCATAATTATTCTTTTACTAGTTTGTTATTTTTGTTTAATGTGCTAAATATTTTTGAAATACAAGTTATTTTAAAAGTTATTTACTACTTATACTAGCGTTTCCTAGAAAACATTAAAATGTTCTTATTTCGAAAAAGTAGCATAACTTTTTTATTTTGGAAGATATTGGCCCAAAATTTTGAACACAAGTATAGAACAAAATGTGTCTTAAAGTGATGTGCAAGTTTTTAAGTGATATATTTTTTCTCCATCTGTTTTCTTCATAAAACTGGAAATTTTATCAAAAATTTTTGTTAAGGTAAGCAATTTTATTTTTTCTAAATTTTTTGGTATATTATGAATGTGTTTAGAGTAGTAGATATTATTTATAGATCTATTAGAAGAAAAACAAAACAAAAATCATGATGATATCTTTTTAAATAACAAAAATATAGATTTTTAAAAAAATCCTTACAAATTCACTAAAAACAGGTCGACACTTTTGGATACACTATGGGAGAAAATGCCTGGCACTTTTGGGTAGTGCATACAAAAAAATGCGTGGCACTGAAAGGGTTAAATTTGTTCTAAAATACCGATTTTATGATATTCAGCATTTACAATTAATGGTTGGCTGGAGTAGAGACAATAAATATATAGCCACTAAATTAATCACAAAATTGACCGATTAAGCACAAAAAGTGTCTAAAATCAAAGGCAAGATACTAATAAAACATATTTAGATCACATATCATCCAGTGAATTTACAATGAATCAACCAATTGATGACACTAATTCATTTCAAAGTTTAATGTCTTAAGCTCACTGGAAATAAATCAAGAGATGTCATAATCTTGGAGTTCATCAGTTCCATCAATGTGTTAAATTTAGTGAAATTCCTATATATTTATTGTCTCTAGTCCATCCAACCATTAATTGTAAATGCTGAATATCATAAAATCAGTATTTTAGAACAAATTTAAATGGCCAACATTTTCAAACCATTCGATGGATCATAATTTCCCTTGACACAATAAATACAATAAAACAAACATAGAGAAAATTAGAATGAGCTAAATATCTCAAATTTTTCATCTGATATTAAAATGCTAAACACGGTGATGTTAGGAAACAAACAAGATTCCTGCCTGGGTTCTTTGATTTCAATTAAACAACCACAGTCCAGTCTACAATTACTAAATCTCTCTTTATTATGATTGTACAATTTATCTCTCCTATTCACCTTTAAATGGTTTAATCAAATGTTACAATTATCATTATAATTATTAAAAATCTAGAATGATTTCAATTATTATGACAGATAAACCTGATTCTATGTTATTCATTTAATTTTAGATAATCACAAGTGTTTCTCTTCATAAAGTTTGCTCACCTTTTTACCAGTTCTTATGTTCTCTCGCCAAGTACATCTGGCTATCTTCCAATCCTACCGGCAGTCTCCCACTGAACAATTGACCTCCTTTCTTCCCACCCAAGGACTTATATACACTCATCTTCATGACGTCCACTTCACTTGCAAGGTAAGCTATTTCATCAGTTTTCCAGGTCTGTCACAATAATTGTTGTCATTCTGATTTTTCCAAAAAACTTAGACTATTTTTCTAACTAATTATGTCCCTAATTCCTAATAGCGAGAAAGACAATTTCAAACGGATTTTATAAGTGTTTATCAAAGTTTGGCTAATTCTATATATAATAAAACTAAACAAAATAGTTACCTTTGCCATTAAATTCAACTTTTCCTCGTCCGGTCTTTGCATTAATTATCCACATCCCTTCCTTACCGTCTGGTCCAGCTTTAACTTTAAAACAATAAATTCCTCGAACTTTTTCAATTAAATTGTCCTTGTCTTCTGCCATGGCACCTTCTAATGCTTTGAACAATACCGAGGCTTTAAATATTGAGGAATTATCCTCAGAGCTGCTAGTTAGATTTGCATGAATAGTCAACCTAAAAAAAGTTAATCTTTAAAATTTCACTTATCATTAAGAATAACAGATTCTTTATTAGATGATGAAGGGTTTTGATTTTTTTATATATATAATATACGCTATGTTATTAAATCTTTTATGTTATAACCTCAATTAAATAAATAAAAACCTTATATAGTATTAGATGAAGAAGTATTAGAGGTAGTATCATCGATCAAACTTCTAGGGCTCATATGGAAGAATCATACTAATGAATTGTTAACACTCAGTACAATGGTCTTTTTAATAAGGAAATAGGCTCAGTACTGTTCTGTAACAATGATTCACATCAAATCGAAACATTTTAATGGGAAATTTTGTCGGTAGTATTAAAAGCGGTTAGCAACCCTGCTTGTGCCGTATGTAAGTGGGAGTTTTATTTAGATCAAGTAACTTAGTCGAGATGGATCGCTGAATCATTCAACATTGAGTATACTGTTTTGAGTGATATATCAAGTCAAAATAAATTGTAAGAGTTCAATAAAAGTTTCGCACTGTACAGAAAGTTCCATCTCACAAAAGAATAATGTCATGGGATAAATAGTTTCGTTCTACAGGTTTAGTAATTGACACTAAATCTTCAGGTCATCCTCGGACTACAACAATGCCTGAGAATACCTAATGTGTGTGTGTTTGTTCATTGAACAGAGTCCACAGTGTTCTATTTGAAAAGGAGCTTTTGCCCTCAATTTGTCTGCGTTTTTTTCCGAATGTTACTTCGTTGTCTTTTTTAAGTTTATGTGTAGAAATGTACTTTAAATAAATGGTGATGTGAACTGTAAAAATTGCCATTTTGGTTCAAGTAAGGAACCATTTGAAGTTCAAGAACATCCTCTCCATTCTCTTAAAGTAACTGTTTGGTTCGCAGTGTCGTCATTTAAGATATTGGGACCTATGACATTGAGGATGACAATGACAATACAGTTACAGTCACTGCAGAACATTACAGAGATATGATTGTAAATTTACGCCCTAAAATTGAAATACTTGAACTAGAGGAACAGGATAGTTCTGTCTCCCATGTAGCTAGGATAAGTATGGAAACTTTGCGATACATTTTTCCTAGACATCTCATTTCTCGTTTTGGCAATGTCCACTGGCCTGCAAGGTCCTCTAACCTCACATCTCCATTTTTTTGCTTTTTAAGACAAAAACCCTCTCAGTCATCATTATTTGGGTTACTCTTTATTCCACGTAAATATGGAATTCTTCTAATATATTAAAACTCCCCTTATAACATGTTTGTATATGTGTTCGTACTGTGCCTAACAAAGCCGACTGTATTTGGCAAAATAGTACTATTGCAACACCTACAACTAATGGACTCCAGACAACCAATAAAAGTATTTAAAATTCTATTCCTAACCAGTCATAAGTCAAAAAATAAGTAAAAATTCATAGTTTTTATATATCTAAAAACCTCACAAAATAAAATTGTGGAACAATCATCTTCAATTTTATTTATATAAATATTATAATAATATATTCAATTTAATTGCAAACATTATCATAAAACTTTCACTTTATATTCTATGATAATTATGTGTTGAAATAGGATTTATGGTGAAATAAACAGGAGGCTACATCCTCATCATGATATGGTATTAATTTGTTACCATTTATTATGTTTAAATTACAATATTAGATTTCATTAACTTACCCATGATAAGGAAAACCTAATCTGTAAAGAGCAACAACAACAGCACCTCCAAGACCTATGTTGTGCTGAAGTGCTAGACGAGCACCATGTACTTGTCTTTGTCCGGCGAGGCCTCGTAATTGCCAACAAAGTTCAGCGCATTGAGCAATGCCTGAAAACATAATAGATATACAATGGTTAGCCTTTATTTATAGTCCCATCATGTTTATTTACTTCTGTTTCAGGCTGAATTTATTTTTTATTTTAGGAATCTCTATATCGTTACAGTTCTCTTTGGTGTGCATAGAATTATAGAATCTGTGTAATTATTTTCAATTTACTCTATACTAACGATAATAATTAGTGCAAAAATATTGTACACACTTTCTTACACATAAACACAAAATTAAATAATATACAAACACAAATTCAGAAAAAGGTATTTTAAGGGAATTTTTGTGGAATATGAGGGTTATGTCCTTCATTGTCAAACAATATGAAAAATAAAATTATAGCTCATGTGTAATTTAGGAAAATACCCCAATGAGCTCGACGATGATAAAGGTTTATATCGTAAGGGTCATTTTTTAAGTAAGAACCGTTGTTACACCATACCTGTGCAAGTTGCAGACCAGAGCATATTAAAAGTCAGGTGCTCTCTATATGTCGCTTACAACATTTTCAGTGCATTTCAAGTCTCTGAGTATTTAACTGATTATATTACATTGTAAAACACTACAATGATCACCAATCTCACCGAATATGAAGTGCTGTATGTTATCACGTCTTTATCCTATTGAAATTCATCGACAACTTGTGGAAGTATACAAGGAAGGAGTTATGAATAAGGAAAACGTGCATAAAATATGTAAGCTCTTTATGTCATTAGTTGATAACTGTCATCACTGAATACTTGACTAACAAAGTCAATAAGCAAATTCATGAAAACAGGTGCTTCACTATTGAAGAGCTGCATGAGCTTTACCTCAAGATTCACATTTTATAATTTATGGCATTGTCTCTGTTAAGCTCCAATAAAAGAAGATTTATGCTGCTGTCATTTATGGAACACTATGACTGAGATGGTGATGAATTTTTTAACTACATCATGCCCGGGGATGAAAATACATATTATTTTAAAATCATATTAAAAGTGAAGAGATCTTAATTTTAAAAGGACCAAAAAGTCCTTAGTGTAATTAATATGTAAAGGTTATAGTGAATTTACAAAATTATAATTGTAAACAATATTGTTAAAATATCAACAACCTAAAAGCTGGTGCATTATAATAATTTATAACTGCATTAAAAAGAATGTATTGATGAAACAAATTTTGATGAAGCGATTAACATCACTCTTACTAAACTCGACCATAAAAAGTCACAGTGACAATATATAGACACACACACACACATCCGCAACAAAAGGTACATGAAGTCCAAAAAAGCCCAGGAAGTAGACAATGTGCTAGCTGAAGTTATCAAAAGAATAACACACTTGCATACTAGGGAATGCATGGAAATTTTAAATAACAATTTGGCAGTGTGGTAAATGATTTGAAGTGGTAAGACTGGTTTTAACTGAGAAGCCTAAGAAAAGCAAAGATGTTCCTGTTTCATTTATTCAGACCTTTATCTATAGTGAAGATTATGAGTAAGCTACTGGAAAAGTTCATTAGTATGAGGTTAAATGAAGAAATAGAGATGAAACTGGAACTCTAGCTCATACAGCTTGGTTTTCAAAAAGGGTACTGAACAGTTGGTGTTATGAAAGAAGTTAAAACCCTAGAATCGGCAATGTAAGTTTTCCTTTTTAATCAGCTTCCCCCCCCCTTTTTTTCATAGAAAATATAATATTATGCAAAACACAATTTGTTGTATATCATTTTTCCGAGAAAGGTGCATAGAATTTATCTGTGTAATGAAAAAAAAGTTAGATATAAAGGTTTTGGAGTAAGTATGTTAGGAATCAAAAAATGAAGTGAAAACACCACAGAAAAGCCTATACTATGTATCAAATTTAAAAAAAGTTTTTTCAAGATTGCCTAAAGTTGTGTAGCGTAGTTGTGAATAAATGTTGATAGAAAAATTAATCACAATTTATGTTTTTTGCCATACCGTCTATTGTTATAAATTAATATAATAGGAAACTTACCGCCACCAATAGTCCAGAGTAACGTTATTTAAACGACGGCCATTTCGGCTATTCTGCCATTATCAAGTTTTCAGGAGGAGTCACTCCGTTGTCATGAACACTTAACACTTAAACACATAGTTTCACATGCATCTAAAATAAATACATACATTACGTCACACATTAAAACGATCGCATACCGGTATGGCCACTGTCTAGCGCTGTACTCAGCATGTATGTATTTAATTTAGATGCATGTGAAACTATGTGTTTAAGTGTTAAGTGTTCATGACAACGGAGTGACTCCTCCTGAAAACTTGATAATGGCAGAATAGCCGAAACGGCCGTCGTTTAAATAACGTTACTCTGGACTATTGGTGACAATAAGTTTCCTATTATATTAAAAAATTAATCAAAATATACATGTTGAAAAATCAATTTTTATGATGAAAAAAACTTCCTGAAAAGTTAAAATTATTTTGAAAAATTCACCAAAAATAGTAATATTATGCAAAACACAACTTGTTATATATCACTGTTTTGAGAAATGTACATAAAATTGAACTATGAATTTATAAATTTTCTACAATGATACATTTTCGACTAAAGTAATCAAGAATGAGAAAAATTGTCTACACGTCCAAACATTTTAACCTTAACACGTTAGCTGCCATATCGGTCCGATCGGACCGAAACTAAGGTGAATGTACATGCAGCGTTACGGCACGATCGGACCGATAAAGTCACTGACGTAATGTTTTGTTTTGTGGCTCACAGTTCGATAGTGCAGCAACCTATCGGCATATTTTGGTATTCTCTGGATTTGGTAAAGACGTGTGTTAGACATAGTATATTGTATGCTTTAATAACCGTTACCATGGTTACTCAATATAATATTAAAATCAGTGGATATTTTCACTTTTTTGTCGGCACGATCGGACCGATTAAAAATTTTACAAAAACATTTTGGTTTAGTAATGAATAATTCACAAAGAATACAGTTGTATAATGAATATATGTATTTATAAAATAAATATTAGACAAATAAAATAGTGAGCTTGCCAACATAAAGAAACGGTCCGATTGGACCTAAACGTTATACTACGATTAAAATTAAAGCCGAAAAATTGCATTTCGGTCCAATCGGTCTAGGAACTATATATGCATAAATGTAAATAAAATTAGTAAAAACTATTGCCTTATATTATTTTACATAGGTAGATGCAAAAATAATAATGGAAAAATAATTTGGTAATCGTGGCACTCCAGGCAAGAGTGTCGTATTAGGCATTGGCAGCTAACGTGTTAAAATCACCAACAAACTTGCATAAAAATTGGTTCAGACTATTTAAACACTTACAATAGTTGTAGAATATAATTGTGAAGATAAATTCGTAACAATAAATATCAACAAAACATAATAAATAATTCACAATAAATTATAATTCAAAAAAGTCTCAAAACAATAATTTACTGCACACTTTGCTGTACCAAGACACCGCTTGGGGTCAGATTGCTTTGTTACACTCAACTGTACGAGCAAGGTCACTAGACAAGATTGTTGACGAATTTCCTTGTGTTAGTCAAATCAACTAAATATTAGTTGGACAGGAGAATGGAATAAAACATTCGACAAGATCTGAAATTCTACTTTCCAAATGCTATAAAGATCTTCTAAAAAAAAATCAAAATATTACTAATCAATATTTGACATTTCGTAAATGTATCAAAAAGAAAACTGGATTGGTTACAACTTTGTAGAATGTATCTTTCTCAAAAACTATGATAGCTATGATAATTTGAAATAAATAGTTTGAAAGAGGAAGAAAAATACTATAAAATATCGTCAACTTGTGGTATTTGGACAAGAATTACCATTTACAAAAATTATATGATCAATGAGATCATATTTTCTTATATTGCGAAGAACTGTGAAGTGCTCCTCCCTAAACTCCATCTACATAGAAATCTTTAATTTTTATCTTTTGTTGTATAGAATTTTGATTACATGATTTGAAAGGTTCAAACATTACCTTTACAATGATATATGATACAATAATATTTACTAGGCTGAAAGTTGAATTGAAAAAAAAGAAGTGATTTTTAAGGTATAAAAACGTGTTAAAATTCTTGATTTAGTTAAATTTTTTATAGATTAAAAACTATAACAGTTAGAAAGATATTTGGAAAGCACAGATCGAAATATGAAGAATCGTTACATAGAATAGTGTCACTGTAGATTTGTTAGACAGAAATGTGGAATTGTGAAAATTAGACAATGAATGGCGTAAATTTCTGTTTCAAAACTACGTAGTTGTTACGTTACTCATTTGCTGCAAAATACACAAACTTTACCAATTAATTAAATATTATTTATAACATTTTATGGGATTTTGGTTATATGAATATGAATGTTTGGAACATTAGCTTTACAATAGTATATTACTTATTGCAGTAGAATGATTGGGCGAAATGTTAAAATGCAAAAAACCTGTTTGTGTGTCGATTACCAACATAGCATGTCGCTCATCGCCATACATGTGTGTGTCAATGTGGTTAAACTGTTAAGACACTAACTAAGGGAGTCAAATAATAGGGCATATAAGGGCCATGGTTTCTGTGCTCTGACAACTCTAATGTCAAAATTGTGTTTAATTGATGAAGTGGAAAATTGTGATATATCAGCATACCTACAGAAGATGATCATAAGCTACTTCGAAGATTAAAATAGGAAGTACTACAAGAAATGATTGTTCCTCGTGGCATTCCTCAAGTGGTCGGTATTTAGACCTTTGCTGTAGAAGATATATTATGACAGTGTATTACTTGACTTCTTTTGTTAGAAGGAGTAGTCCTTCTGGGTTATGTGGATAATTTGGTTAAAGTAGCCTGGGCTAAGATTGGATGGATGCTAGAGAACAAATGCAGACAAATGCAGTGTACTCAATAATTTTAAATGGGACCACCAATTTAGCATGAAGTGCTAGAAATTAAAAATTGTGTTAGAAAAGCTACAAAGAAAAATAATTCTTAGAACATGCAGTGTATTTAGAACAGCACCAACAATGCTGTAAGCTTATTATTGATCTGTTGGTTGAAGAAAGGGGTGCCTTGTACGAAAAAGGAGTTCCAAACAGTCACAACATAAGACAAACTCATTTTATATGGCAAAAGATTTGCATATATGGTAGACAAAGTGAGAAGAACCTACCAATATAATTGGATGAGAAAATATAACCCAGATCTGAGAGACTGGATAATGAGGACATGGTGAGGTGAGTTATCACCTAAAGCAAGTGTTTACAGGACAATAGTGTTCCAATTAATATACCCATAGATTAAAAGTTGAGCAAAAACTCAAACTGTCAGTATTGTGGGTTTGTTGATACAGCAGAGTACACTTTATTAGTTTTAGGTGGAAAAATCATGAAATGAACGCACTATTGCAGACCACATTGGATGTTACTATTATTATCAATAAGATGTTAGAAAATATTGATGTGGTAAATAATAGCAAACTATATAAAGGAAGATGCAGAATAACAAAGATGAGAGAGAGGAGCAGAGAGCTAATTTCATGAAATAAAGACATACAAGGAGTCAGTAACTTGATGTAATGCTTTGCAGTTTTAGGTTAACCCTACAACCGGTCATGTTAATTTTCTTAAAAATTCTTCGTTTGTTTAAAAATTAATAAAATATATTATTTGTATACAAAACCTAACTTATAAGACATCATTTTTCTCAGGAAGATGCATAGAATTCATCTATGTAATAAAAAAAATTTTTTTTTGAGACGGTTTTGGAGTAAGTATGTTAGATGTCAAAAATGATATTAACTTTTTTTCAGAAAAATCTGTATCACCCAAAATCAATAGCTTACTACCTTTTTCTAAGATATACAAAAGTTTTGTGTAATATTTTTGAATATATTTAGAAAAAGAAAAAAAAAATGTTACATTTTAAAAATTTAAAAAAATATTTTACGAAAAAACTGAATTTTCTCTTTATTTTTTCCAAAAAACATAAAAAATAGTAAAATATATTTTATACAGAACTTCTATATATCATTATGTCCAGAAAGGTGCATAAAATTTAGTTGTGTAGTGCAAAAAAATGTTACATGTATCACATTTGGAGTTTTTTGGTCAAATACCAAAAAATCGAGAGTAACGGAGAGTAAAATTTCACAGAAATGGTAATCAAAAACATACTAATACATTTTTTGCAATTTTTTCAACCATTACTTGAGATTTCTAATATATTTGTGAATATATTTAGGGGAAAAAAATAATAATGTCACATTTTCTAAATAAAAATGACGATTTTTCAAAAATTGGTATTCTGAAGCTTGAAGGTTAGGGTGACACGTCAACCTTTTAGGCGTAATTAATTAGTAACTTTCTAAAGCTAGGCCTAAGACAAAATCATTAGATTTTACTAAGATAATATATACTTTACAAAGAATTACACACATATTCACTTGATAATCATATAAAACACTAAATATAAGAAAATGTGCATATAGGCTAGACTTACAATATTGGCCTAGGTTATCCCAAATATGAACCGTTCAAAAACTAAACTATCACTCAAAAACATAAACTTTAGATATAAAAACACGTATATTGTAACTTGTATACACAATTTATATACAATTTGTATACACAAACCTTCAAAATAACAAATATCTAACCCCAATACAAAGCCTTCTAAGTAAGTATTTGCCTATATCAAGTGGTACCAACTTATAGAATAGAATTTCCCCTACAACATATTGTAAAGAACAATTCGTTTTTTTGACAGGAAAAATGAATTTCGTCATTTCGTTAAGTGCAGTGAATGCCAAATGAATTTCGTGTCGTCAGGTTTGTTCTCTGGTCAAATAGATATATCTCTGGATCTATGAGACGCAGAAGAATTTGTAATCTACGGTTAGAAAGAGAAACATGTGATCTATAGAACAGTGTTTTAGTTGACTTAAATGACAGAAAAATAGAGTTGTAATGATATCGGGAAAATGGCTTCGTGTTTTACGGAAAGGCGGAGAGTTTAAATTTACGATTTTACGCTACAAAAATACATGAACTTCACCAATTTTTGGAATATTATTTATAACGTTTTGTGGTATTATTATTTTTTTTTTTTTTTTTCCATGATATGCATCTACGGAACATTAGCTTTCCAACGGTATTTTATTTATTGTGATGGGACAATTTTAAGTGGGCGTAACGTTGAATGGCAAAATACGTGATTAAGAGTTGGTGAAATCACTTGGGAGCACGTGGGCGACCTACTGTAGGTTGCCGCACCGGTTCCAGGGTCAAGGATGAAGTTGAGGAGAGGTTGTAGCCTATAAGAGTTCTGCATTATCCTGCCCCGCAGGGTGTCCATGAGGATTCCTCTCCTTAAAAAAAGCAACATAAGTTTTTTGTTGCTGGTCTTTTTCTGTATCACAAAACTCATATAGTGATTAGAATTAACACAAAATCAAAAGTAGGCATTTGAAGTTTACCTGTAGCTCCAAGAGGATGTCCTTTGGATATCAAACCACCACTAGGATTAATAACATGTTTTCCTCCATACGTATTATTTCCAGAGTCAATAAATTCACTAGCTTTTCCTACTGGACATAAGCCTAAAGCTTCGTAAGTGATTAATTCGTTTACAGAGAAACAGTCATGTAGTTCTACAACGTCAACTTCTACAGGTTTGCACTGAGTTTTCCTAAACAGTTTATCAGCCGCAACTTTGGTCATTTCATAGCCAACCTGAGTAAAAGTACAATTTAAATTCAGTTAATTTCTAAACGAAACATTCATGTTTATTTCATTTGTTAAAATATCAACCATCATTGTGTAGAAAACCACAGTCAAATGTAGCTTGGTCAATTATTTTGGAAAATGGTAAAATTACATGATAAAAGTGCAAGGTAAAAAGTTCTTACTGTTTAAAAGGTACCCCAGGACAAAGCCTCCTCCCTGAATTTTATCCTATTTGACACCTCTTTTAAGCATCTAAAGAAACTAAATTTAGGTAAACACAGGGGCTAAAAATTTACTTATATAAATGAGTAAAAATATGTTAAATTTTATACATATTGCTAAGATTTTTTTCTTAAATTTAAGTTCAGAAATATCTTGAAATATTTTAAGAATAATAAAAAAACACAAAATAACATTTAATTATAAAATGAGTACTAAAGAGAATCAATGAAATATTTTCCTTGACTTTGGGTTAAATATGTGTATGACTTTTGCAGTGTTTGATGAAAAGGAAAACTTGGATGATTTTTGTAAATATATAAATGAGTTTTCCTCATCATAACAAAGAAATTGAGAAAGATAAAAATCAAGCTTGTTATTCTTTGATTTACTGGTATCAAGACCACAATTTTTTTAGAATGTATGTAGAAAACCACATCTGCTGATGTTTATTACACATGATTTACTCAATAATGCACCCATACAATAGAGGGCACCATTCAAATCCTATTTGTATTGGCCCTATTTAATAGAGGGCATCCTTCATAAATCAACCTATGGCTATAACAGTTATAAGGGTCACAAACCCTTGAATAACAGATATGTTTGCTGGAAGCTGACCACGAGGATAGTCAAGTGCGGGAATTTATAGAATCTGTAAGTTCTCTTTCGATCTCTGTTCTCTATAATATGTGGTGTTGCTTTAAAAAAATAGCTAATATATAACTAAGTTATTGTTTTTAATAAATTTGTACAGTTCTAAAGACAGTTTACTTTATTCTTCACCTCACCCCAAATCACTCTTTTCAGATCAAAGCTATCCTGACATCTTCGAAACTGGAAGACGAAACCGATCATCACTTCTTCTCTTAGGACCCTTTTGGATAGTGGCAAGTGAATCACACATGGCTAAATCATACTATTAATATATATTTTTTGTGGATGCAATTTTGTTATTATTATATTTAAATCTACAATTCATAAATGTACTTCTAATCGTCAATTGACTATATACATGCCAACTTAACAAGTTTTGTATCCAACATATTTCCTAAGGATTGAGAAATCTTCTGTGAATTCTTATGATTTTTTAAAATTTTTAATATTTCTAAGTGGTTTATCTTACCTACAGATGGAGTACACTGTGATGTTATCTATTTATTTACTGTGCATGTTTTTTATATGATTGAATACTGTATGACATACTGAGGTAAAGCATTACCACATAGCGACTGTTCTATAATCAATGATTAAAGGAAACAAATAAAATAATACTTACAATGTTCATACAACTATTAGAGTTAAATGTAGTGGGGAGGTCTGTAGTCATTTCCATCCCCAAAATTTCCACAGCTTGACTCTGAAGATTGTGTTTTATAACAAAGTCTTCTGATGCAAGAATTGCTGCTGCAGCTCCATCAGATGTTGGACAGCATTGCAGCTTTGTTAGAGGTCCAAATATTTGTGGTGATGATTTAATCTGCTCTAATGTGTATTCTTGTTGGAATTGAGAGTATCTACAAACAAATAAATGTATCTATCAGTGTTTTGAAAGACATAAACTCTCTCACATATCCACATAAAGTAGTAATCAGTATCTCTTTGCTGCACAATTACTTCAATTTTATGGAAAAATAAATATATTACTATAAAGTATGAGGGTCATTTTTTTAATGTAAGAACTGTTTTAACACTTTTTTAGTCTATCATCTTAACTTAATGGGTCAGTCCATATGAAATCAACACAAGAAGTTTTTTTTCAACCTGACCTCTTCAGAACTTTATGAAATTTTGTACACTTATTAGTCCATAAAGTAAGGTTATTTCCAAAATTTCATTTTCTTTTCAAATACATTTTGAGATATAAAATACAAAGTTTGGAAAAAACCCTGCTAATTTCGATAATCCGATAATACCTTTAACCCTTTTTGTGGTAAAAGGCTCAAATGAGCCGTAAACGTTACTTTACGGAAGGCAGACAACTGTAAAAAACTCTGATATTGCAACTCGACATTAGGGTTACTAATATTCATCCTACCGAAATAAATGTTATACCATTGTAAAGCTGACGTTTCGTAGATGCATATACATGTAATCAAAAGTTCATAAAACGCTATAAAAATATTTAATTAATTGGTAAAGTTTGGTGTGTTTTAGACAGAAACAAGGCGGCTAGGCAAATCTTACAAAGAAAACAAAATGGAGTCGTCCTTTAGCAAGTTGTCAAAGTAGGCGTTACCAACCAATTTCATTGTAAATTGTACTGTTCTTAGTACAAATCTTTACCTATCCAACAGAGTTCGCCACATGTCAGTAAGACAAATCGTTTTCATTCTACAATGTGTTCAAGACAAAAACCCGTTTAGAGCAAAAAAAAAAAAAGAAGTTTTTCTTCAAGTCAACTTTTAGCCTAGTAAATGAATTCTTAGAAAAATGAATTATACACCATTGAAAAGCTCGTGTTTCAAGCTTTTAGAGCTGTGTAACCTGAGTGTTTTTTAATTTTTTTTTATTATGTTGGAAGTCACTAGGCACTTCAGCCATTAAGACTTTTTGTGTGCTTCCTTCTCTTAGGCAATCCACTGTAGTTCTAAATCCTTCGTGAGTCTTAGAACTTGTGCAGCTAGGTCGTCTTCCTTTGTAGGTATGCCTGTGAGGCCGAAAATCTGTAATCATCTCCTCTCCAGAGCTTCACAATACAAAAGTATGTGTTCTGCTGTGTCTTTATATTGGTTACACAGTCTACAGGTTGTCCTGCCTTGAGTTAAACCCATGGTGTTTAACCCTCCAACCGGCAATGTTAATTGTCTTGATAATTCTTCGTTTGTTTAAAAATTAATAAAATATATTATTTGTATACAAAACCTCACTTATAAGACATCATTTTTCTCAGGAAGATGCATAGAATTCATCTATGTAATAAAAAAAAAATTTTTTGAATCGGTTTTGGAGTAAGTATGTTAGATGTCAAAAATGATATTAACTTTTTTTCAGAAAAATCTGTATCACCCTAAATCAATAGCTTTCTACCTTTTTCTAAGATATACAAAAGTTTTGTGTAATATTTTTGAATATATTTAGGAAAAAAAAGAAGAAAAATGTTACATTTTAAAAATTAAAAAAATTATATACGAAAAAACTGAATTTTCTCTTTATTTTTTCCAAAAAACATAAAAAATAGTAAAATATATTTTATACAGAACTTCTATATATCATTATGTCCAGAAAGGTGCATAGAATTTAGTTGTGTAGTGCAAAAAAAGTTACATGTATTACGTTTGGGGTTTTTTGGTCAAATACCAAAAAAATCTAAGAGTAACAAAGCAGAAATTTCACAGAAATGGTGATCAAAAACATACTAATACATTTTTGCAATTTTTTTTAACCGTTACTTGAGATTTCTAATATATTTGTGAATATATTTAGGGGAAAAAAATAATATGTTACATATTCTAAATAAAAATGACGATTTTTCAAAAATTTGTATTCTGGCGCTTGAAGGTTAGGGTGACACGTCAAACTTTTAGGCATAATTAGTATTTTTCTAAAGCTAGGCCTAAAACAAAAGCGTTAGATTTTACTAATACAATATACTTTACAAAGAATAACACACATATTCACTTGTATACTCATATAAAACACTAAATATAAGACAATTTGCATATAGCCTAGACTTATCATTTTCCTTTTAGGTTATGACAAATATAAACCTTTCACAAACTAGAAATTCACTAAAAACATAATCTTTAGATATAAAAACACATATATTGTAACTTGTATACAAAATATATACAATTTGTATAAACAAACCTTCAAAATAAAATAGATATGTATTCCCAAACTGTTACAGCGCTAAGTCATTTGTTACAGTATTTTACATCGTACCATTGCGTATGTTCCGGGCTCAAACAAAACCTTTATTATCAATGCACAAGTTTGTAACATACACAAAATTAAAGATTGAAACCTCATTTTTGGAATGATGTAAAATAAAACAGTAAAATCTATGACGTCAATGTAGAAATATGGAATAGCGTCTAAATACTCCAAGTAAAGAGAAGGATCAAAACATTCAGTAAACTACATCGTAGACTGTATACAACTCGTAAACTATATAACTTAGGATGATTTCGTCTTCATAGTTCGAAAGAGGAAGAAAAATACTATATAATATTGTCAACTTGTAATATTTGGACAAGTTTTACCATTTCGAAAAAATATATGAACATATAGGTGATAAAAACTCGCCGCGGCAAATTGTCGCAGCCTAGCGTTATGAACCTCAACTTCAGTCAAATCTTGTATTACAATTTTACGCAAGTTTAATTTTTCTAAACCTGGTTATGAAAGATTGAAAAATTACCTTTTCAATGGTATAGAATACATTTCGATAATATAATATCTACTAGGATAAAAGTTGAATTGCAAAAAATGTAATTTTTAGCGTGTAAAATAGCGTTAAAATTCTTGATTTGGTTTAATTTTTATATAATAAAAACTATACTAGTTGGAAACATTTGAAAAACACCGTTTTGAAAAGAAAGACGCAATCTATCAAGCAGTGTTATGTCAGATGTGACAGATTGAAATTTCGAAATAGGAATAATTGACAAACGAGACGAATGTTTTGTTTAAAACTTGTTAACGTAAAACTTGGACGTTTCGCATCAAAAATATGCGAACTTCGCCAATTTTTGGAATATTATTTATAACGTTTTGTGGTAATTTTTTTGCATGATATGCATCTACGGAACATTAGCTTTCCAACGGTATTTTATTTATTGCGATGGGACAATTTTAAGTGGACGTAACGTTGAATGGCAAAATACGTGATTAAGAGTTGGTGAAATCACTTGGGAGCACGTGGGCGACCTACTGTAGGTTGCCGTGCCGGTTGGAGGGTTAAGTGTTCCCTGAAAGCTCCATGACCAGTCATGAAGCTTAAGACTTTCCTTAGGTTGTTTCTATTCAATGATATTACATACCTAGAGAGTTTCTGATTCGGATTGTACAGCGACCCGTAGAGTTTTCCTCTAGAGGCCTCCCTCCAGCGGTTGAGAGTTTCCTGTTCAACCCATCATCTCAGAGTGGTTCTTGCAACAGATTTACTGATTAAAAAAAAAAAAAAAAAAACCTGAGTGTTGTGGTAAAATAAGACAACACAGAAACAAATACCGTAATTCGGCCGTTTGGCCGGCAGGGTGCTGCACACGACGGCTTTCAAAACCATAACCTACTTCTGTTCAACTTTAGTCTATAAATAGACTTCTATTTCTCTTAGCTGACAGATGTTTATCTGTTTGTATAGACAAAATACAGACCATTCCAATGATATAAACCATCACGTTTTAGTCGGTTATATGTAGGCTTTAGAACTGAGTTTCGGAGTGTACGTTGCGAGCCAAACCAATATGGCGTGCGTTTGTGTTAATTTTCGACATATTTCTTGTGATAAATCGAGTGTATTCTTTGATTATAAAAGTGTATTATATAAGTTTGTATGTGTGTTATTCTTTGTAGAATCTATAGTGTCTTATTGTTATAGTGAAATCTAGTAATGTTTATTTAGGCCTACAAATCATTAGTACCAAGGCGTTAGTGTGTAAGCCTCGCATTTAATTCCTTCTTACTGGTAAGTGCAATTATTATTTTGAAAATTTTAGAATTTTATTTTTTTTTACCAATTGTTATTCATATTTATACTAGAAAACGTTTGTAATACTCGTAAAAATGTAAAACTAGATTTTCTACGCTCAATTGGACTTTGAAGTGAAATTTGGCCTTGGATTTTCGTGTTTTTTTTTTTTTGTTCTTTGCAATACTGACTCCAAAATTATTTTTCAAACTTTTTTTAAATTACACTACTAAATTCTATGCACATTTCTGAACATAATTATATTTAGAAGTTGGTTTTCCATAAATATTACAATTTTTGGTGATTTATTGAAAATAAGCTGGACCATTCCTCTTTTTTTGTTAAACAATTTTTTAAATTTTCAAAAAGTAACAATTTTTTTTTTTCCCCGAAATGTATTCACAAATATATCACTAAAATTTTGTACATCTTAGAAAAAGGTGGTAAGCTTTTGATTTAGGGTGATACAGGTATTTTTGAAAAATGATAACATCATTTTTTGACATGTAACATACTTACTCCAAAACCGTTTCAAATTTTTTTATTTTTTTATTACATAGATGAATTCTATGCATCTTTCTGAGAAAAATGATGTCTTATAAGTTAGGTTTTGTGTACAAATAATATATTTTATTAATTTTTAAACAAACGAAGAATTGTCAAGAAAATTAACATTACCGGATCTAGGGTTAAATTGGATTTTATCAGCTCCTAATTGAGATAGAGACTTAAAATTTGTTTAAAATTAAAGTGTTTTTCATAAGTTTTAATTTGATATGCACAACATAAGTACTTTTGTAAAAACTTCATTTTTCCCCAAACAATTTTTTTTTTCAAAATGTGTTTTTCAAAAAATCTATATTTTTAATTTGAAAAATGTCTGTTGTTTATTAATGTCTATGTTAAATAAATGCAAAATTTCAACTTAGCATTCCAAGTAGTTTTTTTAATTACAATCAATTTAGTAAAGTATGCCATCTGGATTTTTCACATTTTCACAGCCTGTCACAGCAGACAATCCAAACTAAATTAATATGTCGAGTACTTCAATAATAAATGAATTAACTAGTTTAATTACTTAAAAAAAAAAACTATTACCTGATTTATTACCTAAAGTATTAAAATTTGGAGGTTTACTGTTTAAATATGATATTAACATGAATAAAAGAAAATTTAAGGTAAAATAATTAATAAAAGTAAGACTACAATATTACTTTTACATACCAGGAACAAACTATGGTTAATTATGTTAAGTACAATCAGTTTCTACTGCTAAACAAACAAGTAACTACTACTTTCACTTTCTGTGGTGAAACCACTGTCATGCCTGCAGAGACATGATTGCTGAAATGTTTCAAGTTAGAATTTGAATGCAAGCCCCACCTCTACTCTAGTGTTCAGTCAGTTGGATGGTGACTGTCAAACAGTGAACTTGTACATTTGCATCATTTTTAGTATTGTTGGACTTATAAGTAAAAAAAAGTCTTTATACAGTGTTACAAGATATTTAAAGTTCAATGATACATTTAATAAATACTTGAAGAAGTATATTTTTAACAAAATTTTATTATATTTTTTAAAGTCATTAGTTACGAGTAAATTAGTGTTAAAAATAGGCATTTTATGGTGCTTTTGTGTGGTATATAATAAGTTTGCCAGTGATTTGAAAAATAGGGTTTTAATTTTCTGATCAGTATTTATTTTAATGTACTACATACAATTTTTAATTATTTGTAATTAAAATTTGAAATGACAGTATGTATAGCAATATACCAGTGTACAAATAAATTCCTGCTGTAATACTTTTTCCATCAGAAGACATAGCAAAGTTAAAAAAAATTGCAATATTTTCAGGAGTGGATGAATAGGCCTAATACCGTACAATCTGAGAAGCTAGTTGTTAGTTAACAAGTTTGTTCTTCTTGCCGTTGTAAACTACCAAAAAAGATAATGAAAATGAATCTGATTCAAGTACTGAGAGTGATTCGGAAGATAATGCTGATCTTGATAATGCTTTATGTTCACTATATGACATTTTACAGTTTTGTAGGAGAATCTCCTGTCAAATTAAAAAGATTAAACGAAAAATCTTACCCAAAAAAACTTATGAAAATTGATAATACCTTGAGAAAAGTATTGGGTGTTGAATCAGAAGAAGAAATTGAGTCTATCAGTTTATCTATTATCTTGTCATCATATCCATGACTTGTCTATCAATTATCTTGTAAAATGTGTAACACTACATATATAGGGCAAACGGGTTGAAATTTTAAAACTAGATTAAGTGAGCATGACAGAAGTTGGAGGTTAGGACATGAGAACTCTAGCTTTGCTAATCATTTAAAAACACACAATGTTTCGGATTTTCATGCTAATATAAATTTTGATATTTTACACATTGCTAATAAATCTAAAAAAATTAACCTTCTGGAAAATTTAGAAATTAATAGATTAGTTAAAAATAAAAATGTGGTAGTTTTAAATGAACAATTAGATTTAAGTAATTCCCCACTTTTAAAACCATTAAACAAGTCAAGTCATTGACCCTCCTCTTCCTTTCTCATTTAGGTATAAGGGAAATACCCAACTATTGTCATACTGTGTTGTTATATTGTGTACTGAACCTTTTTGTTTCATTCTAGTATAAGTCCTTGACAATGCTTTAACTAGCGAAACCATGGTCGGCAAGTTTCAATTAAAATATTGTGGTTTATAATAAAAAATTGTTGTTTTAATTTATCTGAAATAATTACTCAGATTTTATGGTCAGAAATGCAAAAAAAAATAGTAAAAGATAAATCACACCAAACCCTCGACCAGGTGAAATAATCAAAGATGACACGGTGGATATTGTCAAGAGCTTTTATAACAGTGACAATATTAGCAAATGCTTACCAGGGAAAAAAGACTGCAAAACCATAAATATATACACATTTGGAATGAAACTAAAGTTCAAAAGTGGCTTCTTCTCTGTTATTTAACCCCTTAACGGTTAGCGACATAATATTACGTCAGATAACTTTTCAATAAAATGTGCTACTGATGTAATATTACGCAAATTAAATTTGTCCTGTTTTGTTTCTTTTGGCGACGTAATAACTCGACGGGATATAATAATATTGTATTTAATCGCTAGATAGCAGCATATGACAGAAGATACTGCGTTTCCTAGCAACGGCAGCCATTTTGTGAATGCCCTTAACAGCTACAGACTGAGCGGCCCACTAACCTCAGTTCGCCATGATTTGCTGTAGCAATAGCTTTGTTTGTGTTACTGTGCGAGTGTTACTGACTATTCGTTGATTGTTCTATTTAGTTGTTTATTAGTTATTTTATTGTAGTAGTTGTTTTTTGTGACATCACTATGGAAGATACCCAATTTATTGATGACTGGTTACGTATGAACTTTTCTGATTCTGAGAGTGAAGACAAGGCGATTGATGGAGAATAATTCGATGATGGTAATATGGATTTTGATGAGACTGGCCCTATTAGGCTCATGTTTTATGTTTATGTTTTGTAAAAAATAAATAATTGATTGAAACAGAATTTTTGATTTTTTCCTACTAGTTTTTTACTATTTTTGTGATTCGCCACATATATGTAGCAAAGCCATGAATACATATTTGCACATTTTCGGTACACATATCCTAACCTCTTATATATATATTACAAATTTTAAAAAATATATCTTTTACGAATTTTTTTGGATTTTTAACATGATTACCAAAAATTTGCATTAAAAAAAAAAAATCAACATTTTTAGGTAGTTTTAGGTCAATTTTAATCATCCTTTAAGGGGTTAAAAGAAGCCTTTGCATTATTTAAAGAAAAGTATCCTAAATTAAAAATTGAAGTCTTCAAATTTTGTGAGCTAAGATCCAAAAACATTATCCTAGCAAGTGCCAGTGGAAGTCATAATATTTGTGTTTGTGCCATCCACCAAAATGTTAAGACAATCCTTATTGGGGCCAAAATGAAAGAGCTGACTTTGATTTATCATCATACAAACATTGTCTTTCAAGGAGGATTTGTAATCCTCCACTGGCTCGGTGTTTTGAACTGATATGTGAGAACTGCTCAGGAACATCTAGAATGAAAGAAGAGATAGCCAGAATGCTTGATGAAAATGGAATTGATGAGATCATTTACGAAAAATGGATAACTACGGACCATTCCACATTAGAGACATTGATCAAATCAAGTGATGAACTTGTAGATGAACTAATGAACAAAATGTTGGTCCTCCTTACTCACTCGTTTATTGCTAAAGAACAAAGTAAATTTCTTGATGAACTGTAAAGTGAACTTACAGGGGGTGAATTTGTGACTTTTTGGAGAACTATACCTTTGTTTTGCAGGATGAGGTTCAAGGGCTCCACTGGAACAATATACAGGCTATCATCCATCCTATAATTGCGTACTACAAAGATGATAAAAATTCTATTAAAGCATAAGAGTATTGTTATCATATCAGAATGCCTTACCCATGACACTGTGCAGTACATTTGTTTCAAAAAAATAATAAATTGAGTTGTTGAAGAAATTATTTTATGAAACGCTAAAGAAGATGTATTATTTACTCTGCTGGATGTGCTGCCCAGTACAAAAATATAAAGAATGTTATAAATTTGTGTCACCATTAAAAGGACTTTGACATTGATGCGGAGTGCCATTTTTTTGCGGCATCTCATGGGAAAGACCCATCTGATGGATTGGGTGGCACTGTAAAGAGGTTAGCTTCAAAAGCTTGTCTACAGAGGCTTTTTGAGAATCAAATTCTTAAGCCATTTCAACTTTACGATTAGTGTAAAAAAAAAAAAAAAAAAAAAAAAACTTCCCATTTAATTTATGTTAAACAAGAACATATTTAGGAAGAAAAGATTTTAGAAGAAAGATTTTCTATATGTAAAACTATTGTCGGCACTCTAAAAAAACATTGCTTAAAGCACTTTCCAATTGAAAACCAAAACATTCTCTGACAGCAGTGAAAGTATGATGAACAAAGTTGTGAGTTCAGAAGATGATGTTCCGCTACAAAATATTAATGGTTTGTGGCTTGTTTATATGACAGTAAATGGTATGTAAGGTGTGTAATAGTGTATTTGAAGACAAAAATTAAGTTCAGTAAGTTTTTTGCAACTACATGGACTTTCATATTTCCAGCAAGGGCTGGTATTTTGTTAGTTCTCATATATGATGTCTTAGCAAAGATTGATGTTTCAACTGCCACTGGGTGAACTTATCAACTTAAAAAAAAAGATGAACAGGGAATCACTGCCAAATTTTCAGTGAAAACTCTCAACAATTAAAAGGTATATTTTTCAACTAATGTATGATGATATTGTAATGTTAGTTTAAATAAAGTGTGTTACTATAGATTGTTTTTATCAGTAGCTACACAGTAAATCTCCAAATTGTGTAAAAGGCTAACAGTGTAATTGTGTAGGGAACAGTTTTTTAATTATTTAAATTAGTTAATTCATTTATTATTGAAGTACTCCACATATTAATTTAATTTGGATAGTCATAATCTTCATTCTGCTGTGATAGGCTGTGAAAATGTGAAAAATCCAGACGGCATACTCATACTAATTTGATTATAATTAAAAACTACTTGGAATGCTAAGTTGAAATTTTGTATTTATTTAACATAGACAAAATTGCATTTAAAAAAAAATTGATTTGAAGGGGAAAAATATATTTGACAAAACAAATTAAAATTTTTGAAATAATCTTACTTTATGGACTTAGAATAAGTGTACAAAATTTCATGAAGTTCTGAAGAAGTCACGTTGTAAGCTGTGTTGGTCTGATATGGATTGACCCTAATGCCCATTGGACTAATGAAAATTGGGGAGTAGCATAACACACGAAAAAAATCTAATGCCAGCAACTAGAATCGAACTTGTGCACCTTGGCAGTACTATGTCAGGTTTACAGCAAGCTAATTATAGCTATACCAAATACACCGCTTATTCACACTATAACTGCATAAGCCGTAGATCAACAGAGTTTCATGTCTCTCTGTGTGTTAGTTGATTATTTATGTTACTTTGTTGATCACCAATCCCGCTGATTGTGAAAATGACTATGTGATAAGATTTTTGAATAAAAGAAAAATATTCGCCCTGTCGAAATTCAAGCACAACTTCTAAAGTATATGAGAAAGAAGATATGAACGAGAGAAATGTGCGTAAATGGTGTAGCCTGTTTATTGGTGCTAATCAAACACTTTCTTATACAGTGAAATCTCAATCCATCGTTCCCGGTTTGACATTTCATTTTCGGTTTGACAATCCTGAATTAATTATTTCAGATTGCAAAATAAAAATAATAAAATTACACCAATTATGAAAAAATTGCCGTTTTCTTCTGTTAAATAGTTTTGTTTTTTATATCATATTAACTCGAAACTGTTATTCATTATGTCACAGTGTACTATAAAGTTGTACATAATTTCTGTATACTACAAATTTACGAAAAATAAAAATACATAAGTGTAAATTAAAATTTTTGTGCCAATGTATTGATAAAAGTAGGGGAGACAGGGCAGCATTGACCATAGGGGAGGTTTGACCCACATTTGAATTTCCCTCTCTATAACTGTCTAGGACTAGTTTCATAGTGTAACAAGTTAGTCCAGTCATTGAAGCGAAAAATAGGGTCTTACCTCCGAAATATTTTACTACAAACCGATTTACATGAAATTTTGGAATTAGGCTTATCTTAGCCTCAACTTCAAAAGTGATATTGACCCGACCTCCGTTTTTTATTTTTAAGGGGTGAAAACGACCCCTTAATGAAAAAATTGACATTGAGCCATTTTATAGCTAGAAAACGTATTTAATAATAAAGAGTGAAATTGTAAAGTGTTCTCTAACACAATTATCTTATGTTAAACCCATTTTCAACCCCAAAAAAACTTTACAACCCCTGCAAACGACCCCTAAATTGAAAAAAAATTACTTTTGTATAACTTAAAAACATTTAAATATAGAGTAAATATTGTTTTACGTTCTTTACCTAAATTATAATTTTTTTCACCCCTTTTCAATCCTTAAAAACAACCCCTCAATTAAAAATTGTATAAAAATATTTCTTTTGATGAACTCAAAATGATTTAAATGTTGTTCCACGTTCTCGAAAATGAATATCATATTTTTAAGCTTTTCAACCCTTAAAACTACCCCTAAATTAAAACATTGAAAATATATGTTTATACAATTAAAAATAATTTAATTATAGAGTAATTAATCAGAAACTTTTTATTGAATAAAATATAAACTTACAAGTTATCTGGAAATGTTGTAAGATTAAATTAGTAATTAATTATAAAAAATTCTGCAACAATGCATAAAAAAACTATTATTACACCAATCGTTCATGACTCAATATCGGAGTTGCTGTCGTAATCAACATCTTCTTCTGGGTTAATTGAAGGGCTATTCTGGCAGTTATCTTCACTGCATGTTCCACAAGGTACATTGCAAAACAGCCCGACTCTTTGGCATCCGCAAGTGGCTCCACAACCTTTTTTGCAGTTGCAAAAAACCATTTTAAGTAAATCTTGCGGTGCAGGTGGATCTGTAGTTTATATTGGATTTAATAACCCTTCATTACTGACCCATCCCCAATCAGTTGGATGAATATTTTTGTTGCCAAGCCACATCTGCGTTTGTAGATAAACCCTCTTAGAATGCTCATTTATGGCACCAACTGTTGGAACAAATGATGATAATTTTGCGGCACTGTTTTTAGTGGTAGTTTTAATAAAACTTTCATAGCTCATCTTTTCGAGATATTTTGATAAATTTTCTACACGACTTAATTTATTTGGTTGTATATCTTTACCAACTCCATATAAACATACCATGCAATATTTACCTGCTTCTAAAATATCTTCCAGTTCAGATGTACTATTAAAAAATAACTGTGCCTTATTTCTCAAATCTTGCCTTTTTTCTAAAAGATCCATGAATTTTTTTTTTGCCTTTATTATATGACGCCGATGTTGAGTCACACCTAGTAAAACAATGTGAAAAAATAATCAATTTTGAACTATTTGGATAATTTAGTTCTAAACTTTTTGATGAATATACTGCTGTTTAAACGATTTGTTTGCCTAATTTCAAAAATAAAATTTGTTCGTCATCTGCAGCCTGGACAGTTAAAATGACTAAAATATCCACATCTTCAGCAACAATAACTTTTGTCAATTCAGTGCTATATTTAACTGCTGTATCAACAATTAGTTCGTCAGCTTCACCTTTACCTTGGCAGCATTTAATAGATTTTTTTTTTCTAGTTCTTCCATAAGAAATTCAATAAATCGACTTTTGTTTTTATAATTTGATAAAAATTTATCTTGGCTAATAGTTACTGGCATATCTTTTGTAAATTGATATTCCTTTGAAGCAACTTTCAGTGCTCGACGATTTCTTTCTGATGCTTTATTACTTTCTCCATCGTAACAATCGAAAACTACCGTAATATTATTGCCAAAATGATTTTTTAAATATGAAATATAATTTTCAAAAAGTCCGCTTAATTACAATTCGCAGGCCATTTTACTCTATATAATAACATACCTCCATCAATAAAGTACATTGATGCTTCTTTGTTGATCATAATGTCCTGGGTTTCGAATAATGAATATAAGGTAGATTTGGTTGTCTTTCGCATCCCAATATCGACAAATAATGAAAGTGGATATGGTGCTATTTCAAGTACATCTCAAATTCTTCGTCACTTTTTTTCATGACACAAATACGTTGAAATAATAATAGTGGATCTTTAGGCACTATTTTATCGCCAATTTTGACTTTGCTATTAACACCAATCAATGCAATGACTTTATCTTTTTTGGACAGATTAATCTCATTAAAAGTAATACCATCGATGCTCTTCATGGCTTCGATGCCAATTGCCAAAGCATTGTAGTAATTTATCTCATCAGTGCCGATCAATCCTGTTACAATATTTTGTAAGTGATCAATATCGTCAAATGGATTATGTTCCAACAAAAATGTCTTTAAAACCAACACGTCTTTCTTATCTTTTTTAATTCTCGCGTCGATATGTTGGTGACTTTTACTAAATTCCAAATCACAAAAAATTTCTAATGCTTCAATTATATCCTTCGTGTATATGACGCCTTTAATCCATTTGAATACAGTGCTTTCCGTAGTACCTCGTTTGAACAGTCCACCTTCTACGCTCATTGCCCTCATCAGAGTTTGTTCAATGGTTTGGTCGGAAAATATACCAGCATAGTACTCATTAGACCTCCGGGAAATAAAATATCCATCATTGGTAAATTTTTTATACTCATGTGGATCCATAGTTGATTTTAAACCTTTCATATCTTGAAGATTAAGTCAAGCAGATTTGGCATAGTTGAAATGCCCAGCGGCATGAAAAAAAAAAAGGTATCATAGCTCAATACAGTTAAGATACGATTCCCAGTCACCCATTCTTTCAGCTGAAAGAAATTTTTTAAGTAAAGATACCATTTTAAAGTATAATATCCACAATTTGCACGTTTTTCCTCCGTTTTCAATTTAAATATTTTATTTAGTTTTTTCAAGAGCTCATTAGACTTTAGTTTATCAAAATCCATCTCGTAAGTAAAAAAAACTCTTCATTCTCAAGTAATTCTTGAAAATCAACGTTATTTTCTTTTTTTATTTCATCAAATATTAGGAAAGACAATGCCAGCTGAAGAATGTAATGGGCTCGCACTGTACGAGCGTAAGAGTGTCCATTTAGAATTAGATCAACTGATCCTTCTGCATAGATGAGCGAAAGTATATCCTTAATTCACTTCCTTCCATAATCATGTCTTAAAGACATTAAAAGGTGAAAACCCCCGAGTCGCACAATCATATAAACGTCATTAAAAAACGATGCTGCAGCAATATCGCAAGCCTTAATATGTAAATACTGATCAAATGATGCAGGTTTTCATGCCTTCTTTTGATACAATTGCAGCAGCATTGATTAAAGCTGTGAATAAAGTACCAACATCACTTGGCTGTCCATCAACCCTAGAAGCGGCGCATGTTAATTTTCTTGACAATTCTTCGTTTGTTTAAAAATTAATAAAAAATATTATTTTTATACAAAACCAAATTTATAAGACATCATTTTTCTCAGAAAGATGCATAGAATTCATCTATGTAATAAAAAAAATATTTTTTTGTAACAGTTTTGGAGTAAGTATTTTACATGTCAAAAAATGATGTTATCATTTTTCAGAAAAACCTGTATCATCCAAAATCAATAGCTTACCACCTTTTTCTAAGATATACAAAAGTTTTGTGTATTATTTGTCAATATATTTAGGGGGGAAAAAAAATTTGTTACATTTTCAAAATTTAAAAAATTATTTTAAGAAAAAGGGGACATTGTTCATTTTATTTTCAACAATTTACCAAAAATAGTAATATATGTTTTATACAAAAGTTCTATATATCATTATGTTCAGAAAGGTGCATAGAATCTATGTGTGTAGTGAAAAAAATATTGGATGTATCACATTTGGAGTGTTTTGGTCAAATACCAAAAAATCGGAGGGTAAAAAGAGAATAATTTCACAGATATCGTTACTTACAACATACTAATAAGTTTTCGGAATTTTTCAACGATTACTAGAGATTTGTAATATATTTGTGAATATATTTAGGGGAAAAAAATAATAATTTGTTACATTTTCAAAATATAAATAACGATTTCCCCTAAAAAGTAATACTCTGACGGTTGAGGTTAGGTTAGACACCTCAACAATTTAGGCGTAATTAGTAACTTTCTAAAGCTAGGCCTAAGACAAAATCACTAGATGTCACTAAAACAATAAACTTTACAAAGAATAACACACATATACACTTTTATAATCAAATAAAACACTCAATATAAGAAAATTTGCATATAGGCTAAATTCACAACATACCATTTAGGTTATCCCAAATATAAACCGTTCACAAACTAGAAATTCACTCAAAAACATAAACTTTAAAAATAAAAACATATATTGTAACTTGTATACAAAATTTATATACAATTTGTATACACAAACCTTCAAAATAACAAATATCTAACCCCAAAACAATATGCACTACGTCATTTATTACAGTATTTACGTCGCAGAATTGCATATGTTCCGAGATCAAAACAAAACCTTCTAAGTAAGTATTGCCTATATCAAGTGGTACCAACTTGAAGAATGAAATGTCATCTACAACATACTATCAATATCGAAACAAAAAAAAAATCGAAATGAAAAATCGATTTAGTCATTTCGTTAACTGCACCAAATGCCAATTGAATTTCGTGCCGTCAGGTTTCTTCTATGGTCAAGTAGAAATATCTCTGGATCTGTGATGCAGAAAAATTTGTAATCTACGGTTTGAAAGAGAAAGATGTGATCTATAGAACAGTGTTTTGGTCAACCCGTTTGACAGAAATATAGATTTGTAATCATAAGGGGAAAAATGGCGTTGCGTTTACGAAAAGCCGCAGTTGAAATTTACGATTTTACGCATCAAAAATATGCGAACTTCACCAATTTTTGGAATATTATTTATAACATTTTGTGGTTTTTTTTGCATGATTATGCATCTACGGAACATTAGCTTTCAGACGGTATTTTATTTATTGCGATAGGACAATTTTAAGTGGGCGTAATGTTGAATTGCAAAATACGTGTTTTACAGTTGGTGAACTAAGCTATGCATGAAAAATCGACCAGCACTGGGTCGAATAACCGTGCTAGGGTTAATGAATGGCAAGAAATTTATTTTAGACAATTTATAAGCAGTGTTACCAACACACAGCAAAGACATAAACCCATTCCAACCCAAAAAATCGAGGTCTCTTGTGTACTTGAAATAAGACTGTCTTTCGCATCAGTTATTTTTCTAGCTGCTTCAACATTTATCTTGTGTACATAATTACTCCTACACGTATTGAAACAGTGTGATGTTTGGTTTCACCCGTTTATTACTTCTTTTTGACGTTATTCACAACAGAAGGTTGTAAATGGGAAATTGAATTTAATGCTATGCAATTCCAATAAACCCTTAATTTAATTCAAGTCCCACCTTTGGGGAACTGCTGATAAATTATTTATTAACGTCTTTATTCTGTCAAACACCACAATGCCTCAAGAATAAAACACCGCCTTTAGTATTTATTCTTATATGTTAGGAATTACTTTAAAATTCCTTTAATACTTTTATTATTTAATCAAAACTAGCTCTTATTTTTCTTATTGCTTTAACTTTAAAACTCACTCTCAGGGAGTGTCATTTGAAAAAGTTATTTTGCAGAATCTATTTAAAATTGTGAAATTTATAAGCACAAATTATTTTAAACACTTAATTTTAAGCACTTATTTTTAACACTTAATTTTAAGCTGAAAACAACATAGGGTTAGTTTAAAATCCACACAACACAATGTTATCCAGAAATAAAATTTATATTTTAATTAAAAACTCCTTTTTAAATTCTTTATATAAATCAAGATTTTAACTTATAAAATTTCGTAACTTGGTTTAATCATAACTTTTCTTAGGTTTAAAACATCTTATAAGAATTCAATATAAATATCAATGACTCTTATTTCTCTAATTATTATTAAAATAATTATATCTTTACTAATTATTAAAATCAAACTTACTTTAAAATTAAAAACACATTGACTTTAAAAAGTACATATATAAAATAAAAAAGAATTTAAATTTGATAATTTTCCCCAGAAAGTTTTTTTTAAATTTATTTTTTATTTCAAAGCGAATATTTATTCAAAATCGTAACTGTGGTACCTTGTGAACATATTTATAGCTGTTTTCGGCTCCTGTAAGGCAATGCTGATTACAGTTGTTCTGATGAAGGTTGAAGTCTAGTTGATGCCAGCTAGCAGTCCTCAGTTACGTTGAAATCGATTGTGCTGTTGTTAAAGTTGAATGATTACAGATTGAAGATCTTGTAGTCAAGAAGTTTAAAGATGAAGTCCAAGTTTGAATCAGTGTGGCTGTCTGTTGTATCTTGCTATACCATTTGAAATGCCATGTCGCTTCCAATAAAACAATAGGTATAGTACTGATCACATAAAGATGATTGGAGATGACTCTCCTTCTAGGAGCTGGATAGAGAGTTGTTCTCCTACCAGGAGCTTGATAAAGAGTTGTTCTCCTTCTAGGAGCTAGATCAAGACTGAAGAAAAGTTCTGTTGAAATGGACCTCCAAAACTTTTTCCCTGTTCCATGGTACCAATTTCTATGAACATTTCTCTTTCATTTATAACGTTTAAAGTGGATTAATTTGGTTTATTTCTTCAAGATTTCACTTTAGTTAGTTTTTATTATAACCCTTTTGGTTATTTTATTGTTTGTTTTACTTTAATTAGTTGTTGATTAACTAATTATTATTTAGTTTATTTGTAAATAGGTTGCCAGCACTGCCTTTGCAAAATCCAAACACTCGACTCCCTCCCCTATTGTGTGGTAGGGGTTTCTACAGGTTGATTCCTGTACTGTCTGACTTTCTGGAACTTAATTTGTACACTTTCTTGAAAATTCCCATATCTCTGGTTCTAACAGGAATTCTGGAAATCTGTAAATGTCATTTTGATCCTCTTGACTTCTGGATTCCATACAACTTTGATTTAAAGTTGTAGGATGATAACTTTCTAAGATGTACCCTTTTTCGTTTTTCATGATTTTTTCTTTGACCAACTTTTGATCAGTTCAGAATTTCTTAATTCTTCTTTTTGGTTTTTGTAGCCTCTGCTTTAGAAATGAAGGAATTCTTTACATTTAAAATTTATTTTCATTTTCTGATAAGTTATTCATTGTTGAACTTTGTCGATTTTTCGATGGTCAAACCCCCCCCCCCAATTAATTATATATGTACTTATTTTGGTATCATTATATTATGTCACATATCCTTAACCTATTTCCATTATAAAAATTTTAACTTATTATCTAGACAAAATTTTAGTTTTTTGTCTGCATGTTTTTTGCAATAACTAATAAACTATTCGGTTTAACACATTCACTACGGTAAAATGACCATTAGGGTTGGATAATACTAAAAAAATTTTTTATCACCAAACCTTACCTTTCTAATGTAGAAGTTCAGTTTTAGGGTTTAAAACTCGATTCCAGCTCGACTTCCTTCAAATCCAGGACTTTCAAGTCATGCCCCGCCGGCGTCCTGGACGCATCATACCACGTCCACCATTGCCCATCACCGATGTCTTGGCCATGCCCTGCCACGGTCAGTTTTACTGTGTCTGCTGCGCCGCACTATACATTTCAGTTTGATGATCGATTGACTGATCATCTAAGTTTCACATGACTATTATCAATAAATATCAATAAAACACACTCGTCACTGACCGCGAACCCTGTAAGCGCGACGTAAAGGTATCGGTCACCACAAACGAACGCCGAGCCCACGATACACAAACGATGAAGTCGTAAACAAACACAAGGGATATTGAAAGTAAAATAACTAAAAAACACAAAATAAATATCAATAAAACACACTCGTCACCAGCCGCGAACTCTGTAAGCGCGACGTAAAGGTATCAGTCACCACAAACGAACGCCGAGCCATCCGATCCACAAACGAAGCAAGTTGTAAACAAACACAAGTAATAACCTTAAAATGCGGGCAAACTCGACCCTTCTATCACAAATGGCTGGGCCACACTGAGCAATGGAAAACATTGCTTCTGTCTGCCCCGCCAGCGTCGCGGCAGTCGGGCACGCGCGGCAGGCCCGCCCCGCCGGCGTCCCAGCCGCACTCAATGTGTTAATAAATATTTTCTTGTATTTCCTATGCTAAGCAGTTATTCTTTATCATAATATGCTTTTATATTCAAAATTTAAACAATTTAAAATTTAACATAGGAGATTGCATGTGAATAACATTTGTAACAAGTTGAATCAGATTATTCAGTAGTCCAGTCTGGACCTGTAATATCACGTGATCAACGGAGCTATTGTTCTCAGTCGGACCTGTTGGCTCATGTTAGCCAGCTAGTCTCTCACCCCACTTCCCGTACACTTTGGATGTTTCATTTATTAATGAAATTGACAAAACTTTTATAATTCTACTTTCCTTCATATTAAACTATTTTTTTCTGTGCACATTATTAATTATTTATGGATATTACCATTTATTTATGTATTCTTGATATTTATTGTTTTAACAAAAATTTTATGTTTTACAAAAATTTTTGTTTTTGGAACGATTTTGGTGTAAAACCCAAACCGTTTCAGTATGATGAACGTACACAGTCTTTGAATTATCCATATTTGAAAACAATTTATCTCGTCTTTCTTTTGAAGCTGCTTTTAAACCCTCTTTACCATTCGAAGTAACGAGCACAAGTTTTTCTGACATATTTGAAGAGCAAATTTTGCACAATTTTTCTTCAGTATCAGTACTACTGCTTGTACTAGGTTTATCCATGATGCTTTAAAAATAAAAGAAAGAGTTCTGAAAGAAAAATGAATATAATTTTTTTATTATTTGTTTTTTTTAAATGTATTTTATAATTTTTTAACATTTAAAATTAACTCACCAATATAAATATAAAACTGTGCACACGGTATCTTAAAAAAAGCTTGAGCAATGCACGTGCAAAGAACTCTTTTTCTTCCACAATTATTCCAATAGGAATGGATAAAATAATGGATACTGAAATTGAACAATTAATGTTAACCCTTTTAGTGCCAGGAAAAATTCCATAGTTACTCCCAAGAATGCCGTGATTTTATCCCACTAGTACTACGAAGAATGCTAGGCCTTTTTTATATATTTTGCAGTGTTTTACTAAAACATTTATAAAAACTACAAATACTAACATTTTATCAAAAAAAAATTTTTGTTTTGTACAAAATTAAATTTCCTACCTAAGAAATATAAAAATTACCCTTTTTGAAATGTAACAAAATTTAGCTTCATAGTAAAAAAACTAATAAAGTTATACATTTTTTTTGTGTTAAACTTTTTTTTTGCTTTTGTGTTATTTTTATGTAGACGTAACATAGCCTACTACTATACAAATTCATAATATAGTTACTATACTAATATTACTCAAGTGAGTCAAAACACACAAAAATAAAATTACTTTATAAGAAAAACTAACAAGTTTGTAATTAGAATGAAAAATAATCTTTCTAACCACACCAAAATAATCAACAAACAATTCACTCACCATCAAAACAAAACACTTCACTACAAAACAACAATGCACGAAAATGATCAGCTGATGACATTACTACGAAGCAATAACCATAGAGTTATTTGTCAACAGCTGTATTATGAGTCAACAGCTGGTTATTAGAAAGATACTACTATAAAAAATATGTTTTTCGTATTCTTCAGTTCTTTCTCTTTGTTTACTAATAGAAAAAAAAAGTTTAGTTTTTGGACCATAATTCCTTCAATTTTAAAGCTACCCCAACTTTAAAGCCATTTTAAATGTAATTAAAAGAGCTACAACTTTTTTCATTATAACATGTAGTGTAAAACCCTTCATTTTGAAATGGTGATGGGTCAAAGGGCTCGAGAGAGACTGTGGTTGCGCTACTGTGCTCTCTTTAAACAGTCATATCTCCGTCAATTTTGGTCTGACAGAAAAAAAAAACCTAAATTTTTCATCATTACAGTTTTTTTTACGTATCTTTCATTATTTTTGAAATATTATGAAAAAAAGGTGTTTTTTTTAAATGAAAAAAAATTATTTTTTCTTAAAATCGTGATTTTTTTGAAAAGTATGCATTTCAAAGCAGCCAAACGGTTGGAATCCAATAAACTATTCATATTAAAGTTAAATGTAGTCGAAATACAATTAATTGTAATTTTGGTGCAAACACATCAATTTAAAAAATATATATATTAGATGTCCCTCTTCTTTTCATTACAACTCACTCAATTTACGTGCAAAAGACTTTTAACAGTGCTCATTTTAAAGATTATTTTAAGTACTATAAAAAAGTTTCTCAATGTCATATGGATAAAATGTATCCGTTGTCCGCTAGATGGCATTGAATACATCGATTAAAGTTCAGACAAAAAAAAACAGCTTTTATCTTCAATATCTCACTTAATGTTACACTTTGAACACTCCTTAAAAAACCAATTTGTTCATTTTCTTACCTGCTACAATCTTGTTTATTATAAAATTACCGTTAAAACGCATATTTTTTGAGATATTTGCAAAAAACCGTGGAAAAATTCCGAGTTTTCATCGCCAATAACTTGAAAAGTATTGAGTTTTTAAAAAAACTTTTTGCTTAAAATTGGGCCTTCTATCGATCCCCGAGGTTATTTTACCAAAAAAATTTCCACTAACGAGAAGGGGTGGCAACCACCCCCAGGATAAGAACAGAGGTCGGGTCAATATCACTTTTGAAGTTAAGGGTAAAATAAGCCTAATTCCAAAATTTCATATAAATCGGTTCGTAGTAAAATATTTCTGAGGTATAAAGCTTCAATGACTGGACTAAGTTATAATTGGAGGGAAACTACACTGTGTTAGTAGATGGAAGCAAGAATCCACATTGTTTGATCGTTTTGAAAATTTGAAGATTTTTGGCAGGTTTCAAGTTAAGTATTTGTTTTTATTTGTAGGAATATATCACTAGAAGTATTAAAGATAGCCCTTAGTTTAAGTTTTCAGTTTGAAGCCAATATAATTCTCTTTAAGTTACCTAACCTCAAATCTTAGAACCTAAAAAAAGAAAAAACACAAAAATGTGCACTTTGACCCCATTGGCATTAGGGAGGTTTGACCATATGGTTAACCCTCCCATATGGAATTTTGACCATATGACTAACCCTAAGGCCTCTATTAGCCGAGGTAACCTGGACGCTCCACCGGACGTTCCACCGGTGGAGAGTCTGGTTGCTCGGATGTACAACGCCCAGGTCACCGGTGGCGCCACCAGTATCAGTTCTATTCCCAGCACACAGCAGTAGCATTTGTAGTAACAAAATGGTGTTGTGTTGTGAGGACGTACTATTGCTAGCTCTTCTCATAAAGAAGAGAAGGTGAAGGGTTAGGAGGTTTCAGAAGCATCCTATGTTGATGTCTAGACTTACCAAAGGACTTTATTACACACTATTCGATGATCTTTGCGCTAGTGGAATTAAGTTTTTTAACTACTTCCGTATGTCAAAATCTTCATTTGACGAGCTTCTTGGATACATCAAAGATGATATCACAGTGCTCGACACCCTTTTAAACAAGAGTATCCCTGCCGCAGAAAAGTTGGCTCTTACACTGAGGTAAGTAAAATTTAAACGAGTATTACACCATTATAGAATGAACAATAATAATATTTTTTTAATGTAAATTGACGTCAGAAGATATTATAATAGCTTAAAACTACTCGTAAAACAATAACTGTCCTCAGGTAATTTTATAGAATAACTGTTATGAAAAAAAAAAAAACCGTTTATGGGGAAAAACTGTTCCATTGTTAACCTCACCTTGTGTTCCTTGTTAACTTACTTAAAGATAAGAAATCATAATAAAAGTTAAATTTGCTCTTAACATAAGCACACAGTAAATAAATGTAAGTAAACGGAATATTGGAAATTTATTAGTAGAACGCTTATTAAATGTCACCATAAGTGACATAGTCACTCATTTGTGAATAGGTTGGAGACACCATTGGGGTTGACTCTCTTGACAAAGCAAAGTAGGAGGCTGGTTGGTTCCGTAGTGGATTTTGAGTTGATACTGACGGTGGAATTTGCAACGGTTGTTGAACCGGGTTACAATATTGTTGAGGCGGAAACGGATACAAAAAGTTTTGGACTTGAGGAGGTTGTGGTACAGCAACATGCCATTGGGGACTGGGTCCTTGTTGTGCTGCTGCTATTAAAGATAAGATGTCTGATCTTAATTTTAGTTTCCCTTGAGGAGGAACTTTTTTTATCTCAGACAAGATGGACATCAAAAATAGCTTGTCTTCGTCTGTGGCCTCACTTTTTTCTCCGATGTCCATTGCCATTTTCTTCTTCAGAGCAGCTATGAGTTCATCATTATCAGTTTCAGCTTTTTGCTTCTTTGAACCACCCTGTTTTTGTCTGCTTCCCACTGTAACTGACGTTGATGTATCAAAGTCCTCTTGTTCCGGTTCAACTTCGCTTGCAGCTGGCGTTTCCTCTGCCATGCTATTACTACTTCTTTTGGAGATAATTTCCAAAAACCGCAGTATGTCAAAATATATATATTTCTTTCTTGTGGAAGCACCAGCTCCGCTTTTTCTTTCCTTCTGCATCTGCAATTCCCTTGCATAACAAGAACGGATGTTCTTCCATTTTCTTTGTACAATCGTAACTGAAATAAAACACACAAATCACTATAATGCTAATACTGTATAAGATGACATTTTACGGAAATTAATATGCTACTTTTTCGAATAAAAAAGTTGATTTATTCTTCTTATTACAGATACTTTGCTACCGGAACATCAATGACCGACCTACACTCTCAATACAGAATCAGTCAGCCAACGATATCTGTGATAGTCCGCCAAGTTTGCAAAGCTCTTTGGGAACGTGTGAAGCAAGTTTGTTTTCCAAAAATGACAGAAAGATTTTGGCTGGACACTGCTGCTGAATTTTACCAGAAAACTAATTTCCCTCACTGCGTGGGTGCTATCGATGGAAAACATATTAGGGTGGTGAAACCAGAGCATAGTGGTTCTTTGTACTACAATTACAAAAACTATTTTTCCGTACTACTGGTAGCGATATGTGACGCATCGTACAAATTCATTTACATCGACGTTGGTGCTTACGGGAAGTCTTCGGACTCTACTGTGTTCAAGGAAAGTGTTTTTTTTTAAAGCTAAATGAGAATGAGATAAACATCCCATCTAAACAACAATCTTTCGCGGGTATGCAAGAGCCTTTCCCATTTGTATTTGTGGGAGACGAAGTCTTTGGACTTTCAACTTTCTTACTCCGACCATATGCTGGAAAATGTCTTAATGTCAAAAAAAGAGTTTTCAACTACCGTCTCTGCAGAGCAAGTAGAAACATAGAATGCTCATTTGGCATCCTTGCCAATAAGTGGCGAATCTTTCATCGGCCTCTGAATGTTAATTTGAATTTGCGCAAAGATATTATAAAAGTATGTTGCCTGCTTCACAACTTCGTCAGGGAAAGAGACGGATATAAAATTGAGGATACCCTGACAGTTGAAGGTCTGTTTGACCTTGACACATCAAGCCAGCACCCAACAAAAAAGGCTACTAAACTTAAAGATAAGTTTGCTGACTACTTTGTAAGTGAACATGGAGCCGTTCCCTGGCAAATGTCCCGCATTTAAGTGAAACATTCAAGATGGTGTAATCAATACTTGATTTGTATACTATACTGGATAACAATGGTATATTATTATATATTATATTAAAGGAAACTACACTATGTGCATTTCACAATGGAAAATGGGCAATTTTACAGTGTTATTTTATAAAACAAATTTTAGTTATAATAATATGAGTAAAAACTACACTGTTTTTAAGACGATACGCCACCTTCAAGAAATTTTAAGATTTTTTTAATTATTACACAATGTAACATGTTTTTTAATATTTGTGTTTTTAATACTGTGTTTTCCATACTTTAAAATATAAAAGTTCTTATCAATATATAGTGGTACAATTTTCATGGTACAATTTTTTTTTCATGAACCCTTTTTTGGGTGATACCTCATTTTAAAGGTTTATGTAAAGGAAACTTAATGGCGCAAACTAGAGGTCAATATCTCAACCCTGTCCAAAATGGCAGCTTATCAGAGTTAGACAATTGGTTGACTTTGGATGGCCGCCATTTTGTACAGAGTAGAGATAGAGGCCTCTAGTTTTCGCCATTCTTCTTCTTTTGTCAAAACCTTTAACATGAGGTGTCACGAGTCATAGGTTGTCATTTAAAAATGTTGAGCTACCCCCCCCCCCCCCAAGGGGATGCTCACCCCTTGAAAAAAGTATTTTTAAAACAGCATTTTTTAAATGTTTTTATATACAAAATGGTGAAGGAACAATTTGTCGGGAATGGGCTTTATACAAAATTAAAGAGGACCCAAAGCCTATTTTTGAAAAAAATTTAATCAAAATCGTTGGAGCAGTTTTTTTTGGAAAAAATCAACAACTGATTTTTAGGCCGAATTAGAGGTTGAATTAAAAAAATTTTATATTTATAATTACACTACAATTATTTACTCACCAATTAAGTTCTTCTCTGCCGTTGGTCTTCCTTCGAAATCGTCCAGGAATACAGACATAATTCTGGTCCACGCGTTCAGCCTCTCATTCTTATCAGAATATATTTCTAATCTGCTGTCCCAAATTGCTGGGTTCTTCTCCACCTCGTAAACTAAATCTTCCGTATTGATGGTGTTGTCAATCAATTTGGTTAGTTCTTTAGATAAATCTCTAGGTTTACTCGGTTGCCCTTTATTCTTACTGATCTTTGGTAAGTTTTCCTTTCTTTGTGTGTCACTTGTAGCAGCGACACCTACACCTTCTTGTAAATCGCGATCACCATCTTCATTCACAACCGCCCCCTGCGACGACATATTAACACACAGAAATTAACTTGACCAATTCACTTCACAAGAACGAACAACTCACCACTACTTTGAACTGTGCACTAGTGAAGTGATGTTATGTTTCTGTCTGGAGCGTCGCGGTCAGGACAGCAGATGTGCGCACATGCAATATTCAGTCACCGGTGGCGCGTCTGGTCGCCTCGGCTAGTTGGCTACATAAACTCCAATGCCCCGAAACGTTGCTGAGCAGCCCAAAGTGGAAGGCTTGGTTGCAGGGCTCAGTCGACTGGTTTCGGTGGAAAATCTGGTGGCGCGTCTGGTTGCCACAGATAATAGGACTCATTTGATTCTATGCCCCACGACTGACAAGTTCCACCAGTGGAGGGCTCGGTGGCGTGTCTGGTTGCCTCGGCTAATAGGCATCTAACTTTTATTAATTTTTCATCAGCTTTTTAAAGATGTGTTTTTCAATCATCCAGTAAGCAATGTTATGATTGTATAAAGTTAAGTATCAACACTAGACATGATTTTATTTATACTATTCATCTTTTATAACAGGCCAAAATAACTAATAAGCTAATACATTTTTTTTTTTTATTTCAGAATGCCTTTTTTTTCTTTTTTTTTTAATCAAAGGAAGGCAGCAAAAAGAGGACAAAGCATTCTCCAGAGCACATGTAGGCCGCAGTGTTCAGTGCAGTGAATGAACAAAGTTCTATTCGAGGGGCAGGAAAAGGCTATGATAAAGACAGAAAAATTTTAGAAAGATATATCACAAAATATCGATTAAGTTCAAATAAAAATGAAGTTTCATTCAAACCCAATTACAAAACTGAGCAAGTCTTTAGTGACCAATTAGAACTGATGTTAGCAGATTATTTAAAAGTAGCACCAAAGCTTCACAATGGTCTAAGTCAGAAAACAGTAAAATATGTTGCATATGAATTTAGACATGCAAATAAAATAAAAATGCCTGAAAACCAGGAGTTGAAAAAGAAGGCTTCATATGATTGGGTGCATGGTTTTATGTACCACAATACAAGATAATCACTTCACACTTCACACTCAACAAGCTTAAGTAGAGGAACTGCATTTAACAAAAGTACCATTGGACACTTCTTCAATAACCTCAAATCACTCATGAGCAAACACAAATTTGAGGCTCATTCCATTTATAATATCGGCGAAACGGGAGTGTCCACTGTCCATGAACCAGGGAGAGTTATTGCAGAGAAAAACCTCCAAAAAAGTGTCTGAAGTGACATCTGCAGAAAGAGGCACTTTAGTAACTGTCTGTTGTGCGATTTCAGCATTTGGGAATACTGTACCTCAATTTTTTGTGTACTCTAGGGTTCAAGTCAAGGACACAATGACCAAAGGCGCTCCATCAGGGTCTATGGCAGCTGCCAACCCCAGTGCCTGGATGATTGATAATAATTTTGTGTTATATTTGGACAATTTGGAATTATATTTGTTCTTGCAATTCTGGACAATCACGATTCACACATAACACCAGCTGGGATTTAGAAATGTAAAAACAATGGGGTCATTTTACTAACAATTCCCCCGCATACAAGCCACAAACTACAGCCTCTAGATCACGGTGTCTTTGGGTCTTTTAAGACATATTTCAAACAAGCGGCTGATAATTTTATGGTCAATCATCACGGAAAACCTATATCTATTTATGATATCCTCAAACTTCAGCATTCTTAAAAGCCATGACATCACAAAATATCATTAAAAGGTTTCATCAATGTGGAATATATCCATATAACTCTGAAATTTTTACTGATGAGGATTTTTAAAGTAGCTACGTAACGGACCGACAAGATACTACTAGTCAACCCCCCCCCCCCACTGAATGTATTCAAAATGAAGTATTTAGGATGAATGTGAAGTGGTGTTTCTGCAAAGAAAAGACTCTGGAAATTTTTCTTACCCTTACATAGAAAATCGGTCAGCTATTTTCAAGCAAGATAATGTTGCTAAACTTCCTCCCCCTCCCCATCAATCGGTGGAACAGAAAGGGAAGCCCTTAAAAATGTCTTTTGATTTTCACTTTTCTAAATTTGAGAATGTAGGGTAGAGAAGATAAACTTGTATTTTGTAATATAATTAAATACTATATTCATAATAACCTGGTATTTTTTGTTTAATTATCCTAATGCCTGAGAATAGGTGCACATTTTTGTCACCCCCAGTTTAATAATAAAAAAAAATTCATAAATAGAATTAAAAATTCTATAAAAAGTACATTGATTGTGAGGTAAATGTAACAAGCAATCTCTGATAGTGTTCACAAATATTTATCAAAAATTGATGAAAAATACAAAAATTAAAATGTAAAATGTAGGTCAAGCATACCTCCTCTCCCCTATATTAAATAGGTCAAAGCCAGTTCCCCCACCTCGGCCTAATCTCATAGATGAATTGACAACATAACGCTGTTGTCTATATTTTGTTACTTAACATATGAGTTTGATGTTTTTTCATTTCTTTTAAAATTTATACAATAATTAGTAGAATAGATACAGTACATGTAAAGAAAATGGAACATATCCAACTACATTTATATTTACTGTATAATATATTTTACTATTTAAAAATATTGAATCCAGATTTAACCCTTTCGCGAATGAGGTCGTTCAGGAACGATCCCGCGTACATTCTTCACAGAGTGGTCATTTTCTATCGCTACTCAAAATTGAAGGCGCTCTAGTAAGATTGTTCTGGAACGATCCCACGTTAAATTTACGATATATGTTGTAATTTAACTGTCATGTATGTTTAACAATGTGATTTAATTTGGCTATCAAGTAATTAGTATTACAAATACTGTGGAACATGTTTATATGTTTTTTAGAAATATATCTAGAAGGTATGATTTTTTTAATAATAAAGAATTGGATAGATTAAAAAAACTTATAACAATAAAAATGTGTAAGAAATATTAATATTTTCAAAATTTTAAGTCTTTTAGTTTATGATACTCTTCAAAACACGGATAAACACAAACTTACAATGCACGTGGAATACTCCCAGATTTGTTAGTTAACCTTTTTATTCTTTTTTAGTAGTATGGCTACAGACTAAACAATTTTTCTGACTTTTTCGGTTCTTTGCTTCACTCACCCGAAAGGCCTAATAAAATGTCCATTAGATCTATATAAGCAGAGTGGACTGTTGTGACTCACACACGTAACACTTGAAGGTCTACTTTTATCAGCTGTAGCATGGAACTCAAAAAGTTGTCTGATGAGATTCATTCTGAATTCCATCAACGGAATTGCCCTTTTGTTTGTTTTTAATTTATTCATTCGCAGCATTCAATATACTAATATCAAAAAGAAGAAGAAACAATTTTTGATACCATTTGGTGATTTTTCTAGTACTTTCATTGAAAGATAACATCATGTCGGCATGGTCAATTGCTCCCATATGTTGGTTATAATCCAGGATACACTTCAGTTTTAATTTGGCTGATTTTGAATATTTCATTTCGTGGTTATGTATCATAGACAACATATTTACTATACGGTGGTCACACCACTTTATTGCCAAAACTTTGTCATTGTGTCTGACTATTACATCACTTGACTTAATTTTTATTTTTTTTACAGTAGAATATAAAACGTACAACACTAACCAAAAGAGTAAAATAACGACAAAAACAAAACAAAACAATGAAATAATAAGCTGCAATATTCCGACAAAAATGAACTAAATTGCTTCACAACCACTGTATAACTAATGAATGCAATGGCTGAAAAGTGGAAAACAAAGTATTTCTATTACTATTCTCGCCAGTAGACTATCACAATGACAAGAAACGCCATTACCAAATTTCTTAGAAATATTCCCCGCCTACAACTACAAAACTGATCCAGTTCAATGCTGAAAATGCAGGCAAAGACGTGTTTCTATTACTATTACAGTCAACAAATTGTTACAATAACAAGTAATGTCAATTATTAAATTTCCAAGAAATATTCCCAGCCCATCGCTCTTTCAGCCAATGAATATCAAGAAAATATACGAACAAAACACATTAACCTTTCAGACACCAGAATCAAATTGCACCTCCAAAAAAACATAATGCTGTTGCCAAAAGAGATGACCCTCCCATCCCTAGTAGGCAGAGTCATCTCAGTCATTTCAGAGTGATGTCACTCCTAGCACACATATATGGCACTATCGAAAGGATTAAGGCATTACAGGAGTGATTACCAAATTCATTGTTCTAACATAAACTTCTTCCAAGGAATAAATTGCATTTACAATCTAACTCCATGCAAATATGCTTCAATTATACCTTTTTTAAATGTAATTAAATATAGAATAGAATGTGGACTACTTTGTACATTTTTTTAAATTTCTTCATAATGTAAATATTAAAAAAAAAGTTATAACTCGGATAAAAAGATTAATTAAACCGAATTTATAAGGAGAGAAATCAAGAAAGACAATATGCGAGGAATAAGGAAGCAAGGTATGCAAATGTCAGTGCGAGAGCTGGGAGAAATCTGGTTTCTGGGCTGAATACACCCTTATTGTGCATTGTGCATAGTAGAGAGGTGACTCCCCTCTGCTAGTGGAAGTTTGCATAACCTCTTTGTCGTTTTATTTACAATTTATATTTTTGTCAAACAAAATACAAAAATAATTCATGTTGCAATTTAGGGGGTAACGCTCTTATTTAAAAAATAAACTTGAGATTATATCTTGGTCTAAGGCCAAGATTGTTGTGGGTTCACCCTTACCCATCAGCAGGCAGAAAAGCAGTCTTTCTCACTTGGGAATTCTCCCCTTTCTTCTGCAAATGGGAGGGTATCAGCACTATACTGATCAAAGTTGTTTAGCCTCCTTATTATATGTTACAAAACTTTTTATACTAACTTAATAATACACAAATGTTCCTGGGGCATAAACAATAATTAACAACACGTTAATGAATTAAAAAATCATGTAGAAACCTTCTAATTCTTCCCACTAATTCTCTCAAAACACATAGTTAACTTCTATGACCCTCATAGATTTATATATAACTTCGTATATGGTTATATGATATGACGATTCAGTCACCAGTTGTACTCCCTAAACACAAATTCTATAATTGATTAATTGGCTAAAGCTGATTATAACATTTCAAAACAAATTAAATATTACAGACTTACTCTGACTTGTATTTTAGGTTATGTACAAATCCTCAAGGGGGGGGGGGGTACAAGTGCAAAAATTATAAAATGTTTTGTTTGTCGTTAAAAGAGAAACTTTTTTATCTCTTACATATGTTTTGCAAGTTAATGGTTTACATTACTATTAAAATATTACAAGACAAGAGAACCCAATGATCCTTTAACCCCTCTTCAGGATTTTAATTTGAGACCATTGAGAGGCAACCATAAAATCAGCAAAACTCCACCATTGGTCATGTGTTATTAGTAAACATGTTCATCCTTTTAATGAACTGAGCATACTGCTTAGGTTAAATCAATTCTTAATTTCATCAATATGTGCTCTAGTCAGATCCTAATGAATGTCAAGCACTGGACACTTCTTAATTGGTGAAACATCCACCTCTCTTTCGCAACCAGATCTGATTCGTTTCCCTCTCAACCGTCTAAAATAGATAGTAGATGATCCAAGTTACACAACATTTCTGGTGTTGGAGCAACTTCACTAAAATGGACCTCTCAACAACCTAATCTTAAATTTGGAAACATCTTAGTGAAGAACATTAATCTTCTGGTCTATGAGACATGTCGCAAATCTGCTATTTTTGATGGTATTGTGTGGGTGGTTACAGCGTTTACAAACTATAGAACTGTGTTCATTGCCAGTTAATAAATGACGTTTCATTTCTTTTCGATTACCAAGTTGCATTCACATGTTTAGTTAAACTAAATTTAACTTGAATTTTTTTACAATTCATTTTATTTTAGTACTCGAAATTTGTATTTCTTCAAGATTATGGAAAACTTATTTCAGTTTTGGTGAACAGTATTATTATTTCACAGATAAGTTTTTTAAATGTTATCTTTAATTTTCCTTTCATTCCTGTATCTAACCCTTTACCCAAGTTCCTTACTACCATGACACATCTTAGTGGCTCAAGAGCAATTATCTAAGCTAACCTGAATTATCAATTGGACATAACACAATTGACCAAGTCAGTTGTGTGGTGATACAGCAGCTGGTTAATCCACTCCTTTTCATGAATTTTATTTTTCCATGCTTTATCTTTTATCAAGCAAATGCCATGTTACTAACTTTGGGTCATCTTTATGCAAAAAATTAACAGAGTTCCCTTTAGTTCAATAAACTAACAGTCTCAAACATAAAAACCTGACATTATATTCAAACCAGTATCATTCCCCATAACCAACCAGCAATCTCCTATCTATTATTTCAATCACATTATATATGTCTGTACTACTGGTTTGTTGGAGAATCACCTGAGGCTTATAACAGTCTCTAAGGAAATTTTGTTTTAGTTCAAGTCATAAGTGAGACCTCTGGAAGATGACATAATTGTTGTTGAAATGTATATAATGGTAGTGAATGAATCATTATTAATTTGCAGGTAGGATATTATGTTATTATATTTATGAGTTTTTTTTAACTCTGCAACCAATGTATGTTAAAAGGTTTTGTAAAAGTTTTGTTTTCTTTAAAAAATCATAAAAAATATTATTTTTAAACAAAACCTAACTTATAAGACATCATTTTTTTCAGAAAGATGCATAGAATTCATCTATGTAATAAAAATGTTTTTTTGAAACGGTTTTGAAGCAAGTATGTTAGATGTCAAATAATGAAGTTAACATTTTTCAGAAAAACCTATATCATCCAAAATCAATAGCTTACCACCTTTTTTCAAGATATACAAAAGTTTTGTGTAATATTTGTGAATATATTTAGAAGGGGAAAAAAAATGTGTTACATTTTCAAAAAAAAAATACGAAAAAAGGGATTTTGTTAGGCTTATTTTCAAAAATTCACCAAAAATAGTAATATTTATGGAAAACACAACTTCTATATATCATTATATTCAGAAAGGTGCATAGAATTTAGCTGTGTAGTGAAAAAAATGTTAGATGTAAAAAATTTGGAGTTATTATGTCAAATAGCAAAAAATCGGAAACTAACGGAGGGAATAATTTCACAGATATGGTAATGTACACCATACAATTTTTTTTTTTTGAATTTTTTGAAGTATTACTAGAGATTTGTAATATATTTGTGGATATAAGTTGCTAAAAAGAAATATCAATTTATAAAATTTTCATTAGACATCGTTCATTTTTACGTAAAAAGTGAATATTTGGTAACTATTTTCAAAAATTCACCAAAAATATAATTATTATTCAAAACCCAAGTTTTTATTACCTATGTTTTCACAAAGATACATAGATTTTATGTGTGTAATGCAAAAACTTTGAGATGTAAAAAATTTGGAGTTATGTCAAATAGCAAAAAATCTGAAAGTAGCGGAGGCAAAATTCCACAGAAATAGGTATATAAACCAATAAAAAAAATTTTATAGATAGGCTTATATAAATTTATAAACATTTTGCATACATTTGGGTAAAAACATAATCAATTTATAAAATTTTCATTAGACAAAATTATTTTGATATATAAACTAATGGAAACTTGCTAATATGGTCACACCAGATATATCAAAATCTATCTCTATTTATAGATAGGCCTATATAAATTTATAGACATTATGTATACATTTTGGTAAAAACATAATCAATTTATAAAATGTTCATTAGACAAAATTATTTTTATTAGTAAACACAATGTATTTTGTTACAAATTTGCTATGAAGGAAGACCAAATTACAACGTAACCTCTATCTCTAGATAGCCTCAATATTTTATGTCTGACAATAACATTCACTCAAAACAATAAATTCTACAAACAATAATACTGATATTGTAATTTGTATACATAATTTATAATAAATAAATAAATAAAACAAACCTTCAGAATAACAGAAATATAATCCCGTCATATAGGCGCTACGCCTTTCACATGTCATTTTAGTACACAAACATCGCTAACTTCCAAGTAAAAAACAAGAACCTAAAACTAACTGTAGGATATAGCAAGTAATACCAACTTGTAGAATGCAATCTTCTCTACAACATACTGTAAAGATCGGTTAATAAAATATCAATTGAATAATCGATTAGTAAACTGCACCGAATGCCAAGTGAAACTCGTTCCGTTTGGTTACTACTTTGGTTAAATAGATATATCTCACGATCTATGACACATAGAACAATTTGTAAACCACAGATCGAAAGAGAAAGATGTGATCTACAGAACAGTTTTTTGGTCGACCTGTTTGACTGAAAAATAGATTTGTGAACATATGAGAAAAAATGGCGTCTTTTCTACTTACAACCGCACAGTTCAAATCTTTGATTTTAAGCATAAAAATATGCAAGCTTTACCAATTTTTAAAACATTATTTAAAACGTTTGTGGTATTTAAAAAAAATTTTTTGCATGATTATGCATCTACGGAACATTAGTTGTCAAACGGTATTTTATTTATTGAGATAGGACGATTCTAAGTGGGGGAAATGTTGAATTGCAAAATACGTGTTTTCCGGTCATTAGACTAAACCATGCATCAGGGAACGACCCGAGTCTGGGCCGTACAGCGGATGGAGGGTTAAGTAGTTTTGTTCCTATGGTCATACAAAGCACAAATAGTAAACTAAATCTCAGATTAAACTACTTACGGATTATTGACGGAATGCTTGTGATTTTTGAATGCTATTTTTGCTAAATGTTCTGGTGTTGATCCAAACTTTTCCATATGTTCCTTTCCAGCATTTCCAAACATTTGAGCTGTGACTGGACTTGCATCTAATCCTGCAATTTCTACCATGGCTGCAACATGTTTATCCATAGGATTTGTGCGATCATCAAACTGTAAAATAGACCAATCAGATGTTTTACTTTGTATAATATCCAACTCAAATATTAATATTTAAAATAATTACAATTATCTAATGAACAGATGAACTGATTAAATTATTGTTGTTGGAAACTTTTAACATGACCTATAATCTACAGGCAAAAAGCACGATGAGAAGTAAAGACAAAATACAAAAGCTTCTTTCAATTAATTTTATAAGTACAAGGTGTGATGAAAAAATAGCGGAAATTTTTGTTAATCTTAACCCTCGAACTGGTGTATGTTAATTTGTTTTTAAAATTCTTCGTTTGTTTAAAAATTATTAAAATATATTATTTGTATACAAAACCTAACTTATAAGACATCATTTATCTCAGAAAGATGCATAGAATTCATCTATGTAATAAAAAAAAAATTTTTTTTGAAAAGGTTTTGGAGTAAGTATGTTACATGTCAAAAACAAAGTTATCATTTTTCAGGAAAAACCTGTATCATCCAAAATCAAAAGCTTACAACCTTTTTCTAAGATATACAAAAGTTTTATGTAATATTTATCAATATATTTAGGGGGAAAAAAATAAATTTGTTACATTTTCAAAAAAACAAAAAATGGTTTACAAAAAAAGGAATTTGGTCATTTTATTTTCAACAATTTACCAAAAATAGTAATATATATTTTATGCAAGAGTACTATATATCATTATGTTCAGAAAGGTGCATAGAATGTAGGTGTGTAGTGAAAAAAAAAAGTTAGATGTATCACATTTTTGGAGTTTTTTGGTCAAATACCAAAAAATCGAAGAGTAACAGAGCAGAAATTTCACAGAAATGGTAATCAATAACATACTAATAGATTTTTCGGAATTTTTTTAACGATTAATAAAGATTTGTAATATATTTGTGAATATATTTAGGGGGAAAAAATAATAATTTGTTACATTTTCAAAATAAAAATACCAATTTTCCCAAAAAAGTAACTTTCACAAGTGAGTTTAGGTTTGAACTCTCGACATTTAGGCGTAATTAGTAACTTTCTAAAGCTAGGCCTAAGACAAAATCATTAGATTTCACTAAGACATCATATCCATATACCCATGTTTCATCAATTGTTATGACTGTTTTAAGAAGTTCTGGATTGTTTCCTGAGCACCTTCCGCTCTATGCAGTAAACTTTGTTGCCACACGTTCCATCCGCAAAACATACAAAAAAATTTCTTGGCATGAGCCAAATGATATACTGACATCATCAGCAACCTCTTTGATAACAATTCGGCAATAGTTCATAATAAATTCTTTCACTTTTCCACATTTATATCAGTTCTTGATGAGCTAGGGTGTCCAGGGTGGTCATCATCTTCAATGTCTTCACATCCCTTCTTTGAAACAACTGTACTCTTAAACTCTTGTCTTACTCATAGTAGATTCGCCAAAAGCCACAGTCAACATTTTGAATGTGGTGCTGCACTTTATTGCATTTTTAAAGCAAAATTTAATACAAATTCTTTGATCCATCTTTTCTAAAGTAAAAAATCACAGAGCACACCAAACACATGTAACCTTTTCGAATGTCAAAAGTAAAGTAAAAATTAAAAATAGCTGCAAATATCAACATTGTCAGGAACATGTGTAGCAACATGATTTAAAACAATTTTGGAAATTGAATTTATACAGCCTGTGAAATTCAAAAATTTCCATTTTTTTTATCACCCATCGTATATACAGATGAGTCTGTAGACCTAATACAGGGTAGATCAGGTATAGCATATTATTTAGAGACAACAGAAGACACAATCTACGTACCAGACAACACCATGTCAAGTACTGATTGAACTTTTCTAAGATTAATATGGCAATCATGCATTGCTTAAAAACGGGGGGGTGTACTTAGTGACTCAAAAAGTGCAGGTGATGGAGCAATACATGTCATTTAATTATTTTTAATAGAATGATCGAAATACATCTGATAATGGAAAGTTTTGAGGAGAGCTCCAGTGGGTGATTGAAACTATATTGTAAGAGGATGACTGCCAGAGCTACTACACTTGTGACAAAATTATGGATTAATATTGATTACCATGTGAAGTGGAGGAATATACATATTCAAATGTTAATTAAAAAATTTAATATTTTTTGTTTTCACTTGAATTTTTTATTTTTTTAATATCACTGATAAGAAGAAAAAATAACTGTGTATTAGGTATACTGCTTTGAAGGAGATCTAAAGAAATAAAACATATTTTCATAGTAAACACACACACACACACAATTATCAGAATTATGTTAATTAAACCAAGATTTTATTAAGGAATCAAAGAACTTCTAATATGAACCCTGCATATTTATTGGAGCTCTTGTGTTTTGTATATTGTGACAAGCATCCTCTCTCTCTCTCTCTCTC